>JAMYCR010000022.1:217500-747500 GCA_028830335.1 Eucera pruinosa | reverse complement strand
AGAAAGAAATAGAATTTAAGTTGAAAAGAAAGAGAAAAAGAGGAAAGAAAAGAAAATTTCTACTTTCTTTTCTTCCTTTCTTTTCTCCATTGTTTAAAACGGAAAATGGAATTTTCAGCGGTTCGAAAAAAGTTGAATTCTCTAGACTTTAGCTAGGCGAAAGAAAGGAGAAAACGAATGTAAAAAACCAAGAAGAAGAAGAAGAAGAAGAATAAAATTGAATTGAATGAAAATAGTGCGAATTAAAAGGAAAATCGTGAAGAAAAGTTTAATTTAAGTTAAAAGAGAAAATGAGGCGCGTGTTAGAGAGAGAGAGAGAGAGAGAGAGTGAAAAAGAGAAAGAGAAAGAGAAGGAAAATAAAGAAAGTTAGTTTTAGAATAAAAATCTGCTGTTTATTTCACTTTCTCTGCCATTTTTTCCTGTTCTTTCTTCGTTCTTTTGTAATCTAGTAACTTTTTCTCTGTTATTTCTTCGTTATTTTGTAATCTAGTAACTTTTTCATTGTGATTTCTTCGATATTTAATTATCTAGTAACTTTTCTCTGTTGTTTCTTCGTTCTTTTATAATCTAGTAACTTTTCTGTCATCTCGTTTCGCAATTTAACAATCTAGTAACTTTTCTATGTTGTTTCGTCGTTATTTTGTAGTCTAGTAACTTTTTCTGTGTTATTTCTTCGTTATTTTGCAATCTAGTAACTTTTTAATTGAGATTTCTTCGATATTTAATTATCTAGTAACTTTCCTCTGTTCTCTTTTCGTTCTGTTATAATCTAGTAACTTTGTCTGTGTTATTTTGGCATTATTTTATAGTCTAGTAACTTTTCTTTGAGATTTCTTCGATATTTCATAATCTAGTAACTTTCCTCTGTTGTTTCTTCGTTCTTTTATAATCTAGTAACTTTTCTGTCATCTCGTTTCGCAATTTAACAATCTAGTAACTTTTCTATGTTGTTTCGTCGTTATTTTGTAGTCTAGTAACTTTTTCTGTGTTATTTCTTCGTTATTTTGCAATCTAGTAACTTTTTAATTGAGATTTCTTCGATATTTAATTATCTAGTAACTTTCCTCTGTTCTCTTTTCGTTCTGTTATAATCTAGTAACTTTGTCTGTGTTATTTTGGCATTATTTTATAGTCTAGTAACTTTTCTTTGAGATTTCTTCGATATTTCATAATCTAGTAACTTTCCTCTGTTGTTTCTTCGTTCTTTTATAATCTAGTAACTTTTTCTGTCGTTTCGCTTCGCAATTTAACAATCTAGTAACTTTTCTATGTTGTTTCTTCGTTATTTTGTAGTCTAGTAACTTTTTCTGTGTTATTTCTTCGTTATTTTGCAATCTAGTAACTTTTTAATTGAGATTTCTTCGATATTTAATTATCTAGTAACTTTCCTCTGTTCTCTTTTCGTTCTGTTATAATCTAGTAACTTTGTCTGTGTTATTTTGGCATTATTTTATAGTCTAGTAACTTTTCTTTGAGATTTCTTCAATATTTCATAATCTAGTAACTTTTTTCTGTTCTTTCTTCGTTCTTTTATAATCTAGTAACTTTTCTGTCGTTTCGTTTCGCAATTTAACAATCTAGTAACTTTTCTCTGTTGTTTCGTCGTTATTTTGTAGTCTAGTAACTTTTTCTGTGTTATTTCTTCGTTATTTTGCAATCTAGTAACTTTTTAATTGAGATTTCTTCGATATTTAATTATCTAGTAACTTTTCTCTGTTCTCTCTTCGTTCTTTTATAATCTAGTAACTTTGTCTGTGTTATTTTGGCATTATTTTATAGTCTAGTAACTTTTCTTTGAGATTTCTTCGATATTTCATAATCTAGTAACTTTCCTCTGTTGTTTCTTCGTTCTTTTATAATCTAGTAACTTTTTCTGTCGTTTCGTTTAACAATTTAACAATCTAGTAACTTTTCTCTGTTCTCTCTTCGTTCTTTTATAATCTAGTAACTTTGTCTGTGTTATTTTGGCATTGTTTTATAATCTAGTAACTTTTCTTTGAGATTTCTTCGATATTTCATAATCTAGTAACTTTCCTCTGTTCTCTCTTCGTTCTGTTATAATCTAGTAACTTTTCCTGTTGCTTCTTCGTCTCGTAATTTAGCAATCTAGTAACTATTTCGTCATAACCTAAATAACTAAGTAACTAAATAACTAAGTAACTAAATAACTAGATAACTAAGTAACTAGATAACTAAGTAACTAAATAACTAAGTAACTAAATAACTAAGTAACTAAATAACTAAGTAACTAAATAACTAAGTAACTAAATAACTAAGTAACTAAATAACTAAATTACTAAGTAACTAAATAACTAACCCAAAACTATTCTCACAAACGAAAACCCAAAAAATTCTACTTTCAAAGTTAACCCAAATAATAAACAAAACCAAGAACAAAACCAAGAACAAAAACAAAAGAAAAACCCTAAATAACTAAATAACTAAGTAACTAAGTAACTAACCCAAAATTATTCTCACGAACAAAAACACGAAAAATTCCACCTTCAAATTTAACCCAAATAAACAAAAACAAAACCAAAAACAAGAACAAAAACCCTAAATAACTAAGTAACTAAATAACCAAATAATTCCAAAAATCATCGTATTTTTCACTACAATTTACAACTCGTTTTATAGGTTATGTTCCCCTATTTTCCGTTTCTTCTTTCGCGTTCGTCGATTGTTTGAATTTAACAATCGACTAAAATCCTCACATCATTTCAGTTGTTTATTTAGTCAATTGTTATCAACATTTAATCTTTAAAAGAAGAAGAAGAAAAACAAGAAGAAGGAGGAGAAAAATAAGGAAGAATAATAAATAATAATAATAATAATAATAATAAATAAAGAAAGATGGCGACCAGTGAAATTTACGAGTTAACGCATCCGGAAATTCTCAGCGAGAATCGATTGAAGGAGATCTTGGAAAGCGTGAGTGAATTCGGTACAAATTAACTAATTAACTAATGAACTAAGAAACTAATAAACATAGAAATTAACACGTTAACAGAGAAACTGGGAAATGAACAAAGAAATTAACAAATTAACAGAGAATTTAAGAAATAAACAAATAAACAAAGAAATGAAGAAATAAACAAAGAAACGAGCAGAAATAAACAAAGAAACAGAAACAAATAAATACGCATTCAAATTTAATGATTTCTTCTGTATTTTTTACTGTATTTTTTACTGTATTTTCTTCTGTATTTTTTACTGTATTTTCTGTATTTTTTACTGTATTTTCTTCTGTATTTTTTACTGTATTTTCTTCTGTATTTTTTACTGTATTTTCTTCTGATTTTCTGTATTTTTTACTGTATTTTTTACTGTATTTTCTTCTGTATTTTTTACTGTATTTTCTTCTGTATTTTCTGTATTTTTTACTGTATTTTCTTCTGTATTTTCTTCGTCTTCTTTTGTATTTTCTTCTTCTCAATTTTCTTCGCCTTCTTCTGTATTTTCTTCTTATTTTTCTTCTTCGCAATTTTCTTCTTCTTTGCAATTTTCTTCTTATTTTCCTTCTTCGCAATTTTCTTCTTATTTTTCTTCTTCGCAATTTTCTTCTTCTTCGTCTTACGCTTCTTCTTCTCCTGTTTTTAATTTGAACCCATTAACTAACGAACAATTTTTCCTTCACAGCGTTGCATAGACTTCAACAGCACCGATAGAAAGCTAAGCAAAAGCGAGTTGATAGAATTGTACAAAAGAGTCGCCTTGCCGTTGCCAAGAAGGGAATCGAAGAACGACACGAATACTTCAATAGAAACTGCTAATGAACCTTGCGAATCGTTCGCTGCGACTCGTAACCGTTCACCTGCTGCGTAAGTCAACAATAAAACTGTTAATAATTGATCAATGCATCGATTACTTTGCCTAGTTACTTAATTAACTTACAGCGAAAGGTATTTTGTTTATCAGAGCTGCGCAAGATTAATTCAGCATCGATTCGAGTGCATTGCTTCGCCTGTTTGTTTAATCGATCGCAGAGCGAAGGTTGTTTGTTTATCAGAGCTGCGCGAGATTAATTCAACATTGATCCATGGATTACTTTGCCTAGTTACTTAATTAACTTACAGCGAAGGTTGTTTGTTTATCAGTGCTGCGCAAGATTAATTCAGCATCGATTCGAGTGCATTGCTTCGCCTGTTTATTTAATCGATCGCAGAGCGAAGGTTGTTTGTTTATCAGAGCTGCGCGAGATTAATTCAACATTGATCCATGGATTACTTTGCCTAGTTACTTAATTAACTTACAGCGAAAGGTTGTTTGTTTATCAGAGCTGCGCAAGATTAATTCAGCATCGATTCGAGTGCATTGCTTCGCCTGTTTATTTAATCGATCGCAGAGCGAAGGTTGTTTGTTTATCAGAGCTGTGCGTGATTAATTCAACATTGATCCATGGATTACTTTGCCTAGTTACTTAATTAACTTACAGCGAAGGTTGTTTGTTTATCAGTGCTGCGCAAGATTAATTCAGCATCGATTCGAGTGCATTGCTTCGCCTGTTTGTTTAATCGATCGCAGAGCGAAGGTTGTTTGTTTATCAGAGCTGCGCGAGATTAATTCAACATTGATCCATGGATTACTTTGCCTAGTTACTTAATTAACTTACAGCGAAGGTTGTTTGTTTATCAGTGCTGCGCAAGATTAATTCAGCATCGATTCGAGTGCATTGCTTCGCCTGTTTATTTAATCGATCGCAGAGCGAAGGTTGTTTGTTTATCAGAGCTGCGCGAGATTAATTCAACATTGATCCATGGATTACTTTGCCTAGTTACTTAATTAACTTACAGCGAAAGGTTGTTTGTTTATCAGAGCTGCGCAAGATTAATTCAGCATCGATTCGAGTGCATTGCTTCGCCTGTTTGTTTAATCGATCGCAGAGCGAAGGTTGTTTGTTTATCAGAGCTGTGCGTGATTAATTCAACATTGATCCATGGATTACTTTGCCTAGTTACTTAATTAACTTACAGCGAAAGGTTGTTTGTTTATCAGAGCTGCGCAAGATTAATTCAGCATCGATTCGAGTGCATTGCTTCGCCTGTTTGTTTAATCGATCGCAGAGCGAAGGTTGTTTGTTTATCAGAGCTGCGCAAGATTAATTCAACATTGATCCATGGATTACTTTGCCTAGTTACTTAATTAACTTACAGCGAAAGGTTGTTTGTTTATCAGAGCTGCGCAAGATTAATTCAGCATCGATTCGAGTGCATTGCTTCGCCTGTTTATTTAATCGATCGCAGAGCGAAGGTTGTTTGTTTATCAGAGCTGTGCGTGATTAATTCAACATTGATCCATGGATTACTTTGCCTAGTTACTTAATTAACTTACAGCGAAGGTTGTTTGTTTATCAGAGCTGCGCAAGATTAATTCAGCATCGATTCGAGTGCATTGCTTCGCCTGTTTGTTTAATCGATCGCAGAGCGAAGGTTGTTTGTTTATCAGAGCTGTGCGTGATTAATTCAACATTGATCCATGGATTACTTTGCCTAGTTACTTAATTAACTTACAGCGAAAGGTTGTTTGTTTATCAGAGCTGCGCAAGATTAATTCAGCATCGATTCGAGTGCATTGCTTCGCCTGTTTATTTAATCGATCGCAGAGCGAAGGTTGTTTGTTTATCAGAGCTGCGCGAGATTAATTCAACATTGATCCATGGATTACTTTGCCTAGTTACTTAATTAACTTACAGCGAAGGTTGTTTGTTTATCAGAGCTGCGCAAGATTAATTCAGCATCGATTCGTGTGCATTGCTTCGCCTGTTTGTTTAATCGATCGCAGAGCGAAGGTTGTTTGTTTATCAGAGCTGCGCGAGATTAATTCAACATTGATCCATGGATTACTTTGCCTAGTTACTTAATTAACTTACAGCGAAAGGTTGTTTATTTATCAGTGCTGCGCAAGATTAATTCAGCATCGATTCGAGTGCATTGCTTCGCCTGTTTGTTTAATCGATCGCAGAGCGAAGGTTGTTTGTTTATCAGAGCTGTGCGAGATTAATTCAACATTGATCCATGGATTACTTTGCCTAGTTACTTAATTAACTTACAGCGAAAGGTTGTTTATTTATCAGTGCTGCGCAAGATTAATTCACCATCGATCAATCTTGAAACGAAGTGTTTAATAATCATCCGTTGCTTAATTCCAATCTATCATACTTTCTGCGTTGCAATGTGGAGAAAGTGAAGTAATCGTAATGAACGCTTGAAAAGAAAGAAACAAAGTAAGATTTTTGTGGTTAATTTCAGAAGAGGCGCAAGAAGTGCGAAGCAAAATAGAGGCGAAGGATTGGAGGAAGATTTTAAAGAGGAAATCGATGCGCAGGCTGAGAAAAGGCTTCGATTGGACGAGTGGAAGGAAATCAGCAATTTTCGCTGCAGGAACAACGAAAACAACATTAAGAGCAACAGGAAAAACAACAGTATTGAGAAACAAGACGTAAGATTGTTTTATTAATCGAATCGAATGGAATTTTACAAATAGATTTAATGTTGATTTATATTTCAATGCATCGCTGAATTTTTTCTCTGTTTCTCACTTTTTCTCTGTTTCAGTTTCAAGAAGCTCCGCTGAAGAAACGACAAAAGATCACGTGGCCTTGATACATTTATTTAAATATATATTCGTAAATTCGTCGAATTGAACTAAATAAAGTGTAAAGTTAAACGAAACTTGATGAAAGTTTCGTAAAGTTTGATGAAACTTTCGTAAAGTTTGGTGAAACTTTTGTAAAGTTAAACAAAACTTGTGTAAAGTTTGACGATTTTTCAATGTGCAAGAGGATAAAAAAGGAAGAATAACTCGAAATTTTTTTTACGTAGGTTAGAAAAGTGAGGTTAGGTATTGTAATAAAATTGAAACTTTATTATTTTACTCCTTCTTTTAATTAAATTATTACTTTCTTCTTTCCAATCGACAAAAGCTTTTGTTTATTTATTAACAACGAGTGACGAATAATTGTAAATAATTGAAATAAATTAAATGAATTAAATTAATGGAAAATTTTCATGGAAACGCGACTTAAATTCGACGTATTCGAATTGATAGGTTTTAAAATTGGAAACAAGTTAAAATTTGTAAGATTTTTAATCGAAAACCGGGCAAAATTCAATACAATTCATTTGTTGTGTTTTAAAATTGAAAACAAGTCGAAATTCGAATGATTTTCAATCGAAAACTCGCCAAAATGCAAACTAATCGAATTCCTGTCTTGCAATCTTGGAATCGCGCCAAATTCGAACGATTTTCAATGGAAAACTCGCGAAAATTCGAAGCAATTCAATTGTTACGTTTTAAAATTGGAAACGCGCCAAATTCGAACGATTTTCAATCGAAAACGCGCCAAATTCGAACGATTTTCAATGGAAAACTCGCCAAAATTCAAACTAATCGAATTCCTGTCTTGCAAACTTGGAAACGCGCCAAATTCGAACGATTTTCAATGGAAAACTCGCGAAAATTCGAAGCAATTCAATTGTTACGTTTTAAAATTGGAAACGCGCTAAATTCGAACGATTTTCAATCGAAAACGCGCCAAATTCGAACGATTTTCAATGGAAAACGCGCCAAAATTCAAACTAATCGAATTCCTGTCTTGCAAACTTGGAAACGCGCCAAATTCGAACGATTTTCAATGGAAAACTCGCGAAAATTCGAAACAATTCAATTGTTACGTTTTAAAATTGGAAACGCGCCAAATTCGAACGATTTTCAATCGAAAACGCGCCAAATTCGAACGATTTTCAATGGAAAACGCGCCAAAATTCAAACTAATCGAATTCCTGTCTTGCAAACTTGGAAACGCGCCAAATTCGAACGATTTTCAATGGAAACTCGCGAAAATTCGAAGCAATTCAATTGTTACGTTTTAAAATTGGAAACGCGCCAAATTCGAACGAATTTCAATCGAAAACGCGCCAAATTCGAACGATTTTCAATGGAAAACTCGCGAAAATTCGAAACAATTCAATTGTTACGTTTTAAAATTGGAAACGCGCCAAATTCGAACGATTTTCAATCGAAAACGCGCCAAATTCGAACGATTTTCAATGGAAAACGCGCCAAAATTCAAACTAATCGAATTCCTGTCTTGCAAACTTGGAAACGCGCCAAATTCGAACGATTTTCAATGGAAACTCGCGAAAATTCGAAGCAATTCAATTGTTACGTTTTAAAATTGGAAACGCGCCAAATTCGAACGAATTTCAATCGAAAACGCGCCAAATTCGAACGATTTTCAATGGAAAACTCGCCAAAATTCAAACTAATCGAATTCCTGTCTTGCAAACTTGAAAACGCGCCAAATTCGAACGATTTTCAATGGAAACTCGCGAAAATTCGAAGCAATTCAATTGTTACGTTTTAAAATTGGAAACGCGCCAAATTCGAACGATTTTCAATCGAAAACGCGCCAAATTCGAACGATTTTCAATGGAAAACTCGCCAAAATTCAAACTAATCGAATTCCTGTCTTGCAAACTTGAAAACGCGCCAAATTCGAACGATTTTCAATGGAAAACTCGCGAAAATTCGAAGCAATTCAATTGTTACGTTTTAAAATTGGAAACGCGCCAAATTCGAACGATTTTCAATCGAAAACGCGCCAAATTCGAACGATTTTCAATGGAAAACTCGCCAAAATTCAAACTAATCGAATTCCTGTCTTGCAAACTTGAAAACGCGCCAAATTCGAACGATTTTCAATGGAAAACTCGCGAAAATTCGAAGCAATTCAATTGTTACGTTTTAAAATTGGAAACGCGCCAAATTCGAACGATTTTCAATGGAAACTCGCCCGGAATCTCCAAAGCTTCGAACATTCGTCGCCAGATGGCGACAAACGTTCGAAACGCAAAATGGACGACGAAACGACGAAATAATATTCGCGTTATCATCGTAATCAACGTTTCGCGAAAAGTGGCAAAGTTTTGCGCAATAATCGACGCGAAATTCGAACGTTTAAATGTGATCCGAATTCGCAAGTTTTGGGAGAGAGAAAAAATAGTGGAAATTTCGCGAAATGCGCGTTCAAGGGTTTTACTTTTTCGCATTCGTTTGCTTCTCCGCTTTTCTTCGACGTTTTCCAGGTACGTTTTTATGCTTTTATTGTTTTGTGCGTTTTTATGCGTTTTTTCTTCCATTCTTTGCTTTTCTTTGCATCTTCGATTCTTCTTTTTTTGATGTTTTGTTGCGAATTCGAATTTTAACCAATTTAACGTTTTGTTTTTAGTTACGATGAAAAATTAACCTTTCTTTAATCGCGTGTTTTTTTTGTATTTTTGTTGTTTTTGTTTCTCTTTGTTCTTTTGTATTTTTGTTGTTTTTTTGTTCTTTTGTTTTTCTGTATTTTTGTTCTTTTGTTTTTCTGTATTTTTGTTCTTTTGTTTTTCTGTATTTTTGTTGTATTTTTGTTCTTTTGTTTTTCTGTATTTTTGTTGCTTTTTTGTTCTTTTGTTTTTCTGTATTTTTGTTGTTTTTTTGTTCTTTTGCTTCTGTGAATTCGAGCGAAATGTAAAATTGTGAAGGCTGAATTTTTAGGTTAGGTTTGGTTTCGGAAGTTTCAAAATTTCAAGATTTGGGTTAGGTTTGGTTTAAGTTTCCTTCGAATTTGGGTTAGGTCTACCTTCAGTTTCTTTCAAATTAGGGTTAGGTTTGGTATAAAATTGGTCTAAGCTTGTTTTCCAATGTTACGAAACAACGCAAACGTCGTAATTTTCTTCATCTCGTTTCAGCGAACGCGTTCGAATACAACGTCACGTTGTCGCACGACGGTCCTGTGGTTTTGGGCGGCACGATCACCTTTAAGGCGGACGTGTATGTGTACGACGAGCGGCCGACGGGGACTTTTAAATACCAATGGAGCGACGACGCCTTAAAGCCGAGCAATTACGAGGTGAACACCTTGAGGTGTTCCTTTTTTTGCTCGTAACTTTCGAATCGCTATATTTGGGGCGTTGAAAAAATTCAGGAATAATCTTGGCTATGGTGGGGATTTTTGAGAATTTTTTGGGAATTTTGGCCGCAGCGGAAGTATTTTTAAAAATTTGCCAAACACCTCCAAGCTTTGTTTCTTCGTATTTACATAATATTGACTACTAATTGGCCGATAACTTTGCAAGTATTATACTTGGGGCCTTGACAAAATTCACGAGTAGTCTTGGTTATGGTGGGGATTTTTGAGAATTTTTTGGGAATTTTCGCCGCAGCGGAAGTATTTTTAAAAATTTGCCAAATACTTCCAAACTTCGTTTCTTCGTATTTCCTTAATACAGACTACTGATTGGCCGATAACTTTGCAAGTATTATACTTGGGGCCTTGAAGAAATTTACGAGTAGTCTTGGCTATTATGGGGATTTTTGAGAATTTTTTGGGAATTTTTGCCGCAACGGAAGTATTTTTAAAAAATTTCCAAACACCTCCAAACTTCGTTTCTTCGTATTTCCGTAATATTGACTACTGATTGGCCGATAACTTTGCAAGTATTATAGTTGGGGCCTTGAAGAAATTCACGAGTAGTCTTGGTTATGGTGGGGAATTTTCAGAATTTTTTGGAAATTTTCGCAGCAGCGGAAGTATTTTTAAATAATTCCCAAAAACCTCCAGACTTCGTTTCTTCGTATTTCCGTAATATTGACTACTGATTGGCCGATAACTTTGCAAGTATTATACTTGGGGCGTTGAAAAAATTACAGTGGATAGACGTTGTTATACTTAACAAACGCCTTCAAGGTCAATTTTGTCACGTCAATAGTTTCGCCGGAAAAAATTCGCGAACATCGCCTAACTTCAATTCTTCGTATTTCCATAATACCGACTACTTATTGATCGATAACTTTGCAAGTATTATACTTGGGGCCTCGAAAAAATTCACAAAAATAGTTGCTAGAATACTAATTAACTACTATAAGTTTCATTATTCTAGCTTCGGTGGTTTCGCCGGAAAAAAATCCCCCATATTATTTTGCATACATCGAAAGCTCAAAAATTTTACGTTTCGAAATTTTGAGATTTTAATGCTTCGCGTTTGCGCGCGATTTTTTTTGCTTCTTTCAGTCCGGTCCCACGTCGAACACGACGACGTTTTGGAGCCTGACTGTGGCGAAGGAGAATTATACTTACGGAATTTACAAGGTGCGAGTTATCGTTAGCGAACGAGAGTTCCTTTGGTGGAAGACGATTACAAGCGTGCGCAGCGAGTTTATCGTGACAGGTAGGTGGTTGAAAAAATTAGCATAAGTAGCTACTAGTATACTAATTAATTGCCCCAAGTTTCAATATTTTGACGTTATTGGTTTCCTCGAAATAAATTCTCAAACTTTCCCAAAGCCCAATTCACCGAATTTCCAGAGGACCGACTACTAATATGCTGATAACTTTGAAAGTAGTATAATTAGGGTGCTGCAAAAATTCACTTAGATAGCTACTACTATACTTATTAATTCCCCCAAGTTTCAATATTTTGACGTTATTGGTTTCTTCGAAATAAATTCGCAAACTTTCCCAAATCCCAATTCACCGAATTTCCAGAGGACCGACTACTAATATGCTGATAACTTTGAAAGTAGTATAATTAGGGTGCTGCAAAAATTCACGTAAATAGCTACTACTATACTTATTAATTCCCCCAAGTTTCAATATTTTGGCGTTGTTGGTTTCATCGAAATAAATTCGCAAACTTTCCCAAAGCCCAATTCACCGAATTTCCAGAGGACCGACTACTAATATGCTGATAACTTTGAAAGTAGTATAGTTAGGGTTATGCAAAAATTCACTTAGATAGCTACTACTATACTTATTAATTCCCCCTATGTTTAGATATTTTGGCGTTGTTGGTTTCTTCGAAATAAATTCGCAAACTTTCCCAAAGCCCAATTCACCGAATTTCCAGAGGACCGACTACTAATATGCTGATAACTTTGAAAGTAGTATAATTAGGGTGCTGCAAAAATTCACGTAAATAGCTACTACTATACTTATTAATTCCCCCAAGTTTCAATATTTTGACGTTATTGGTTTCCTCGAAATAAATTCGCAAACTTTCCCAAAGCCCAATTCACCGAATTTCCAGAGGACCGACTACTAATATGCTGATAACTTTGAAAGTAGTATAGTTAGGATGCTGCAAAAATTAACTTAGATTGCTACTACTATACTTGTTAATTCCCCCAAGTTTCAATATTTTGGCGTTATTGGTTTCCTCGAAATAAATTCGCAAACTTTCCCAAAGCCCAATTCACCGAATTTCCAGAGGACCGACTACTAATATGCTGATAACTTTGAAAGTAGTATAGTTAGGGTGCTGCAAAAATTCACTTAGATAGCTACTACTATACTTATTAATTCCCCCTATGTTTCGATATTTTGGCGTTGTTGGTTTCTTCGAAATAAATTCGCAAACTTTCCCAAAGCCCAATTCACCGAATTTCCAGAGGACCGACTACTAATATGCTGATAACTTTGAAAGTAGTATAGTTAGGGTGCTGCAAAAATTCACTTAGATAGCTACTACTATACTTGTTAATTCCCCCAAGTTTCAATATTTTGGCGTTATTGGTTTCCTCGAAATAAATTCGCAAACTTTCCCAAAGCCCAATTCACCGAATTTCCAGAGGACCGACTACTAATATGCTGATAACTTTGAAAGTAGTATAGTTAGGGTGCTGCAAAAATTCACGTAAATAGCTACTACTATACTTATTAATTCCCCCAAGTTTCAATATTTTGGCGTTGTTGGTTTCATCGAAATAAATTCGCAAACTTTCCCAAAGCCCAATTCACCGAATTTCCAGAGGACCGACTACTAATATGCTGATAACTTTGAAAGTAGTATAGTTAGGGTTATGCAAAAATTCACTTAGATAGCTACTACTATACTTGTTAATTCCCCCAAGTTTCAATATTTTGGCGTTATTGGTTTCCTCGAAATAAATTCGCAAACTTTCCCAAAGCCCAATTCACCGAATTTCCAGAGGACCGACTACTAATATGCTGATAACTTTGAAAGTAGTATAGTTAGGGTGCTGCAAAAATTCACTTAGATAGCTACTACTATACTTATTAATTCCCCCAAGTTTCAATATTTTGACGTTATTGGTTTCTTCGACATAAATTCCCAAACTTTCCCAAATCCCAATTCACCGAATTTCCAGAGGACCGACTACTAATATGCTGATAACTTTGAAAGTAGTATAGTTAGGGTGCTGCAAAAATTCACTTAGATAGCTACTACTATACTTATTAATTCCCCCAAGTTTCAATATTTTGACGTTATTGGTTTCTTCGACATAAATTCCCAAACTTTCCCAAATCCCAATTCACCGAATTTCCAGAGGACCGACTACTAATATGCTGATAACTTTGAAAGTAGTATAGTTAGGGTTATGCAAAAATTCACTTAGATAGCTACTACTATACTTATTAATTCCCCCTATGTTTAGATATTTTGGCGTTGTTGGTTTCTTCGAAATAAATTCGCAAACTTTCCCAAAGCCCAATTCACCGAATTTCCAGAGGACCGACTACTAATATGCTGATAACTTTGAAAGTAGTATAATTAGGGTGCTGCAAAAATTCACGTAAATAGCTACTACTATACTTATTAATTCCCCCAAGTTTCAATATTTTGACGTTATTGGTTTCCTCGAAATAAATTCGCAAACTTTCCCAAAGCCCAATTCACCGAATTTCCAGAGGACCGACTACTAATATGCTGATAACTTTGAAAGTAGTATAGTTAGGATGCTGCAAAAATTAACTTAGATTGCTACTACTATACTTGTTAATTCCCCCAAGTTTCAATATTTTGGCGTTATTGGTTTCCTCGAAATAAATTCGCAAACTTTCCCAAAGCCCAATTCACCGAATTTCCAGAGGACCGACTACTAATATGCTGATAACTTTGAAAGTAGTATAGTTAGGGTGCTGCAAAAATTCACTTAGATAGCTACTACTATACTTATTAATTCCCCCTATGTTTCGATATTTTGGCGTTGTTGGTTTCTTCGAAATAAATTCGCAAACTTTCCCAAAGCCCAATTCACCGAATTTCCAGAGGACCGACTACTAATATGCTGATAACTTTGAAAGTAGTATAGTTAGGGTGCTGCAAAAATTCACTTAGATAGCTACTACTATACTTGTTAATTCCCCCAAGTTTCAATATTTTGGCGTTATTGGTTTCCTCGAAATAAATTCGCAAACTTTCCCAAAGCCCAATTCACCGAATTTCCAGAGGACCGACTACTAATATGCTGATAACTTTGAAAGTAGTATAGTTAGGGTGCTGCAAAAATTCACTTAGATAGCTACTACTATACTTATTAATTCCCCCTATGTTTCGATATTTTGGCGTTGTTGGTTTCTTCGAAATAAATTCGCAAACTTTCCCAAAGCCCAATTCACCGAATTTCCAGAGGACCGACTACTAATATGCTGATAACTTTGAAAGTAGTATAATTAGGGTGCTGCAAAAATTCACGTAAATAGCTACTACTATACTTATTAATTCCCCCAAGTTTCAATATTTTGACGTTATTGGTTTCCTCGAAATAAATTCGCAAACTTTCCCAAAGCCCAATTCACCGAATTTCCAGAGGACCGACTACTAATATGCTGATAACTTTGAAAGTAGTATAATTAGGGTGCTGCAAAAATTCACTTAGATAGCTACTACTATACTTATTAATTCCCCCAAGTTTCAATATTTTGACGTTATTGGTTTCTTCGAAATAAATTCGCAAACTTTCCCAAATCCCAATTCACCGAATTTCCAGAGGACCGACTACTAATATGCTGATAACTTTGAAAGTAGTATAATTAGGGTGCTGCAAAAATTCACGTAAATAGCTACTACTATACTTATTAATTCCCCCAAGTTTCAATATTTTGGCGTTGTTGGTTTCATCGAAATAAATTCGCAAACTTTCCCAAAGCCCAATTCACCGAATTTCCAGAGGACCGACTACTAATATGCTGATAACTTTGAAAGTAGTATAGTTAGGGTTATGCAAAAATTCACTTAGATAGCTACTACTATACTTGTTAATTCCCCCAAGTTTCAATATTTTGGCGTTATTGGTTTCCTCGAAATAAATTCGCAAACTTTCCCAAAGCCCAATTCACCGAATTTCCAGAGGACCGACTACTAATATGCTGATAACTTTGAAAGTAGTATAGTTAGGGTGCTGCAAAAATTCACTTAGATAGCTACTACTATACTTATTAATTCCCCCTATGTTTCGATATTTTGGCGTTGTTGGTTTCTTCGAAATAAATTCGCAAACTTTCCCAAAGCCCAATTCACCGAATTTCCAGAGGACCGACTACTAATATGCTGATAACTTTGAAAGTAGTATAATTAGGGTGCTGCAAAAATTCACGTAAATAGCTACTACTATACTTATTAATTCCCCCAAGTTTCAATATTTTGACGTTATTGGTTTCCTCGAAATAAATTCGCAAACTTTCCCAAAGCCCAATTCACCGAATTTCCAGAGGACCGACTACTAATATGCTGATAACTTTGAAAGTAGTATAATGAGGGTGCTGCAAAAATTCACTTAGATAGCTACTACTATACTTATTAATTCCCCCATGTTTCAATATTTTGGCGTTATTGGTTTCTTCGAAATAAATTCGCAAACTTTCCCAAAGCCCAATTCACCGAATTTCCAGAGGACCGACTACTAATATGCTGATAACTTTGATAGTAGTATAATTAGCGTGCTGCAGAAATTCACTTAGGTAGCTACTACTATACTTATTAATTCCCCCAAGTTTCAATATTATAGCTTCACTAGTTTCCCCAAAATAAATTCCGAAAGCTAACCCAAATTCCCCGTCTCTCTTACAGAATTCCTAAACGGCGACCTTGAAGTGACGCAGCCGAACCTAACCTCACCTACAACGTTCGTGTCGTCTGCTAGCGAAGCCAACCTAACCGTACGCCTACGTCACGGCGATCTGGACTGCTTGAAACGCGCCTCGTCCCTATTAATCTACTGGTTCATCGATTGCCGTTTTTTCGGCAGCACAACGGACTTCGATTTCCCGTACAATTTCACGAATCCGGACGTTTCCCACACGTTGGAGGCATTAATCGTCGCCTCCTACGACGCATCGAACCTAACCACAACCGAAGCCACGCCCACCGAGGCCACAATCGCTTCAAACGTCACCGAAAACGCGGTAAACGAAGTTTAACCGATTCCATCGCCGAAAACGGCCGAATTCGCCCGAAGTTTCGCGACGGCCGCCATCTTGGCACTCCTTACGATGTTCTCAAATGCTTCTTGAAGTTTTCCAATTTTTACAACGCCCGCATTGTCGATTTTTCGCGTCCATTTCGATGTTAACGTGTTTAGAATCGTTTAAATGCGATTTTGGGGGGTTTTTATAGGTTCAAAACGATTCCAACGAGATTTCCACGATTTCCACGGTGGCGACGACCACTGTGACGTCATCGGAGATTGGGCCAGTCGCCGGGAACGTTTCGCTGCCGTACATTTGCTCGAATTCGTCGATCGTGCCGCCGGATCCTGGGAAAGTTTACGGCCACTTCGCGAGGAAAATTCAAGTGCGCGGTGAGTGGGTTCGTTCCCGTTTTTCAGTGGTCCCAATCCTCGATTAGTCCCAAAGCTTAGCGAGTCCCAATTTCCAACGCGTCTCAATTTTCATCGAACGGCAAACGTCGAATGCGTGGCAATTTTAGACGACCGCGAAAACTTGCCGAGTTGCGCAGTTTCGATAAGTCCCAATTTTCAATAGGTCCCAAAACACATTAATTCCCATTTTCAAACGCCTCATTTTCGCCCGCAGCGCCGTTGACGAACATAACAGTGGAAGGAACGAATTGGATCCAGCCGTGGGCGATGCTGTCGTTAAACGTGAGCTGCAAAGGTTCGGGCCCGTTCGACAAGTGCCTGTTCTTCCACCGCGGCAAGTACAACGTCACCGGCAACGAGACCTGCGAGAGTTACGTTAACCAGAGCTCGTGCAACTTCTCGATAATCCATTATTTCCTCGAGCCGAGCGTCTACACGATCGTGATCGTGTTGCGCAATCAGGTCAGCAAGCAGATCTACCCGTTGACGATCAACATTTACAAAGGTGAGTAATTGGAGACGAGAAGCGTTAGAAATCACGTAGAATTTCGTTGGAATATTGGGAAAGTGAGTAGAAAGCAACGTCAATGCTTTAAAATCACTAGAAATCTCCCTAATTGCCAAGACTCCGACGAATTTCCCTAGATATGAACGAAAGTCCCTAGAAATCACCAGAAGCTTTTAAAAAGTCCCTAGAAATCACTAGAATACGCAGAAGTCCCTAGAAATCACTAGAATTCCCGTAGAAACTTCTAAAACCCCTAAAATTCACCATCAACACTTCAAGATCCCCAAAAATTCCCTAGAAATGAACAAAAGTCTTTAGAAATGGTCAGAAGTCCCTAGAAATGAGTAAAACTCCCTAGAAATCAATATAATCTTTTAAAAAATCCCTAGAATTTATTAGAATTTCCCTAGAAACTTCCAAACCCCCCAAAATTCATCATCAAGAGGTGGAAATGCCCGAAAATTCCCTAGAAATGAGAAAACTCCCTAGAAATGGTCAGAAGTCCCTAGAAATGAGCAAAACTCCCTAGAAATGGACAAAACTCCCTAGAAATGGTCGGTAGTCCCCAGAGATGAAGAAAACTCCCTAGAAATCACTAGAATCGCCTAAAACGCCCTAGAAATCACCAGAATTCCCCTAGAAGCTTCCAAAACCCCCAAAATTCAACACCAAGTCTTTAAAATCCCCCAAAACCCCCAACACTTCCCAAAAATTCCCTAGAAATGAACAAAACTACCTACAAATGGACAAAACTCCCTAGAAATCACTAGAATCTTCTAAAAATTGGCCAGAAATCACCAGAATTCCCCTAGAAACTTCCAAAACACTCCAGAATTCACCATCAACGCTTTAAAGTTCCTAAAAATTCGCAATAATTCGCTAGAAATGAACAAAACTCCCTAGAAATGAACGAAACGCCCTAGAAATGGACAAAAGTCCCTAGAAATGGACAAAACTCCCTAGATATGTACAAAAGTCCCTAGAAATGAACAAGACTACCTAAAAATCACTAGAATCGCCTAAAACTCCCTAGAAATCACCAGAATTCCCCTAGGAGCTTCCAAAACCCCCTAAATTCAACACCAACTCTTTAAAACCCCGAAAATTCCCCAAAAACCTCCCAAAATTACCCAAAACCCCCCAAAACTCCCCAAAACTTCCCCAAACCCGACACAAAACCAATCTCACATAAAATCGCCAATATTCCACCTTTCAACGCCACAAATCGACCTCAATTAATCGACCTGAGCACTCAACGTTATTAATCAACCTGTTAATTAATTTTCCAGTGACGACGAAGCCTCAATTATCAGTGATCGTGTTACCGGTCTCCTGTTCGCTCGCGGCGCTCGTGTTGATAATCTTCGGGATCGCTTACTACATCCAGAACAGGGCGCGTTTCACGGTGGAAGTGGCGGATTTCGATTTCGGCCGCAACAATCCCGAGATGGAGTACAAAACGTTCGGCGAACGTTTGCGGGACTCGTTGAACGGCGCCGTGAGGCCCGGTGGCAAACGGATAAGTGTACGACAGTCGTATTACGGGAGCATGAATCGCTGACGAAGCGGCAAAGTACTGATCGCGAATCGCACTTTTATCTGCTTCCTTTTTTACCGCTTCTCTTCTTTTTCTTTCCTTTGTTCTTTTATTTCGGCGCTTTTGCGGAGGTCGGAGCGAGTCGATGGGATTTTTCAAATGAGTCTTGGTTATTTTCTAGTGCTGGGGAATTTTTGGGGGGAGTCCAAATGATTTCTAGGGAATTTTGGGGGCTTTGACGATTTCTAGGGAATTTGTAGCGGTTTCTAGGGAATTTTGGGGGGTTTGGCGATTTCTAGGGGATTTTGTAGATCGCTGGGGGGGTCTGTAGATTTCTAGGGGGTTTTCTGGTGTTTTTGGCGGAATTTTGAGGGGCGACATGATTCCTAGGGACTTTTTAGCGGTTTATAGTGAATTTTCGGTGATTTGGCGATTTCTAGGTGATTCTGTATGTCTCTAGGGGTTTTTCTGGTGATTTGCGGGAATCTTGAGGGGTGAGACGATTCCTAGGGACTTTTTAGCGGTTTGTAGTGAATTTTGTAGGGGTTTGCGATTCCTAGGGAGTTTTTAGCGGTTTCTGGGGAGTTTCGAGGGGTTTGGTGATTTCTAGGGTGTTTTCTGGTGTTTTGGGGGAATTTTGAGGCGTGAGACGATTCCTAGGGAGTTTTTAGTGGCTTATATTGAATTTTCGAGGGTTTTGCAGTTCCTAGCGACTTTTTAGCGGTTTATAGGGAATTTTGGGTCGTTTTGCGATTTCTAGGGACTTTTTAGCGGTTTGTAGGGAATTTTGTAGGGGTTTGCGATTTCTAGGGAGTTTTTAGCGGTTTCTAGCGAGTTTTGTAGATTTCTGGCGAATTTGCTGGCATTTTGTGGGGAATTGTGAGGGATTTGACGATTCCTATGGAATATTGTGGAGTTTGGATATTTCTAGGGAATTTTTAGCGGTTTCTAGGGAATTTTGGGGTTGTTGCCGATTTCTAGGTAGTTTTGGATGTTTTCTGGGGAATTTGAAGGGAGTTAAATGATTCCTAGGGAGTTTTGGGGGTTTGGAGCGGCTTTTAGGGAGTTTTGCACCTTTCTAGGGAATTTCAAGCTCTTTTCTGGAGCATTTAGAGGGATTTGATGCTTCCTAGGGAGTTTTGGGGCTTTTTGCGATTTCTAGGGAATTTTTATCGATTTCTAGGGGATTTTGGGGGTTTATGGCGGTTTCCAGGGGGTTTCTAGGGAAGTTTTAGCGGTTTGCAGAATGTTTTTGGGGTTTTAGCGATTTCTAGGCAGCTTTCAGCAGTTTCTTGAGAGTTTTGTATATTTCTGGGGAATTTTTCGGTGTTTTCTGTGCAATTTTGAGGGATATAACGATTCCTATTGTGTTTTGCGGAGTTTCGAGGTTTCTAGGGAGTCTTCTGTTGTTTTCTAGGGAATTGTGGGGGTTTTCGCGGTTTATTGGGGATTGTGTAGATTTCCAGGGAATTTTCTGGTGCTTTGGGGGAATTTTGACGGTTGAAACGATTCCTAGGGAGTTTTTTGGGGGTTGTAGATTTCTAGGGAGTTTTGTAGATTTCTAGGGAATTTTCTGGCGTTTTTCTGTTCGAATTTTGAGGGATGAAACGATTCCTACGGTATTTGGATATTTCTAGGGAATTTTGGCGACTTCTAGGGAGTTTTTAGGGGTTTGGAGATTTCAAGGGTGTTTTTAGCGGCTTGCATGGAGCTTTGGGGAATTTTGGCGATTTCTAGGGGATTCTTAGCGGTTTCTAGGGCGTTTTCATGATTTCTAGGGAATTTTCGTGCGTTTACTGGGGGATTTTGATTGTTTGAATGATTCCTAGGGAGTTTTTAGTAGTTTGTATGGAGTTTTAGGGGTTTCACTACTTCCAGGGAGTTTTTGCCGCTTTCTGGGAAATTTTTGGTTATTTTCGGTTATTTCGATTCGTTCGTCGTCACGAAATTTAACGAAGAAACGCGAAGCTTGCCGATTAATCGTCGTTTAATTATTGAGCCGTATTTATTTGCTAGTTTCGTTTTCTTTTCATTTCAGGGCTACAAATCGCTGGGCAACTCGCAGACGCTGCAGTGAACCACGGAAACAGCCGAGCGACGCCGAAAATGTCCGAGCAGTATTTAATTTTTATGCGTAAGCTCGATTCCAATCGCGAAATGAAGCGAGAATTCGCGTTTCGTCGATGATTTCGAAGGGGGGAGAGATGAGATGAGATGAGTGAAATGGTATTAAGATAAATTGTATATAGAGATCGAATAAAGATTGTGTATATAGGCTGTGACATAACCGCGAAACGGCGTTATGGCAATTATCTTATAACCCCCCCTGTTATAGAGAGATAAGTAGTCGGTATGTAACGTTGACCTAACCCAATTTAGGGGAGATCTAACGTTGACCTAACCTAATTTAGAGTAGGTTTAACGTTGACCTAACCCAATTTAGAGTGGACCTAGCCTTGACCTAACCCAAACCTAACGTAACTTGGACTTGACCTAACCCAATTTAGAGTAGGTCTAATGTTGACCTAACCCAATTTAGAGTATGTGTAACGTTGACCTAACCCAATTTTGAATGGACCTAGCCTTGACCTAACCCAATTTTGAGTAGGTTTAACGTTGACCTAACCCAAATTAGGGGATATCTAACGTTGACCTAACCTAATTTTGAGTAGGTTTAACGTTGACCTAACCCAATTTAGGGTGGACTTAGCTTTGACCTAACCCAAACCTAACGTAACTTGGACTTGACCTAACCCAATTTAGAGTAGACCTAGCCTTGACCTAACCTAAAATTAAACTAACTTGGACCTAACCTAACCTAGACCTAACCCAATTTAGAGTAGACCAAGTTTTGACCTAACCCAACCTAATTTGGACCTAACTCAATTTAGAGTAGATGTAACGTTGACCTAACCCAATTTAGGGTAGACCTAGCCTCGACCTAACCAAACCTAACCAAATGCTGATGCAAACTTATTTGAAAGTGAATTTAAAGACGAATTCGAATGCAAATGCTTCGAATGTTTTTCCCATACTTCAAAAAGTACTCGTAATTCAAAAAGTACTATAGCTATGGTATTGCAAAAATTCTCAAAAATAGATGAAACTATACTAATCAAATCCCCCAAGTCTCAATATTTTATCTTCATTCGTTTCCTCAAAATAAATTCGCAAATTTACCCAAACCCCAAATTATCTCATTTCCATAATACCAAATACTAAAATACGCATAACTCAAAAACTACTATAATTGTGGTACTGCAAAAATTCTCATAAATACTTCCAACTATACTAATCAAATCCCCCAAGTCTCAATATTTTATCTTTATTCGTTTCCTCGAAATAAATTCGCAAATTTACCCAAACCCCAAATTACCTCATTTCCATAATACTAAACACTAAAATACCCATAACTCAAAAACTACTATATTTATAGTACTGCAAAAATTCTCAAAAATAGCTACTACTATACTAATCAAATCCCCAAAGTCTCAATATTTTCACTTCATTCCTATTCTCAAAATAAATTCGCAAATTTTCCCAAACCCCAATTTACCTCATTTCCATAATACTAAACACTAAAATACGCATAACTCAAAAACTACTATAATTACGGTACTGCAAAAATTCTCAAAAATACTTCCCACTATACTACTCAATTCCCCCATGTGTCAATACTTTATCTTCATTCGTTTCCTCGAAATAAATTCCCAAACTTTCCCAAACCCCAAATTACCTTATTTCCATAATACCAAATACTAAAATATGCATAACTCAAAAACTACTATAATTACGGTACTGCAAAAATTCTCAAAAATACTTCCAACTATACTGATCAATTCACCTAAGTCCCAATATTTTATCTTCATTCGTTTTCTCAAAATAAATTCCCAAATTTTTCCAAACCCCAAATTACCTCATTTCCATAATACCAAATACTAAAATACGCATAACTCAAAAACTACTATACTTACGGTTCTTCAAAAATTCTCAAAAATAGCTACTACTATACTAATTAACCGACCCAAATCTCAATACTGTATCATCACTCATTTCCTCAAAATAAATTCCCAAAGTTTACCAAACCCAATTACCTCATTTCCATAATACCAAATACTAAAATACGCATAACTCAAAAACTACTATACTTACGGTTCTTCAAAAATTCACATAAATAGTCACTACTATACTAATCAATTCTCCCAAGTCTCAATATTGTATCATCACTCATTTCCTCAAAAAAAAAAAGAAAACAATCATCGTACAACCGAAGATTTACAAACTTCAAATTTCCCGCGCTTCGCCGCCATTTTCCCTCGCAAGTGGCGCCAATTCTCCTCCCTCTCTTAATCACGCGTTCATTATCTATTAATCCAAGCAACCAAGATGGCGTCTACTAACCGAAATCCTCGAAATCGTCGCCGTTTATTTCTCCGTTCGCGCGTTTAACAAAACTCTCTTCCAATCTTTTCTCCAATATCTCGATTAAAAAGGAAACGCGAGTGAGAAACGGTGAAAAATGTTGCTGATACCGAAGAAAGGGCAGGAAAACGGAGATGAAGACGACGATTGGATGATGCAGCTAGCGTTCTGCAAGCCGCGTCACAACGCAACCATCGAAGGCGTCAATTGCATCACGCAAACCTGGCGAATGAAGGAAAGGGTTAGAATTCATTTTCATTTCATCGTGATTCGATGCCTATTTTGTGTTTCGTCGTGTTGTTCAATTTTGCTCGATTAATGGCCAATTTTCTATCGAATAAAGCTTCGAAATTTTGTTCAATTAATGGCCAATTTTCTATCAAATAAAGCTTCGAAATTTTGTTCAATTAATGGCCAATTTTCTATCAAATAAAGCTTCGAAATTTTGTTCATTTAATGGCCAATTTTCTATCAAATAAAGCTTCGAAATTTTGTTCAATTAATGGCCAATTTTTCGTATTAAATAAAGCTTCGAAATTTTGTTCGTTTAACAGCGAAAATCTTGCGAATAGAAATTTCTTCGTTTCGCTGTTAAATTCGATCGATTTCATTAACGTATTATGATTGTTATTTAATTAATACGGCGTGCAATTGAACCTGTTCAATTTAATAACGCCGTTAATGGAAATTAATCGACTAAATGCATTGCGATTGATCGTGATTTCGTTCGCAGATGAAAACCGTGAGCGTGGCGCTGGTTTTGTGTTTGAACGTCGGCGTGGACCCGCCTGACATCGTGAAAACGCAGCCCTGCGCGAGGCTCGAGTGTTGGATAGGTATTTACAATGATTTGTTTCCATTCTTTGTTGTGTTACGTAATTTTGGGTGAGATTTGGCTGGTTTGAGGTTATGTTCGACGCGCCAAATGTTTGAACGTTCATAACTTTGGGAATATTGCAAATGGGGCGTTGAAAAAATTAACAAAAATAGGTATGATGGTAGTAAACAAGTGTCCAAAGTGGCAATTTTGTAATGTTAATAGTTTTCCCAAAATAAATTCGCAAACATGGACCAACTTGTAATTTTGTCGAATTGTTGCGTTACGAAATGTTTGAATGTTGATAACTTTGGGAATATTGGAAATGGGGCGTTGAAAAAATTAACAAAAATAGGTATAGTGATGGGGAATAAGTGGTGAAAAAGTCAATTTTGTAATGTTAATAGTTTTCCCAAAATAAATTCGCAAACATGGACCAACTTGTGGTTTTGTCGAATTATTGCATTACGAAATGTTTGAATGTTGATAACTTTGGAAATATTGGAAGTGGAGCGTTGAAAAAATTCACATAAATAGCTACTACTATACTTATTAATTCCCTTAAGTTTCAATATTTTGGCGTTATTGGTTTCTTCGAAATAAATTCGCAAAATTTCCCAAAGCCCAATTCACCGAATTTCCATAGGACCGACTACTAATATGCCGATAACTTTGAAAGTAGTATAGTTAGGGTGCTGCAAAAATTCACATAAGTAGCTACTACTATACTTATTAATTCCCCCCAAGTTTCAATATTTTGACGTTATTGGTTTCTTCGAAATAAATTCGCAAACTTTCCCAAAGCCCAATTCACCGAATTTCCAGAGGACCGACTACTAATATGCCGATAACTTTGAAAGTAGTATAGTTAGGGTGCTGCATAAATTCACATAAATAGCTACTACTATACTTATTAATTCCCTTAAGTTTCAATATTTTGGCGTTATTGGTTTCTTCGAAATAAATTCGCAAACTTTCCTAAAGCCCAATTCACCGAATTTCCATAGGACCGACTACTAATATGCCGATAACTTTGAAAGTAGTATAGTTACGGTGCTGCGAAAATTGACATTAATTGCTACTACTATACTTATTAATTCCCCCTAAGTTTCAATATTTTGGCGTTGTTGGTTTCTTCGAAATAAATTCGCAAACTTTCCCAAAGCCCAATTCACCGAATTTCCAGAGGACCGACTACTAATATGCTAATAACTTTGAAAGTAGTATAATTAGGGTGCTGCAAAAATTCACATAAGTAGCTACTACTATACTTATTAATTCCCCCTAAGTTTCAATATTTTGGCGTTATTGGTTTCTTCGAAATAAATTCTCAAACTTTCCCAAAGCCCAATTCACCGAATTTCCAGAGGACCGACTACTAATATGCTGATAACTTTGAAAGTAGTATAATTAGGGTGCTGCAAAAATTCACATAAGTAGCTACTACTATACTTATTAATTCCCCCTAAGTTTCAATATTTTGGCGTTATTGGTTTCCACGAAATAAATTCGCAAAATTTCCCCAATCCCAATTTACATAATTTCCGTAATACCAAATACTAAAACACCCATAACTCAAAAACTACTATAATTACGGTACTGCAAAAATTCACAAAAATAGGTCCAACTATACTAATCAACCCTCCCAAATCTCAATACTGTAGCTCTACTCGTTTCCCCGAAATAAATTCCAATCCAAACAACATTTCCAGATCCGCTGTCGGTAAGTCCCCAAAAGGCCCTAGAAACGATCGGCTCGAATCTCCAGAAGCAATACGAGCGCTGGCAGCCTCGGGCCCGTTACAAGCAAAGCCTGGACCCTACCGTGGAGGAAGTGAAAAAGCTCTGCACTTCGTTAAGACGGAACGCGAAAGAGGAACGCGTGCTTTTCCACTACAACGGCCACGGGGTCCCAAAACCGACGAGCAACGGCGAGATTTGGGTCTTCAATCGCGTGAGTTGGGCCTTACACATAGTTGCACAAAATGGCGGACGAATAGGCGCGCGAAAAGCGCGGGAAAATTGAAATGAATCGAGAATCGCGCGGCGCAAAATTTCTCCGCGCGTTTATTAATCGTTCCGAGGAATTTTAAAATGTTTTGAGGTTATGGTTGCAGACGTACACGCAGTACATCCCGCTCTCGGTGTACGACCTTCAAACGTGGATGGGCGCGCCCAGCATTTACGTTTACGATTGCTCGAACGCGGGGATCATCGTGGAATCGTTTCAGCAGTTCGCCGAGCAGCACGAGAAAGAATTCGAGGTATCGTTGTTGTTGCAATATTGTTAACGGTAATGTTGTTGATGTTGATATTGGTTATATTAACATTGTTGGTATTAATATTGGTTATATTAACATTGTTGATATTAATATTGGTCGTATTAATATTGTTATCATTAGTATCGGCAATATTTTGATATTGTGAACATTAACACTGGCCATAGCAACATTGTTAATATTAATATTGGCCATGTTGACATTGTGGATATTAATATTGGCCATAGCAACATTGTTGCCATTAATATTGACCATAGCAACATTGTTGACATTAATATAGGCCATATTAACATCGCTAACACTAATATTGGCAATGTTAACATTGTTGACACTAATCTTGGCCATATCAACATTGTTATCATTAGTATTGGCCATATTTTGATATTGTTAACATTAATATTGGCAATATCAACTTTGTTATTATTAATATTGGCAATGTTAACATTGTCGACACTAATATTGGCCATAGCAACATTGTTAACATTAATATTGGCCATATTTTGATATTGTTAACACTAATCTTGGCCATGTTAACATTGTTGACATTAATATTGGCCATAGCAACATTGTTAACATTAATATTGACCATATTAACATTGCTAACATTAATATTGCCAATGTTAACATTGTTGACATTAACATTGGCCATAGCAACATTGTTGACATTAATATAGGCAATATTTTGTTATCGTTAACACTAATCTTGGCCATATCAACATTGTTAACAATAATATTGGGCATTATAACATTGTTATCATTAGTATTGGCCATATTTTGATATTGTTAACATTAATATTGGCAATATCAACTTTGTTAATATTAATATTGGCCATGTTAACATTGTCGACACTAATATTGGCCATAGCAACATTGTTGACATTAATATTGGCCATATTTTGATATTGTTAACACTAATCTTGGCCATGTTAACATTGTTGCCATTAATATTGGCCATAGCAACATTGTTGACATTAATATTGGTCATATTAACATTGCTAACATTAACATTGGCAATGTTAACATTGTTAGCATTAATATTGGCCGTGTCAACATTGTTAACACTAATGTTTGCCCTGTTTCGATATTGTTAACATTAATATTGGCAATATCAACATTGTCAGCATTAATATTGGCCATATTAACATTATTGACATTAATATTGGCCATAGCAACATTGTTGACATTAATATAGGCAATATTAACATTGCTAACATTAATATTGACAATGTTAACATTGTTGACATTAACATTGGCCATAACAACATTGTTAACATTAATATTGGCAATATTTTGGTATTGTTAACACTAATATTGGCCATATCAACATTGTTAACAATAATATTGGCCATTATAACATTGTTATCATTAGTATTGGCCATATTTTGATATTGTTAACACTAATCTTGGCCATGTTAACATTGTTGCCATTAATATTGGCCATAGCAACATTGTTAACATTAATATTGGCCATATTAACATTGCTAGCATTAATATTGGCAATGTTATCATTATTAGCATTAATATTGGCCGTGTCAACATTGTTAACACTAATGTTTGCCCTGTATCGATATTGTTAACATTAATATTGGCAATATCAACATTGTCAGCATTAATATTGGCCATATTATCATTGTTGACATTAATATTGGCCGTAGCAACATTGTTGACATTAATATAGGCCATATTAACATTGCTAACATTAATATTGACAATGTTAACATTGTTGACATTAACATTGGCCATAACAACATTGTTAACATTAATATTGGCAATATTTTGGTATTGTTAACACTAATATTGGCCATAGCAACATTGTTAACAATAATATTGGTCATGCCAGCATTGTTGCATTAATATTTGCCATTTGGAACGTTGTTAACATTAATATTAGCCATATCAACGTTGTTGAAATTAATATTTGCCATTTGAAACGTTGTTAACATTAATATTGGCCACATTTTCATATTGTCAACATTGATATTGGCCATATTAAAATTGTCAACGCTAATACTGGACATATCCACATTGTTAGCATTAATATTAGTCGTATCAACATTGTTAACACTAATGTTAGCCCTATTTTGATATTGTTAACATTAATATTGGCAATATCAACATTGTCAGCATTAATGTTGGCCATATTAATATTGTTAACACTAATATTGGCCATATCAACATTGTTAACATTAGCTCTGGTCATATTAACATTGTTAACACGTGTATCGGCCATCTCAACATTGTTAATACTAATATTGGCCATATCAACACTGCTAACATTAACATTGTCCATATTTTCCTACTGCTTACATTAATATTGGTCATACAACGTTGTCAACATTAATATTATTCAGTTCAACATTGTTAACATTAATTCTGGTCATAGTAACATTGTTAACACTTGTATTGCCCATGGTAACATTGTTAATATTAATATTGGCCATATCAACACTGCTAACATTAACATTGGCCATATTTTCCTACCGTTAACATTAATATTGGTCATACAACGTTGTCAACATTAATATTGGTCATATCAATATTGTTTATTACTAATATTGGTCATACCAACATTGTTAATATTAATATTGACCATATCAATATTGTTAATATCAATATTGGCCATATTAATATCGTTAATACTAATATTTGGCCATATTTTGATATTGTTAACATTAATACTGGTCATATCAACATTGTCAACATTAATATCGACCATAACAACATTGTTAACATTAATCGTGGCCATGTTAACTTTGTCAATATTAATATTGCCCAGTTCAACATTGTTAACATTAATATTGGTCATCTTAACGTTGTTAACATTAATACTGACCATATCAACGTTGCTAACACTAATATTGGACATATCAACATTGTTGAAATTGATATTGGCCATATTTTAATATTGTTAACACGAATACTGGCCATGTAAACATCGTTAACGCGAATACTGGCCGTATCAACATTGTTAACAGTAACATCGACCGTATCAACATTGGTAACATTAATACTGACCATATCAACGTTGCTAACATTAATATTGGCCGTGCTGATATTGTTAACATTAATTCTGGCTATAATTTGATATTGTCAACATTGATATTGGCAATATGAACATTGTTAACATTAATTTCGGCCATATTAACATAGTCAACATTAAAATTGGCAATATCAACATTGTCAACATCAATCTTGGCCATGTTAACTTTGTCAATATTAATATTGCCCACTTCAACATTGTTAACATTAATATTGGTCATCTCAACATTGTTAACATTAATGCTGACCATATCAACGTTGCTAACATTAATATTGGACATATCAACATTGTTGAAATTAATATTTGCCATATTTTAATATTGTTAACACGAATACTGGCCATGTAAACATTGTTAACACGAATACTGGCCGTATCAACATTGTTAACAGTAACATCGACCGTATCAACATTGGTAACGTTAATATTGGACACATCAACATTGTGAACATTAATATTGGCCGCATCAGCATTGTTACCACTAATAATGGCCATATTAATATTGCTAACATTAATATTGGACATATCAACATTGTTAACATAAATTTTGGCCATATTTTCATATTGTCAACATTAATATTGGCCATATCAACATTGTTATCATTAATAATGGCCATATCAACATTGTTATCATTAATAATGGCCATATCAACATTGTCAACATTAATAATGGCCATATTGACATTGTTATCATTAATAATGACCATATTGACATTGTTAACACTAATATTGGCCATATCAACATTGCTTACATTAACATCAGTCATATCAACATTGTTTACACAATAGTGTTTTAGTATTAACATTGCTAACATTCACATTGGCCATGTCAACATTGTTAACATTAATATTGCCCGTATTAATATCAACAATATTAATATTAACAGCAACATTAAAACATCATCAATATTATCAATATTTCGTTATTTATATCATATTCTATTCTATTCTATTCTATTCTATTATATTCTATGTATAATCGCGATCATTATTGGAACGAAAGTGAATGTGAATTGAATTTTGAAATGGAAGTTGGAGAAGCAGGCGCAGCAGAACCGCGCGGGCGCGGCGCCCTCTTACAGGAATTGCATCCAATTGGCGGCGTGCGCGGCGAATCAGATACTGCCGATGAATCCGGATCTCCCGGCGGACATTTTCACGTCCTGCTTGACCACGCCGATGAAGATCGCGTTGAGGTGGTTCGTCATGCAGAACACGTCCAAGTTGGTGCCGAAAATTTCGCTCGACTTGATCGACAAGTATGTGTATCGTTAATTAGGAAACGGAAACGGAAATCTATTGTTCATATTAATATTGGCCATATTTCGATATTGTTGATATTAATATTGGCCATGTTGACATTGTTGATATTAATATTGGCCATGTTGACATTGTTAATGCTAATATTGGCCATGTTGACATTGTTGATATTAATATTGGCCATGTTGACATTGTTGATATTAATATTGACCATGTTAATATTGTTGATATTAATATTGACCAGATTTCGATATTGTTGACATTAATATTGGCCATGTTGACATTGTTGACATTAATACTGGCCATGTTGACATTGTTGATATTAATATCGACCGTGTTAATATTGTTGTATTAATATTGACCATATTTCGATATTGTTGATATTAATATTGGCCATGTTAATATTGTTAATATTAATATTGGCCATGTTGACATTGTTGATATTAATATTGGCCATGTTGACATTGTTGATATTAATATTGACCATATTTCGATATTGTTGATATTAATATTGGCCATGTTGACATTGTTGATATTAATATTGACCATGTTAATATTGTTGATATTAATATTGACCATATTTTGATATTGTTAATATTAATATTGGCCATGTTGACATTGTTAACACTAATATTGGCCATATCAATATTGTTATTATCACTAATATTGGCCATATTAAGATTGTTAATATTAAAATTGTTTTAATATTAATATTGTTAATATTAATATGGTTAACATTAATGTGGGGCCAATATTAGAAGTAACAATATTGATATTGCCTGTAGTAGTATTAACAACATTAATATGGCCAAAATTGATGTTAACAATATTAATAAGGTTGATATTAATGTTAACAATATTCATATCGCCGATGTTAGTGTTAACAATATCAATATGGCCATTATTAATGTTAAACATATTAATATGTCCAAGATTAATGTTAACAATGTTGATATGGCCATATTAATGTTAACAATGTTGTATGGCCCATAATAATGTTAACAATATTAGTATTAACACTAATATTGGCCATATTAATAATGTTAACGTTAATATTGGCCATATTATCATCGTCAACGTTAATACTGACAATATGAACATTGTTAACATTAATATTAGCCATATTAACATTGTTAACATTAGTCTTTGCCGTATCAACTTTGTTAATACTAATATTGGCCATATTTTGACATCGATGACATTAATATTGGCCATATTTTAATATTGTTAACATTAATTCTGGTCATATTTTCATATTATTAACATTAATATTGGCAATATGAACATTGTTGACATTAATATTAGCCATATTAATGTTGTTCACATTAATATTGGCCATATCAGTATTGTCAACATTAATTCTGGCCACATCAACATTGTTAACACTAATATTGGCCATACGAACACTCATATTGGCCATATTTTCATATTGTTAACATTAATATTGGCCATATCAACATTGTTAACACTAATATGGGTCATATCAACACTGTTAACACTTATATTGGCCATATTAACATTGTAAACATTAATATTGGCCATATTAATATTGCCAACATTAATATTAACCTTATTAATATTGTTAACATTAATTCTGTCCATATTTTGATATTGTTAACACTAATATTGGTCATATTAACATTGTCAACATTAATATTGACCGTATCAACACTGTTAACATTAATCTTGGCCATATCAACATTGTCAACTTTAATTCTGGCCATACCAACATTGTCAACATTAATATTTGTCATGCGAATATTGTTAACACTAATACTGGCCATATTTTCATATTGTCACCATTAATATTGGCCATATCAACACTGTTAACACTAATATTGGCCATATTAACATTGTTAACACTAGTATTGGCCATAGCAACATTGTAAACATTAATATTGGCCATATTAATATTGTTAACATTAATATTGGCCATACTAATATTGTTGACGTTAATTCTGGCCATATTTTGATATTGTCAACATTAATATTGGCAATATCAACATTGTTAACATTAATCTTGGCCATATTAACATTGTCAACATTGATATTAGCAATATTAACATTCTCAACATTAATATTGGCCATATCAACACTGTCAACATCAATATTGTCCATATCAACATTGTTAGCATTGATATTGGCCACATCAACATTGTCAACATTAATTCTGACCATATCAACATTGTCAACATTAATATTGGCCATACTAATAGTGTTAACACTAGTATTGGCCATAGCAACATTGTAAACATTAATATTGCCCATATTAATGTTGTTCACATTAATAGTGGCCATATCAACATTGTCAACATTAATTCTGGCCATACCAACATTGTTAACATTAATATTGGCCATATTAACATTGTCAACATTAATATTAGCAATATTAACATTGTTAACATTAATATTAGCCATATCAACACTGTTAACACTAATATTGACCATATTAACATTGTTAACACTAGTATTGGCCATAGCAACATTGTAAACATTAATATTGGCCATATTAATATTGTTAACATTAATATTGGCCATACTAATATTGTTGACATTAATTCTGGCCATATTTTGATATTGTCAACATTAATATTGGCAATATCAACATTGTTAACATTAATCTTTGCCATATTAACATTGTCAACATTGATATTAGCAATATTAACATTCTCAACATTAATATTGACAATATTAACATTGTCAACATTAATATTGTCCATATCAACATTGTTAGCTTTGATATTGGCCACATCGACATTGTCAACATTAATATTGTCCATATCAACATTGTCAACATTAATATTGCTCATATCAACATTGTTAACATTAATATTGGCCATATCAATATCATTAATATTAATGTAGCTTTAACATTAATATAAGTTAGTGTAAATAGTAATATAGTTAATATTAATTTGATTAACCAATCGATTACAGAATTCCGGGCCTATTGACGGACAGGCGAACGATGATAGGCGAGCTGAATTGGATTTTTACGGCCATTACCGACACGATTGCTTGGAACACATTACCGAGAGATTTGTTCCAGCGTTTATTCAGACAGGATCTGTTGGTCGCTAGTTTGTTCAGAAATTTCCTTCTGGCGGAGAGGATCCTTCGATCGTACGATTGCACGCCTGTTTCCTGCCCGAAATTGCCGCCTACTTATCAGGTAAACGCGTAATTTACTAAGGCTTTCGTCGGAAAAGTCACTAGATCTAGTTACTTTCTTCCTAGCATCCATTGCAGCGGCAAATTTGACAATATTCCACTGAACTCAGTCCATTTCAGCGCTCCAATACAATAAAATACCATCAAATCCATAATTTTCTGCATTTCTCCAAAAATCCCCTAGAAAAGTCACTAGAAAGTCACTAGATCCACCTATTGTCTCTCTAGCTTTGACTGCAACGTCAAATTACGCAATATTCCACTTAACTCCCTCCCTTTTATCTCTCCAATCCACCAAAACCCCATCAAACCCCAAATTTCCACTATTTCCCAAAAAACCCCTAGAAAAGTCACTAGAAAATCACTAGATCCACCTATTCTCTTCCAATCATCCATTGCAGCGCCAAATTTGACAACATTCCACTTAAACCAGTCCATTTTATCCTCTCCAATCCACCAAAACACCATTAAACCCTAAATTCCCCCAATTTCCCAAAAATTCCCCAGAAAAGTCACTGGAAAGTCACTAGATCCAGTTATTTTGTCCCTAGCATTGACTGAAGTCCCACATTTGGCAATATTCTACCTAAACCAGTCCATTTTTACCTCTCCAATCCACCAAAACACCAGCAAACCCCCAATTTTCATTATTTCCCAAAAATTCCCTAGAAAAGTCACTAGAAAGTCACTAGATCCTCCTATTCTCTTCCAATCATCCATTACAGCGCCACATTTGACAATATTCCACTTAAACCAGTCCCTTTTAGCGCTCTAATACAATAAAACATCGCCAAACCCTTAATTTCCATCGTTTCTCCAAAAATTCCCTAGGAAAGTCACTAGAAAGTCACTAGATCCACCTATTTTCTCCCTAGCATCCATTGCAGCGCCAAATTTGACAACATTCCACTTAAACCAGTCCATTTGAACCTCTCCAATCCACCAAAACACCATTAAACCCTAAATTCCCCCAATTTCCTAAAAATTCCCTAGAAAAGTCACTATGAAGTCACTAGATCTACTAATTTTCACCCTAGCATCCATTGCAGCGCCGAAATTGACAATAATCCACCTAAATCCGTTCAGTTTTACCCCTGCAACCCACAAAAACACGACCAAACCCCAAATTCCCCCAATTTCCCAAAAATTCCCCAGAAAAGTCACTAGAAAGTTACTAGACCCAATCATTCCTCTTGCAGCGCCAAATGTAGCAACATTCCACTGAACTCAGCCCCCTTTATTCCTGCAATCCTCCAAAACACGGCCAAACCCCAAATTCCCCGAATATCCCAAAAATTCCCCAGAAAAGTAACTAGACGGCCAAACCTGCCCTTTCAGCACCCCATGTGGCAAGCGTGGGACCTAACCTTGGACCTGTGCCTGTCGCAACTGCCGTCGATCCTCGAGAACGGCGAGGAGTTCGTGAATTCGCCGTTCTTCGAGGAACAACTGACCGCTTTTCAAGTTTGGCTCACGCTGGGCTCGAAGAATCGAAATCCGCCGGAACAATTGCCGATTGTGCTTCAAGTGTTGCTCAGCCAAGTTCACAGGCTTCGGGCGTTGGAATTGTTGGGCCGTTTCTTGGATTTGGGCCCGTGGGCGGTGAATCTGGCGCTGAGCGTCGGCATTTTCCCGTACGTGTTGAAATTGCTGCAGAGCAACGCGAGGGAATTGAGACCGTTGCTCGTTTTCATCTGGGCGAAGATTCTAGCGGTGGACAGCGTGAGTTTTGTTGCGTTTTTAACTATTTTACCTTGTATTTAATTTTTTTGGGGGCATTTATGGGGAATTTTTAATGTCTAGTCGCGTTATTATGTGTTTTTTGCGTTGCATTGTTATATATTACGTTGCAAAGGCTTTGCTTTGGCGTCTGGGGAATTTTGCACGAATCTAGGGACTTTTCGTGGCTTTACTTTGCGCCTAGGGAGATAAAAGTAACTAGAAACGGATCATTTCCTCGTCTAGGGAATTTTTAACGAGTCTAGTGACTTTTACTTGCTTTGCTTTGCGCGTAGAGGCATAAAAGAGGCTAGGAATCGTTTAGGTAACTATAAACGCGTTTATTTCACTATCTAGGGGATTTTTAACGAGCTTAGGGGGGTAAAAGTCACTATAATTAGGTTGAAACGTTGGTTACTTGATCATTTGTCCATCTAGGGACTTTTATTGGTTTACTTTTGCGTCCAGGCGAATAAAAGTCACTAGAATGCCGCTTATTTCCTCGTCTAGGGAATTTTTGACGAATCTAGGGACTTTTAACGCCCCAACCTTGCGTCTAGGGACTTTTATCGGCGTAACCTTGCGCCTAGGGATATAAAAGTCACTAGGAATCGCTTGGGTAACTAGAAACGCGTTTAATTCCCCATCTAGGGAATTTTTAACGAGTCTAGTGACGTTAAATGCTTCGAAACGATTGTTTAATAATTTGTTTCCCGTTTTCAGACCTGCCAAGCCGATTTAGTCCGCGACGGTGGCCACAAATACTTCCTCTCCGTGCTGCAAGACACATCCATACCGGTAAACCACTATTTTCGTTCTATTTCAAACTTCAACGCCACTGTTTCCCCTTTTTCGTTCTTCGGAACACCTTATCACACTTTTAAACCAAACCCAGCGATAAGTAACTGAATTCAACGCATTTGAAATGTAGTTTTAACGTTCCAAACAAACTTAACACGCTTTGGATGAAAGTTCCCAGCCTTTGGGCCCGATTTCCCTTCGATCACAGTCCCAATTTTGGTTTTCTCGATCGACCAACGCCTTCATTCGATTTGCAACAGAGCGAGCATCGAACGTTGGCCGCTTTCGTGCTCGCGAGCATCGTGAACGATTACAGGCCCGGCCAGGTGGCCGCGAATCACGGCAGCTTGGTCTCCATCTGTTTGGAGCAACTCGGCGACTCGAACTCGTTGCTGAGGCAGTGGCTGTGCCTCTGCTTGGCCAGATTGTGGCACAATTACGACAAAGCGAGGTGGTGCGGCGTCCGCGACATCGCGCACGAGAAGTTGTTCAATCTGCTGCAGGATCCGGTGCCGGAGGTGGGTGAGCGATTTAAGTGTGCGCGAATTTTGCCGTTTTTTGGGGGCGATTTTTGGGTCTGCACTTGATTTGGGCCCAGATTTGGGTTAGTTAGGCCCGATTTTATTAGATTCGACTGTGTGAGGCTCAATTGGGCTTAATTTTGGATAGATTAGGCCCAATTCACCCAAGTTAGGCCCAATTCGATTAAATTCGACTGTGTTAGGCTCAATTAGGCTTAATTTTGGCCGAATTGGGCCCAATTCGTCCGAGTTAGGCCCAATTTTATTAGATTCGACTGTGTTAGGTCCAATTAGGCTTAATTTTGGCTAGATTAGGCCCAATTCGGCATAGTTAGGCCCAATTCGATTAAATTCGACTGTGTTAGGCCCAATTAGGCTTAATTTTGGCTGAATTGGACCCAATTCGACCGAGTTAGGCCCAATTTTATTAGATTCGACTGTTTTACGCCCAATTAGGCTTAATTTTGGCTGAATTGGACCCAATTCGTCCGAGTTAGGCCCAATTTTATTAGATTCGACTGTGTTAGGCCCAATTAGGCTTAATTTTGGCCGAATTGGACCCAATTCGACCGAGTTAGGCCCAATTTTATTAGATTCGACTGTGTTAGGCCCAATTAGGCTTAACTTTGGCTAGATTAGGCCCAATTCGGTAAAGTTAGGCCCAATTTTATTAGATTCCACTGTGTTAGGCCCAATTAGGCTTAATTTTGGCTAGATTAGGCCCAATTCGGTAAAGTTAGGCCCAATTTTATTAGATTCCACTGTGTTAGGCCCAATTGGGCTTAATTTTGGCTAGATTAGGCCCAATTCGACCGAGTTAGGCCCAATTTTATTAAATTCGACTGTGTTAGGCCCAATTAGGCTTAATTTTGGCTGAATTGGACCCAATTCGTTCGAGTTAGGCCCAATTTTATTAGATTCGACTGTGTTAGGCCCAATTGGGCTTAATTTCGTCCGAATTGGACCCAATTCGACCGAGTTAGGCCCTATTAGGCCCAAATCTGTCGGAACTAGGCCCAATTGGACTCCAACTGCTTGTAGAAACCATTACAAACCGATTCCTTCGCCTAGGTTCGTGCGGCCAGCGTGTACGCATTGGGCACGTTCATAAACAGCGTCACAACGAGAAGCGAGCACGCGAACAACATCGACCAGATCATAGCCATGACTCTAATCAACACCGTCTCCCACGACATGTGCCCTCTCGTTCGTAAAGCAAGTATCATCCCCCCCAAAACAAAAACAAAACAAAATAAAAGCAACATCGAAAGAAACATTTTTCTCTTTTTCAACTCGTTGTTTTCCATTCTTTTCCCCCAGGAATTAGTCGTGGCGCTGCAGTGGATGGTGCTCCACTTCGAGAACTCGTTCGTGACGCTGGCATTGGCGGAGGAGAACAGCAGGAAGGATCTAGTAGTCGAAACATTGTCGCCTTTCAGCGGTTTGCGTCGGATAAGTTCGCGCGATCGTTTGAAAATGCTGTCGCCCAGCAACGCGTTCGAATCTTCGGACGGTTTCGGCCAGGATCGGATCAAGAGGGTCTCCTCTTCGTCCTCCATCAGCAGTTTAGGTGAGGGAGCCGAAGCTTGCCGAGGGGAGCCGAGCGAAGCCGAACGATTAATTAACTACGATTTTTTTCGCGTTTTTTCCGTTTTCTCTCACGTTTCGCGTCTGTTTCACGCGCGCTTTCGGGCCAGGCAACAATTGGGAGTTCGTGAGGAAGCCTTGCGAGTCACTTGGTAAAACGAACAGCGTTATTCGCGAACTTTGTCGCATGATTCGGCGACGTTCTCTTAAAAAGTGGCGAGTGGAAATAATGGGAGTATTTGGATTTGGAGGAATTTTTTAATGTGTTTGGGACGTTTTATTGGGATGAAATTAAGGGATATTGTGGGGATAGGTTTGGGTTAGGTCCGTGGTTAATGGGAAGGTGGTGGGGGTAATGGGGAAGGAGTGGGGGTTAAGAGAGCGTCGCTGGTTTTGGTGTGTTTTTGTTAGACGGCGAGGGAAGAAAGTTTGGGAATTTATTGCGGGGAAAGGAAGGAAGGTACGGGATTGAAACTTTGAGGTGTTGGTTAGTATAGTTGGAAGTATTTTTGTGAATTTTTGCAGTATGCTAACTATTGTACTTTGGATGTTATCGGCGTTTGAATATTTGGTGGTATGGAAATTTGGGTAATTATGGTGCGGCCATTTTTGCGAATTTATTTTGAAGAAACGAATGAAGCTAAGTAATTGAAACTTAGGGGAATTAATCAGTATAGTAGTAGCTATTTACGTTAATTATTGCAGCACCCTAACTATACTACTTTCAAAGTTATCGGCATATAAGTAGTCGGTCCTATGGAAATTCGGTAAATTGGGCTTTGGGAAAGTTAGCGAATTTATTTCGAAGAAAGCAATACCGCGAAAATATTGAAACTTAGGGGAATTAATTAGTATAGTAGTAGCTATTTACGTGAATTATTGCAGTACCGTAACTATACTACTTTCAAAGTTATCGGCATATTAGTAGTCGGTCCTATGGAAATTCGTTAAATTGGGCTTTGGGAAACTTTGCGAATTTATTTCGAGGAAACCAATAACGCTAAAATATTGAAACTTAGGGGAATTAATAAGTATAGTAGTAGCTATTTATATGAATTTTTGCAGCACCCTAACTATACTACTTTCAAAGTTATCGCCATATTAGTAGTCGGTCCTATGGAAATTCGTTAAATTGGGCTTTGGGAAACTTTGCGAATTTATTTCGAAGAAACGAATAACGTCAAAATATTGAAACTTGTGAGAATTAATAAGTATAGTAGTAGCTATTTATGTGAATTTTTGCAGTACCGTAACTATACTACTTTCAAAGTTATCGGCATATTAGTAGTCGGTCCTATGGAAATTCGTTAAATTGGGCTTTGGGAAACTTTGCGAATTTATTTCGAGGAAACCAATAACGCTAAAATATTGAAACTTAGGGGAATTAATAAGTATAGTAGTAGCTATTTATATGAATTTTTGCAGCACCCTAACTATACTACTTTCAAAGTTATCGGCATATTAGTAGTCGGTCCTCTGGAAATTCGTTAAATTGGGCTTTGGGAAAGTTTGCGAATTTATTTCGAAGGAACCAATACCGCGAAAATATTGAAACTTAGGGGAATTAATTAGTATAGTAGTAGCTATTTACGTGAATTATTGCAGCACCGTAACTATACCACTTTCAAAGTTATCGGCATATTAGTAGTCGGTCCTCTGGAAATTCGTTAAATTGGGCTTTGGGAAACTTTGCCAATTTATTTCGAAGAAACGAATAACGCCAAAATATTGAAACTTGGGGGAATTAATTAGTATAGTAGTAGCTATTTATGTGAATTTTTGCAGCACCCTAACTATACTACTTTCAAAGTTATCGGCATATTAGTAGTCGGTCCTATGGAAATTCGTTAAATTGGGCTTTGGTATATTTGCGAATTTATTTCGAAGAAACCAATAACGCCAAAATATTGAAACTTAGGGGAATTAATTAGTATAGTAGTACCTATTTACCTGAATTTTTACAGTACCCCAACTATACTACTTCCAAAGTTACCAGCACCCCAATACCAACACTCATTAATCGTTTCGCGTTCCCCAACTTTCTTCCCCCTTTAAACCATTCACGATTCGTTCGCGGCAGCACCATAACCTCAAAATCACCCTCTAGCGAATCACCATTGCTTAACCATAAACTTCCACCGCAATCCCACGCAATTTTCCTCCGTTTCCAATCGCATTTCAATGGATTATTCCGATTCAGGCCACAGTTCGCTGGGAAATCTGCCGAGCTTAAGCTACGGCAGCGTTTACATGAAACTTTGGCACGGCCTCTGCTCCCTGGACCACGACCCGCATCCCCAGGTGGCGCTGATGTCGCAGCAGGTCACCAATCACATCCGCAATCAGGTTCGTTAACTTAATTTACGCAAAATAACGAAAAACGTGTAAAAAAACAATTTTCCGTCTTCGTCGTCGTTGCTGGCGATAAAACGTAAAAACAGACACAGAAAAGGTTTGAAAGAAACACTGGAAATAAAGGAGAAATTACTGGTAATTAATGGATCTTTTTTTGTTCGTTTGTTCTCTGTTTTTTGGTGTATTAAATTGGGAAAAAGGTGAAAGAATCGTCGGCGCCGAAGGAAGTTTCGGAGGCTAAAATATCGTCGTCTTTGTCGCTGCCGCCGTCGCCGTCCAATCGAACGACGTATTTAAGGTTCGTTTACAAGTTTGGCGTGTTTGTTTAGCGTATCGTTATCGAAACTTGACCTATACTCATGCCTCAAGTAGAATTCCCGATGATTTTGCCAAAAAATCGCGCGAGAAACTATTGAAAACTGTTTAAAATCGATTTTAACGAATTGCACCGTTGTGAACGCGGCTTTATGTTGCGAAACAGGACCAGAGGCAAGCTTTGGGCGTGGCTTAAGATGAATCCATGACTATTTTCCAAATTTCCAACAGTTTTACCAAAAAATCGCCCAAAGAATGGTTCAAAACATTCCAAATCAATTTTGACGAATTGCACCGTTGTGAACGCGGCTTTATGTTGCGAAACAGGACCAGAGGCAAGCTTTGGGCGTGGCTTAAGATGAATCCATGACTATTTTCCAAATTTCCAACTGTTTTACCAAAAAATCGCCCAAAAAATGGTTAAAAACATTCCAAATCAATTTTGACGAATTGCACCGTTGTGAACGCGGCTTTATGTTACGAAACAGGACCAGAGGCAAGCTTTGGGCGTGGCTTAAGATGAATCCATGACTATTTTCCAAATTTCCAACAGTTTTACCAACAAATCGCCCAAAGAACGGTTCAAAACATTCCAAATCAATTTTGACGAATTGCACCGTTGTGAACGCGGCTTTATGTTACGAAACAGGACCAGGGGCAAGCTTTGGGCGTGGCTTAAGTAGAACCCATGATTATCTTTCGAATCCCTAATGGTTTTACCAAAAAATCGCCCAAAGAATGGTTCAAAACATTCCAAATCAATTTTGACGAATTGCACCGTTGTGAACGCGGCTTTAAGTTGCGAAACAGGACCAGAGGCAAGCTTTGGGCGTGGCTTAAGTAGAACCCATGATTATCTTTCGAATCCCTAATGATTTTACCAAAAAATCGCCCAAAGAATGGTTCAAAACATTCCAAATCAATTTTGACGAATTGCACCGTTGTGAACGCGGCTTTATGTTGCGAAACAGGACCAGAGGCAAGCTTTGGGCGTGGCTTAAGATGAATCCATGACTATTTTCCAAATTTCCAACAGTTTTACCAACAAATCGCCCAAAGAATGGTTCAAAACATTCCAAATCAATTTTGACGAATTGCACCGTTGTGAACGCGGCTTTATGTTGCGAAACAGGACCAGAGGCAAGCTTTGGGCGTGGCTTAAGATGAATCCATGACTATTTTCCAAATTTCCAACAGTTTTACCAACAAATCGCCCAAAGAATGGTTCAAAACATTCCAAATCAATTTTGACGAATTGCACCGTTGTGAACGCGGCTTTATGTTACGAAACAGGACCAGAGGCAAGCTTTGGGCGTGGCTTAAGATGAATCCATGACTATTTTCCAAATTTCCAACTGTTTTACCAACAAATCGCCCAAAGAATGGTTCAAAACATTCCAAATCAATTTTGACGAATTGCACCGTTGTGAACGCGGCTTTATGTTACGAAACAGGACCAGAGGCAAGCTTTGGGCGTGGCTTAAGTAGAACCCATGATTATCTTTCGAATCCCTAATGGTTTTACCAAAGAAATCCCCCAAAAAATGGTGGCGTTGCGAAAACAACAAGAACGCAATCCTTTATTTATTTATTTGTTTATTCACTTCATTTATCTTTTCGTTACGCAGCAACAGCAAAGGCGAGTCGCCGCCGTCGGTGAATTCCGGCTCGGATCTGTTGCGATCCAACCGCATTCCGGTGCACGGGAATCGGGCAAGGAAACCTCTGCCTAACACCGTGAGAATCAATCCATTTCATTACCATTACCATTATTATTCATTGACAATTTCTTCATGAATTTCAATCTCCTCGACAATTTCAATACACGTGAAATTGGCGATGATTAATGTAAATCGAAATTGGCGCGAAAACTTTACTAAATCGATCGAATTAATTAAAATTGCCGCGAAAACGCTGAAAAATTGGCGCGAAAAGTTGGCAATAAAAATGCACCGAACTAATTAAAATTCTTGACGAACTATTGATCGACGATTAATCGTCTAAAATCCTATCTCTCCGTCTTTGTATTTACGTTCCTGCCTTTTCCATCGTCCGCAATTAATTGACGTTTGTACGAATGTATTGCACAAGATTTCGGAAGAAACGGACGAAGCAGCGGGCATCAAAACGCCTTTGACCACTTCGCAATTCGTCGAATGGAGCTGCGCGCAATTCGCGCAGCCAGTCAGCTTGGAAAGCGAGACGGAGTCGATGAACGACGTGGAAAGCCGTGCGCATTACGAGAGGGAATGGCGGTGAGCTTCTTTTTGCATCCAATTAATTCAATTCATTCAATTCTTGTCCATTGCCAAAATTTACGCGACGAATTCAACGAAGCAACGTAAAAAAGTTGCGAAACTTTAACATTGCCAATAATAATAATGAGAGAAGAGAACGAAAAAGAAAGCACAGTGATCGTAAAAATACTAATTAACGCTTGGCCACGCACTAATATTCATTTATTTACTTAGTTAGTTATTTGTTCAACCATTTAACAATTTATGAATTTACTTATTTATTTGTTAATTCGATCGATCGATTGATTGATTGAAAATTGATTGAAAATTGATTGATTGCAGATATTTGAGGAATCGAAGGCAAAGGCAAGAAGCGAGGGACGAGCAATCGCGCGCCGCGCGTCATTCGGTGGCTTCGAATCTTCTTTTCCACGCCAGATGCCCGTTCCCGCCTGAAGTGCTCTGCTTTCATCCGTTCGAGCCGCATTTGGCGGGAGCGTTGAAGGATTCCTTTTGGTAATCGTGTTTCTATCGACTTTTCGATTGTTTTGGTTGAAAAAAATCGCGAAATGAAGAAGAAATGGTGAAAAACGGTTTGAAATCGATTTCGATGGATTGTAACGTTGTGAACGCGGCTTTAGGTTGTGAAACGGGAGCAGAGGCAAGCTTTGGGCGTTGCTTAAGTAGAATTCGTGATTATTTTTCGAATTCCCAACGATTTTGCCAAAAAAACGCGCGAAAAACGGTTAAAATCGATTTTGACGAATTGCACCGTTGTGAACGCACCTTTAACCAACAAAACAGGACCAAACTTGACTTATACTCATGCCTCAAGTAGAATCCGTGATTATTTTTCCAATTCACAACGATTTTGCCAAAAAAACGCGCGAAAAACGGTTGAAATCGATTTTAACGAATTGCAACGTTGTGAACGCGCCTTTAAGTAACGAAACAGGACCAGAGCCAAGATGTGAACGTTGCTTAAGTAGAATCCGTGATTATTTTCCAAATCCTTAACAATTTTACCAAAGAAACGCGCGAAAATCGGTTGAAATGGGTTTTGACGAGTTTCACCGTTGTGAACGCGGCTTTAAGTTAAGAAACGGGACCAGAGGCAAGCTTTGGACGTTGCTTAAGTAGAATCCGTGATTATTTTTCGAATTCGCGATGATTTTGCCAAAAATTCGTACGAAAAATGATTGAAAATGGTTTAAAATCGATTTTGACGAGTTGCAACGTTGTGAACGCACCTTTAACCTATAAAACAGGACCAGAACCAAGATTTAGACGTGGCTTAAGTAGAATTCGTGATTATTTTTCGAATTCGCGATGATTTTGCTAAAAAATCGCCCAAAAAATGGTTGAAAACATTCCAAATCGATTTTAGCGAATTGCACCGTTGTGAACGCAGCTTTAACCAACAAAACAGGACCAGAGGCAAGCTTTGGGCGTGGCTTAAGTAGAATCCGTGTCCATATTTCGAATTCCCAACAATTGTACCACAAAAACGCGCGAAAAGCGTTTGAAATCGATTTTAACAAGTTTCACCGTTGTGAACGCGCCTTTAACCCACAAAACAGGACCAAACTTGACCTATACTCAAGCCTCAAGTAGAATCCATGATTAGTTTCCAAATCCCAAACAATTTAACCCAAAAAATCCCCCAAAAACTGCTTAAAAACATTCAAAACTCGATTTTACCAAATTTCGCCGTTGTGAACGCGCCTTTAACCCACAAAACAGGACCAGAGCCATGATTTGAACGTTGCTTAAGTAGAATCCATGGTTATTATCGTAATTCCCAACAATTTTGCCAAGAAATCCCCCAAAAAACGGTTAAAATCGATTTTAACAAGTTTCACTGTTGTGAACGCGCCTTTAACCCACAAAACAGGACCAAACCTGACCTATACACAAGCCTCAAGTAGAATCCATGATTATTTTCCAAATCCCAAACAATTTAACCAAAAAATCCCCCCAAAAAATAGTTGAAATCGATTTTAACAAGTTTCACTGTTGTGAACGCAGCTTTAAGTAACGAAACAGGACCAGAGGCAAGCTTTAGGCGTTGCTTAACTAGAATCCATGACCATTTTCCAAATTCCCAACAATTTTACCAAAAAATACCCCAAAAACTGCTTCAAATCACTCCAAACTCAATTTTACCCAAACTCACCGTTGTGAACGCGCCTTTAACCCACGAAACATTCCCAAACCCAACCCAAACTCCCTCCCCAACCCCAATCCATGCCTCTCTTCCATACCAATTCCCAATTCCCACCTAATTTCACTCTATCCACAAAAAATCCCCTTTAAATCTTCATCTCCGACTTCGTAACCCACTTTTCGTCATCCTTCCCCTTTAACAATCGTCACGCTTCCGGTTTCAGGGTGTGGGACAGTCACACGGGTCGCTCTTTAACGCGCTGCCGAAGCGGAGGCGTGAAAAGGTCGCGCGTGACGGCGTTGGAATTTTTAAACGCCCACGACGTCACTTTGCTGATGGCCGGCTCCGACGACGGTTCCGTGAGAGTTTGGAAGAACTACAGCAGCGCATTCGACCGTGATCCGGTTCTATTAACCGCTTGGCAAGCTTTGGCGGACATTCAGCCGGCTGCTAAAACTTCGAACGGTAATTTGGCGATTTTTATACTTTAAACCCGGTGCAAATGCTTTGGGTTGCATTTTGGGGATGAGAAATAACGAAAAACGGGTTGAAAGTTGCGTGTATTGATTTTGGACGCGGTTTAATGTGGTATTTTATTAATCTCCGGTTTTTTCTGGTTCTTTTCGTCTTTTTTTCGAGCTTCGGCGTGTTTTTTCCTACTTTTGGGTGTTTTTCTGTATTTTCTGGATTTTTTTGGCCCCTAAAAACGTTAAAATAGGGAAGAATGAAGCTTCGGTTGGGTTCGGCAATGTTCGGCAAGCTTCGGCGAATTTTATCCTATTTTTCTGTATTTTTCCTTATTTTTCTGTATTTTCCCCTATTTTTCTGTATTTTTTTAGCCCCTAAAAACGTTAATACAGCTTCGGCCAGGTTCGGGAATGTTCGGCAAGCTTCGGTTAATTTTCCTGTATTTTTCCGAATTTTTCCCCATTTTTCCGTATTTTTCTGTATTTTGTTTGCCCCTAAAAACGTTAAAATAGCGAAGAATAAAGCTTCGGTTGGGTTCGGGAATGTTCGGCAAGCTTCGGTTAATTTTCCTGTGTTTTTTCGAATTTTTCCCTATTTTTCCATATTTTTTTGGCGCCGAAAAACGTTAAAATATCGAGAAATATAACTTCGGTTACCTTCGGCAAGCTTCGGCAAGCTTCGGTTAATTTCCCGAATTCTCCCTAACTTTTCCCAATTTTTCCCAATTTTTCTGTATTTTTTTGGCGCTGAAAAACGCCAAAACAGCGAAGAATAAAGCTTCGTTCAATTTCGGCTCTCTTCGGCTATCTTCGTCAATCTTCGGCCACTTAATTACAATTATACTTTCAGCTTCGGCGGGATTGGTAACGAAATGGGAGCAAACATCGTTAACCTTGGCTGTGACCGGTGACGTTCGAATCGTTCGACTTTGGGACGCCGAAACCGAGTTAAAAAAGCAAGATATTCCAACTGGCGCCGATTGTTGCGCTACTTGCATCGATGTGGACGGCACAGGTCAGTAGTCAAACCCCAATAACAATAATTATTATTATTTTCTTGCAACAATAACATAATTGCAAGCATACTTCGATTCCAACATCAATTACTGGATTCGTTTCCTAATTGAGTTACTGGAAGCCTTTAAAAGTCCCTAGAAGTAACTAGAAACTAGTAAAAGCTTCGAAAAGTCCCTAGAAACTAGTAGAAAGCTTGGGAAAGTCCCTAGAAATAACTAGGAACAAGTAGAAAGCCGATGGAGTCGCGAAAAGTAACTAGCATTCGATTGGAGTCCGAATAAAATCACTAGAAGTCAGCAAAAGTACCTAGCGCTTCGTTGCAAGCTTGGATAAGTTACTAGGACTCGTTGGAGGCGTGGAAAAGTTACTAGAAGTAACTAGGATCGAGCAGAAAGTCTCTAGACGTGGCGAAAAGTAACCAGCGCGTCACCGAAAGCTTCGACGAGTTTCGGAAAGTAACCAGGGCTCCGAAAAATCCGCAAAAATTCCTAAAAATAGCCAAGACACCCACGAAGCCTGTAAAAGTCCCTAGAAGTCCCTAGGACTCGCTGGAAGCTTCGAAAAGTCCCTAGAAGTAACTAGGAACAAGTAGAAAGCCGATGGAGTCGCGAAAAGTAACTAGCATTCGATTGGAGTCCGAATAAAGTCACTAGAAGTCGGCAAAAGTACCTAGCGCTTCGTTGCAAGCTTGGATAAGTTACTGGGACTCGTTGGGAGCGTGGAAAAGTTACTAGAAGTAACTAGGATCGGGCAGAAAGTCACTAGACGTGGCGAAAAGTAACCAGCGCGTCACCGAAAGCTTCGACGAGTTTCGGAAAGTTACCAGGGCTCCGAAAAATCCGCAAAAATTCCTAAAAATAGCCAAGACTCCCACGAAGCCTGTAAAAGTCCCTAGAAGTCCCTAGGACTCGCTGGAAGCTTCGAAAAGTCCCTAGATGTAACTAGGAACAAGTAGAAAGCCGATGGAGTCGCGAAAAGTAACTAGGATTCGATTGGAGTCCGAATAAAATCACTAGAAGTCAGCAAAAGTACCTAGCGCTTCGTTGCAAGCTTGGATAAGTTACTAGGACTCGTTGGGAGCGTGGAAAAGTTACTAGAAGTAACTAGGATCGAGCAGAAAGTCACTAGACGTGGCGAAAAGTAACCAGCGCGTCACCGAAAGCTTCGACGAGTTTCGGAAAGTAACCAGGGCTCCGAAAAATCCGCAAAAATTCCTAAAAATAGCCAAGACTCCCACGAAGCCTGTAAAAGTCCCTAGAAGTCCCTAGGACTCGCTGGAAGCTTCGAAAAGTCCCTAGAAGTAACTAGGAACAAGTAGAAAGCCGATGGGGTCGCGAAAAGTAACTAGCATTCGATTGGAGTCCGAATAAAATCACTAGAAGTCAGCAAAAGTACCTAGCGCTTCGTTGCAAGCTTGGACAAGTTACTAGGACTCGTTGGAAGCGTGGAAAAGTTACTAGAAGTAACTAGGATCGAGCAGAAAGTCACTAGACGTGGCGAAAAGTAACCAGCGCGTCACCGAAAGCTTCGACGAGTTTCGGGAAGTTACCAGGGCTCCGAAAAATCCGCAAAAATTCCTAAAAATAGCCAAGACTCCCACGAAGCCTGTAAAAGTCCCTAGAAGTCCCTAGGACTCACCGGAAGCCACGAAAAATTACTAGAAATTCGTTTTTTCAGGCGCTATGATGGCGGTTGGCTGCAGCGACGGTTCCGTTCGTTTGTTCGATCGACGTTTGCCTCCGCTCGAGTCCAGGGTGATGATTTGGCGCGAGTTGACAGCGTGGGTGCTCGTCGCGTGCCTGAGGAAAGCGGAGAGCTCCGCGCCGCAATTGTTCACCGGCTCTTCGTCCGGCGACATCAGGATCTACGATCTGAGGAAGAATTCGTCGATCAGGAGGGTTCAGGTCACTCAGGGCATCACTGCGCTGGCCGTGCATCAAACGGCGGACCAATTCGCGTGGTAAGAGCCCGGCGGGGGCCTTTAGGCGCGGATGGGATCAGTTATTGTCGCGAATAGTCGGGAATCTTCGCGAAACTTCGCGTCGAAGCGGGAAACGAGTGACTCGGTTCGGAAGTTTAATTGGGGTGCCGATTACTGGGGAAGTATTGAAGTTGGAGCTTTGAAAAAATTCACGAGTAGTCTTGGCTATGGTGGGGATTTTTGAGAATTTTTTAGGAATTTTTGACGAAGCGGAAGTATTTTTAAAAAATTCCCGAATATCTCCAAATTTCGTTTCTTCGTATTTTCGTAATATTGACTACTGATTGGCCGATCACTTTGCAAGTATTATACTTGGGGCATTGAGAAAATTCACGAGTAGTCTTGTCTATGGTGGGGATTTTTGAGAATTTTTTAGGAATTTTTGACGAAGCGGAAGTATTTTTAAAAAATTCCCGAATATCTCCAAATTTCGTTTCTTCGTATTTCCGTAATATTGACTACTGATTGGCCGATCACTTTGCAAGTATTATACTTGGGGCATTGAGAAAATTCACGAGTAGTCTTGGCTATGGTGGGGATTTTTGAGAATTTTTTCGAAATTTTTGCTAAAGCGGAAGTATTTTTAATAAATTCCCGAATATCTCCAAATTTCGTTTCTTCGTATTTCCGTAATATTGACTACTGATTGGCCGATAACTTTGCAAGTATTATACTTGGGGCATTGAAAAAATTACAGTGGATAGGTGTTATTATACTCAACAAACGCCTTCAAGGTCAATTTTGTGACGTCAATAGTTTCGCCGGAAAAAATTCGCGAACATCGCCTAACTTCAATTCTTCGTATTTCCATAATACCGACTACTAATTGGCCGATAACTTTGCAAGTATTATAGTTTGGGGATTGAAAAAATTCAATAATATAGGTATTTTTATGCTGATTTAGCGATAGAAATGCCAAGTTCGTAGGATTAATAGTTTTGCCCGAATAAATTCCAAAACATTGGCCAAGTTTCCGTTTGGCGAATTTTTGTAGTACTACATTTTGGGGTGCTGCTAACTGTGGAAGTATTAAATTTGCGGGGTTGAAAAAATTCAAGTATATAGGTAGTATTATACTAATCAACTTCCCTAAGTTTCAATATTTTGGCATTATTGGTTCCTTCGAAATAAATTCGCAAACTTTCCCAAAGCCCAATTTACCGTATTTCCATAGGACCGACTACTAATATGCCGATAACTTTGAAAGTAGTATAATTAGGGTGCTGCAAAAATTCACACAAATAGCCCCAACTATACTAATCAATTCCCCCAAGTTTCAATATTTTCGCGTTATTAGTTTCCTCAAAATAAATTCTTTTTCCCTTCCGCAGCGGAACAACGAACCACTGCATAAGCGTGCACGACACCATAGGGATGCCGCTGAGCACCATAAGATCCCACGAGGGCTTCATGGCGACCAGGATCAGCCCCGTGAGCTGCCTCGCCTTCCATCCCCATCGAGTGATCCTCGCCGCAGGCTGCGTCGACAACACAGTCATGGCTTACGCGTCGCTTTCACGAAGGCGATTAGCCGAATTCGAACTGCTTTAAAATTCCCGCCTGTCGCCAATCGCGACGCGCGCCTTAATCCGACGCTTCTCCGACTAGCCACGGAAACGCCCGACCTCCACCGAAGCGCCACGGAGACGGAAAAGCGCGGGAAATTCGAATACAAGGCGAAGTTCCACCGAAACGCGAGTGCGAAACGTTGAAAAGATTCGTTGTTAACTTCAGTGGATTCAAAGTGAGTTTGAAATCATTCACAAACGATGAATCATCGAGCGAACGGTGAAATGATGCGTGAGAAAAGTGGATAATTAATTGGGAAATGATTATTATTCGATAATTCTGCTTCTTTCCTTTTTATTCCTCCGGATTTGTGCAAGATTCTTCGTTACGTGCCATTCATTCAGTTTCCCCGTTTCTTGTTGTTATAATTAATTTATTTATTGATCAATCGATTGATTGATTGATTGATAGTCGGTAGAACATCCGAAGCTTCGTTTATTAATTTATTTCGAATTGTACAAAGAAAAGGAAAAGGAGAATGAAAATAATGTAAGTGTGAAACACGCGAGATCGTGGATTTTTTGCAGATCTACGATCTACTTGGGGATTTATTGTAATTGTAGATTGTAATAAGTAGAATAGGGAGGAACGATCGTTTCCGTGTTCGAGAAACTTTCGATTCACTGTAAATAAAGGAACGGACGAATAATATAATGTTGTATCATATTTTAAGGGATAGTCTCGAATTCGTTACCTCAATTGTTCCATTGTTTCCATAACCTCCCCCCCCTTTTTTGTTCGTTTTTGTGGTGGGATTTGAATGCGTAGTGATACGGAAATGGGTTAGGTTTGGGTTAGGTTCGTGGCTTGGCTTTGGCTTGGGTTAGGTTCGTGGTTTGGTCTAGATTTGGGTTAGGTTCCATGTTTGGGTTAGGTTCGATGTTTAGGTTTTGTTCGCGGTTTGGGTTAGGTTCGCGGTTTGGGTTAGGTTCGTGGTTTGGGTTAGGCTTGGGTTAGGTTCACGGTTTAGGTTAGGTTCGTGGTTTGGGTTATTTTGGGTTAGGTTCGCGGTTTGAGTGAGATTTGGGTTAGGTTCGTGGTTTGGGTTATTTTGGGTTAGGTTCGCGATTTGAGTGAGATTTGGGTTAGGTTCCAAGTTTGAGTTTGGTACCAAGTTTGGGTTAGGTCCGCGGTTTGGGTTATTTTGGGTTAGGTTCGATGTTTCGGTTATTTTGGTTTAGGTTCCAAGTTTGGGTTAGGTTCAATGTTTCGGTTTGAAGCAATCCTGACGGAGACCTAACCCAAGTTAGGAGTCTTGGCGAAGACCTAACCCAAGTTAGAAGCAATCCTAACGCAGACCTAACCCAAGTTAGGAGCCTTCACGAATACCTAACCCAAGCTTGAAGCAATCCTAACGCAGACCTAACCCAAATTAGGAGCCTTGACGAAGGCCTAACCCAATTTGAAACAATCCTAACGCAGACCTTACCCAAATTTCAAGCAATACCAACGCAGACCTAACCCAAGTTTGAAGCAATCCTGACGAAGACCTAACCCAAGTTAGGGGTCTTCACTAAGACCTAACCCAAGTTTGAAACAATCCTAACGCAGACCTAACCCAAATTTGAAGCAATACCAACACAGACCTAACCCAACTTTGAAGCAATCCTAACGCAGACCTAACCCAAATTAGAAGCAATCCTACCGAAGACCTAACCCAAGTTAGGGGTCTTCACTAAGACCTAACCCAATTTGAAACAATCCTAACGCAGACCTAACCCAAATTTGAAGCAATCCTAACGCAGACCTAACCCAAATTAGAAGCAATCCTACCGCAGACCTAACCCAAATTATTAGCCTTGACGAAGACTTAACCCAATTTGAAACAATCCTAACGCAGACCTAACCCAAATTAGGAGCCTTGACGAAGACCTAACCCAATTTGAAACAATCCTAACGCAGACCTAACCCAAACTTGAAGCAATACCAACGCAGGCCTAACCCAAATTAGAAGCAATCCTACCGAAGACCTAACCCAAGTTAGGGGTCTTCACTAAGACCTAGCCCAAGTTTGAAGCAATCCTGACGAAGACCAAACCCAAGTTAGGGGTCTTCACTAAGACCTAACCCAAGTTTGAAGCAATCCTAACGCAGACCTAACCCAAGTTAGGAGTCTTGGCGAAGACCTAACCCAAGTTAGAAGCAATCCTAACGCAGACCTAACCCAAATTAGGAGACTTGACGAAGACCTAACCAAGTTTGAAGCAATCCTAACGCAGACCTAACCCAAATTATTAGCCTTGACGAAGACTTAACCCAATTTGAAACAATCCTAACGCAGACCTAACCCAAATTAGGAGCCTTGACGAAGACCTAACCCAATTTGAAACAATCCTAACGCAGACCTAACCCAAACTTGAAGCAATACCAACGCAGGCCTAACCCAAATTAGAAGCAATCCTACCGAAGACCTAACCCAAGTTAGGGGTCTTCACTAAGACCTAGCCCAAGTTTGAAGCAATCCTGACGAAGACCAAACCCAAGTTAGGGGTCTTCACTAAGACCTAACCCAAGTTTGAAGCAATCCTAACGCAGACCTAACCCAAATTAGGAGACTTGACGAAGACCTAACCAAGTTTGAAGCAATCCTAACGCAGACCTAACCCAAATTAGGAGCCTTGACGAAGACCTAACCCAAGTTTGAAGCAATCCTAACGCAGACCTAACCCAAATTAGAAGCAATCCCACCGCAGACCTAACCCAAATTAGAAGCAATCCTGACGTAATTATTAATAACGATCCGCATACGCATGAGTTCCCGACGGTGTCTCAACAATTCGATAGAAAGATTAACGATTACTATTATTATTATTAATCGTAACGATTAGAAGTAATATATTTAATTGTTGATAACGAAACGCGTGCGAACTGGAAGATAAGCGATAGCAGCGCCACGTGGAAACGCGGCTTGAGGGACGATAAGAGGCGAAGAATGGTCGGCTTTATTCGGCCAAGTCCGGAAGTATAAAAATTATTTACGTCTTCGCGACTCGTTCAAATATTTGCCTATCTTCTTGTTTTTTATCTTATCTAGCGCTTCCGAACGATGCGCCACGCGCACCTGTGAAAGCTTGGCCTTTATTGTGTCAATAATTCCCTAGACGAGAGGTCAACGACCTCTCGTCTAGGGGAATTTTACGATGGGAGGATATTTCTAGGGATTTTTTCGAGGCTTTTCGGGACGGTGGATTGGGGAATTTATTATGAGGAAACGAATGAAGGTAGAATATTGAAACTTGGGGGAATTAATTAGTATAGTAGTAGCTATTTATGTGAATTTTTGCAGTACCCTAAGTATAGTAATTCAAAAGTTATCGGTATATTAGTAGTCGGTCCTATGGAAATTCGGTAAATTGGGCTTTGGGAAAGTTTGCGAATTTATTTCGAGGAAACCAATAACGCCAAAATATTGAAACTGAGGGGAATTAATTAGTATAGTAGTAGCTATTTATGTGAATTTCTGCAGCACTCTAACTATACTACTTTCAAAGTTATCGGCATATTAGTAGTCGGTCCTATGGAAATTCGGTAAATTGGGCTTTGGGAAAGTTTGCGAATTTATTTCGAGGAAACCAATAACGCTAAAATATTGGAACTTAGGGGAATTAATTAGTATAGTAGTAGCTATTCATGGGAATTTTTGCAGCACCCTAACTATACTACTTTCGAAGTTATCGGCATATTAGTAGTCGGTCCTATGGAAATTCGGTGAATTGGGCTTTGGGAAAGTTTGCGAATTTATTTCGAGGAAACCAATAACGCTAAAATATTGGAACTTAGGGGAATTAATTTGTATACTAGTAGCTATTTATGTGAATTTTTGCAGCACGCTAACTATACTACTTTCGAAGTTATCGGCGTATTAGTAGTCGGTCCTATGGAAATTCGGTAAATTCGGCTTTGGGAAAGTTTGCGAATTTATTTCGAGGAAACCAATAACGTCAAAATATTGGAACTTAGGGGAATTAATTAGTATACTAGTAGCTATTTATGTGAATTTTTGCAGCACCCTAACTATACTACTTTCGAAGTTATCGGCATATTAGTAGTCGGTCCTATGGAAATTCGGTAAATTGGGCTATGGGAAACTTTGCGAATTTATTTAAGGGAAACGAATGAAGCTAAACTATTGAAACTTCATACAGTCAATTAGTATATTAGTACCTATTTATGTGAATTTTTTCAACGCCTCAACTATAGTAATTCAATAGTTACCGGCACATCAATATTTACTATTACGGAAATTCGACGAATTGAACTCTGACCGCCGATGTTTGGGAATTTTTATCGAGAGAACTATTGACGTTACAAAATTGGCCTTGGGGACGCTTAATTAACGTTATCTTACTTATCGATACGAATTTTTTCGTTGCCCTGCCGGCAATATTTTCACGAGTTATCAGCGTTTCCGTGTGCGATGGCCTTGAAGCACGTGGAATGCATCTTTCGAATTATTGCGGAATTTATTTCGACCGAACGAATAACGTCACAATATTGGCCTTCGATATACTTATTTAGCATCGTTATACTTGTCCACTTGAATATTTTCAACGCTCCAATTGTCATAATCCAAAAGTTATCAACATTCGAATCTTTCGTTAATCGATATACTCGAGTAACGATGGTTTCAATAATTTGGGAATTTTTTAAAAATACTTCCGCTACTATAAAAATTCCAAAAAAATTCACATAAATAGCTACTACTATACTAATTAATTCCCCTAAGTTTCAATATTTTGGCGTTATTGGTTTTCTCGAAATAAATTCGCAAACTTTCCCAAAGCCCAATTTACCGAATTTCCATAGGACCGACTACTAATATGCCGACAACTTCGAAAGTAGTATAGTTAGGGTGCTGCAAAAATTCACATAAATAGCTACTACTATACTAATCAATTCCCCCAAGTTTCAATATTTTGGCGTTATTGGTTTTCCCGAAATAAATTCGCAATCTTTCCCAAAGCCCAATTTCCCGAATTTCCATAGTACCAAATACTAATATGCCCATAACTTCTAAATTACTATACTTAGGCTATCGCAAAAATTCACATAAATAGTTCCAACTATACTAACCAACACTCCAAAGTTTCAATCACGCACCTCCATTCGTTTCCCCAAAATAAATTCCCAAACCCGAACAAATCCACGTTCTCCCCTTCCAACTCCTAAATCTCGCCTTCCACCGCGTTTCCCCCACTCCGCCGCCCCTATTACCCCCACCCAACCCCCATCCCCACTCCGCCGACCCTCCGCGCGACCTTCGGGCTGCGCAGCGCAGCTGCGCGGCGGCATTCGCAGCGCGGACCGCGACGAGAGACCGCGCAGCTCGGAATTCGCCGCTTCACGAACGTTTCGCCATTTAACTCCGCGTCTCCGCGCGGCTAGCATGACGCTGCTCGTCGGCTGTCGACGCCAGCGAGTGCCACGGATCGATGGTTACCGTTTCCGTCCGGTTTCCACGCCGCGCGAACCAAAAAGAAGCGAAATAATCGAAGGAAGCGTGAAATTTTGAAGTGATTTTTCGCGGTGCGTTAAGAGAAAAAAGGATCCAGGATCGAGGAAATGGATCACGCCGTTAGGATACCCACCAGGAGGATCGTCGTCGACCTCGCCTGCCTCTTCCTCGGTCAGTCTTCTTTTACTCCACGTTAATTTTACCCGTTTTTTCGTGTTTTTTTCGCTGTTTTTAATCTCGTTGATTTTTGCCGATTTTTGTTTCATTCGTTTTATCGGCTTTGGATTTTGGATTTTATTGGCTTTGGGTGTTTTTTCGACTTCGCTTTTGTGCCACAAGCTGCGGTTTTTAAAGTAGAGTTTTTTAAGGTTTTCAAGCCTTTTTTATACTTGTTTTTTTAGCCTGTTTTGAAGAGTAATTTAGTGGATTTTTAAGGGTTTTTAAATTGCATTTTTAAGGGTTTTTAAATTGGATTTTTAAGGGTTTTTTTAAGGGTTTTTAAATCGCATTTTTAAGGAGTTTTAAATTGGATTTTTTAAGGGTTTTCAAGGCTTTTTTTATACTTGTTTTTTGCGACTATTTCGAAGATTAATTTAGTGGTTTTTTAAGGGTTTTTTTCACGATTTTTAAATTGCATTTTTAAAGGTTTTTTTCACGTTTTTTAAATTGGATTTTTAAGGGTTTTTTTAGGGTTTTTAAAGTAGAGTTTTTTAAGGTTTTCAAGGCTTTTTTTATACTTGTTTGTTGCGACTATTTCGAAGATTAATTTAGTGGTTTTTTAACCGTGTTTTTTTCCACGATTTTTAAGCCATATTTTGAAGCGAATTTTCAAGAGTTTGAGTGCAAAATTTGTGCTTATAATAATAACAATAATAAAATACCAATAATAATAATAATAATAACAATAATAGTAACAATAATAATAGCATTTTAATAGAATTATTGACAGCGTTAATTTAACGAAATTAAGTATGCTTGAATTTTGGCGAATTCGAGTGAAAATTTGGAAGTTTATGCTTGTTTTTGGGTGAGGTTAGGTCAGTGAAGGTTAGGTAGGGTTGCGTTAGGTTGCTCGGTGTTGTTGACACTTGTTAGTGTGGCGAGAGATTAGGCTAGTCGCGGTTTTAAAAGGTAAGAGGGGGAAAAGCTGTCAGGTTGACGTGATTATATATATATTGTATATGAATGTTTCGGGGATTTTTTAAATATACTTCCGGTGTAGTAAAAATTTTGGAAAAATTAACATAAATAGTAGACACCTCGAAGATCATTCCCTAATTTTATCATAATTTTTCCGTGCGTTTGAACGATAGAAATAAAATTTGAACTGTTAACACATTGCCTATTAATATTCCAATGGAAGATACGAAATGTAGATGTTTGGGGATTTTTTAAATATACTTCCGCTGTAGGAAAAATTTTGGAAAAATTAACATAAATAGTAGACACATCGAAGATCATCCCGTAATTTTATCAAAATTTTCCCTTTGCGTTTTGACGGTGGAAATAAAATTTGAACTAGTAACGTGGTAGCTGTTAATGTTATAGTAGAAGGATACGGAGTATAAGAGTTTGGGAATTTTTTAAGGATACTTCCGGTGTAGGAAAAATTTTGAAAAAATTAGCATAAATAGTAGACGTCCCCAAGATCATTCCCTAATTTTATCATAATTTTTCCGTGCGTTTGAGCGATAGAAATAAAATTTGAACTGTTAACATGTTGCCTATTAATATTCCAATGGAAGATACGAGATGTAGATATTTGGGGATTTTTTAAATATACTTCCGCTGTTTCGAAAATTCTGAAAAAATTCCCTAACGTACACATCATCGCCTAGATTGCTCGCGAATTATTTCGTAATTTTCCAAGCCACGGAACCGAAGAAATAAAAACAAGCAGGAGAAATCACGTTTAAGTAACGTTCCACCGGAACGCAGCGCGACTCCATATTTACGTATTTTTTTGACCCACTTCTACTATTGCAAAAATTTCGAAAAAATTCCCCAACGTACACATCATCGCCTAGATTACAAGGGAATTATTTCGTAATTTTCCGCGCTCCGTATCGATCGCGGTGAACGCGATTACGCGATTAAAAGTGGAAGGCGCGAAGGTCGAAAGGAAAAGTGAAACCGCTTCGCGGCCGTGTTTCAATGGAAATTGAATTATTACAGATGGTTACGTGTTCCCAGCGAGCGTGGATCCATTGTCAGTGGCTGAAAATATAAACTTACGTCGCGTACAGCTCACAAGTGAGGTCAGCGTCTAAAAACGATTCGAAGAATAGGCACGTTTCATATAACTATTGACAATTTTACGTGTCGTCATGTGAAACCCAGAAGGCTGACGTAACTGGTACTGTTTCGATCGTTGCGTGTAAACGCGGATAACTTTTGAATCATTGTAGTCGGGGAGTTGAAAAAATTTGGGAATAATCTACGCGGTATGGGAGATTTTTGAGAATTTTTTTGGAATTTTTGTAACAGCGGAAGTATTTTTAAAAAATTCACAAATATCTACATTTCGTATCTTCTACTGGACTATTAATAGGCAACATGTTAACAGTTCAAATTTTATTTCTATCGTTCGAACGCACGGAAAAATTATGATAAAATTAGGGAATGATCTTCGAGGTGTCTACTATTTATGTTAATTTTTCCAAAATTTTTCCTACAGCGGAAGTATATTTAAAAAATCCCCAAACATCTACATTTCGTATCTTTCATTGGAATATTAATAGGCAATGTGTTAACAGTTCAAATTTTATTTCTATCGTTCAAACGCACGGAAAAGTTATGATAAAATTAGGGAATGATCTTGGGGACGTATAGTATTTATGCTAATTTTTCCAAAATTTTTAATACACCGGAAGTATGTTTAAAAAATTCCCAAATATCTACATTTCGTATCTTCTACTGGACTATTAACAAGCAACATGTTAACAGTTCAAATTTTATTTTTATCGTTCAAACGCACGGAAAAATTATGATAAAATTAGGGAATGATCCTTGAGATGTCTACTATTTATGCTAATTTTATCAAAATTTTCGCAACACCGGAAGTATCCTTAAAAAATTCCCAAACTCTTATACTTCGTATCCTTCTACTATAACATTAACAACTAACACATCAATAGTTCAAATTTTATTTCCACCGTCAAAACGCGAGTGGAAAATTTTGATAAAATTACGGGATGATCTTCGAGGTGTCTACTATTTATGTTAATTTTTTCAAAATTTTTACTACAGCGGAAGTATATTTAAAAAATCCCCAAATACCTCCAAACTTCAATTCTTCAAGATTCCATAATACTAAATACTGATGTGCCTATAACTTTTGAATTACTATAGTAGAGGCGTCGAAAAAATTCACCTAAATAGTCACCATAATACTTAATAAGCCTACTTAAGGGCAATTCTGTAGCTCGATTAGTATCTTCGAAAAAAATTCCCAAATTCTCGAAACCAGCGTTACTCAAGTATACCGATTTACAAAAGATTCAAATGTTAATAACTTCTTAATCATTACAGTTGGAGGATTGAAAAAATTCACCTAAATAGGTACCATAATACTTAATAAGTATACTTAAGGGCAATTTCGTAGCGCTGTTCGTTTGTCATGAAATAATTCATAAACTCGTCGCATTGTTCCGCCACCCTCGTTGAAAAACATGGCAATTGCTTAACGAACCCTAAAAAGGCGCGTTTCGAAGGGGAATACGACAAAAGGGCGACGGAACGGCGAGCATAATGGGGGAAATTGGAAATGAGCAGCGCGACAAAAGCCGCACCGCGTCGGGGTTAAAGGCGAATTAACCCTACATGAGAACCGGCCTTAATTCCACTTAAGTCGAGAGTGGGCATTCGGAGTGGACGATGTTTGGGAATTTATTTCGAGGGAACGAACGAAGCCAGATTATTGAGACTCCGTACGGTTATTAAGTATTATAGTAGCTACTTATGTGAATTTTTTCGACGCCCCAACTATAGTGATTCAAAAGTTACCGGCATATTAATATCTAGTATCACGGAAATTCGAAGAATCGAAGGTTGAAGGTATTTGGGAATTTTTTAAAAATACTTCGGCTCCGGTGAAAATTCCCAAAAAATTCTCAAAAATCTCTACCATAGCCAAGACTACTCGTGAATTTTCTCAAGGCCCCAAGTATAATACTTGCAAAGTTGTCGGCCAATCAGTAGTCAATATTACGGAAATTCGAAGAATCGAAGGTTGGAGGTATTTGGGAATTTTTTAAAAATACTTCGGCTTCGGCGAAAATTCCCAAAAAATTCTCAAAACTCCCCACCATAGCCAAGACTACTCGTGAATTTTGTCAAGGCCCCAAGTATAATACTTGCAAAGTTGCCGGCCAATCAGTAGTCAATATTACGGAAATTCGAAGAATCGAAGGTTGGAGGTCTTTGGGAATTTTTTAAAAATACTTCCGCTATAGCAAAAATTCCGAAAAAATTCTCAAAAATCTCTACCATAGCCAAGACTACTCGTGAATTTTCTCAAGGCCCCAAGTATAATGCTTGCAAAGTTGTCGGCCAATGAGTAGTCAATATTACGGAAATACGAAGAATCGAAGGTTGGAGGTATTTGGGAATTTTTTAATAATACTTCCGCTTCGGCGAAAATTCCCAAAAAATTCTCAAAACTCCCCACCATAGCCAAGACTACTCGTGAATTTTGTCAAGGCCCCAAGTATAATACTTGCAAAGTTGTCGGCCAATCAGTAGTCAATATTACGGAAATTCGAAGAATCGAAGGTTGGAGGTATTTGGGAATTTTTTAATAATACTTCCGCTTCGGCGAAAATTCCCAAAAAATTCTCAAAACTCCCCACCATAGCCAAGACTACTCGTGAATTTTGTCAAGGCCCCAAGTATAATACTTGCAAAGTTGTCGGCCAATCAGTAGTCAATATTACGGAAATTCGAAGAATCGAAGGTTGGAGGTATTTGGGAATTTTTTAATAATACTTCCGCTTCGGCGAAAATTCCCAAAAAATTCTCAAAACTCCCCACCATAGCCAAGACTACTCGTGAATTTTGTCAAGGCCCCAAGTATAATACTTGCAAAGTTGTCGGCCAATCAGTAGTCAATATTACGGAAATTCGAAGAATCGAAGGTTGGAGGTCTTTGGGAATTTTTTAAAAATACTTCCGCTATAGCAAAAATTCCAAAAAAATTCTCAAAAATCTCTACCATAGCCAAGATTACTCCTGAATTTTTTCAATCCTCCAACTATAGTGATTCAAAAGTTACCGGCACATCGGTGTTTAGTATTATTATGGAAAATTCAACCTCGCTTCGTTCCGTTTCGTTGCGCTCGCATTTATTAATGCAGTTAGCATTGCCGGTGTAACCGGATCTATAATTCACGCTGCAAATCACTTTGCACGCCGCTGACAAGCGTTTCTAGCATTTTTTCTCGCGCCCCCGCGCGTTTCGCGCCGAGCGCCGCGTTGATCGATCGCTGTGCACGCCGATAACTTTTCAATCACTACAGTTGGGGCCTCGAGAAAATTCACGAGTAGTCATGGCTATGGTGGAGATTTTTGAGAATTTTTTCGGAATTTTCGCAATAGCGGAAGTATTTTTAAAAAATTCCCCAATACCTCCAATCTTCGATTCTTCGTATTTCCGTAAGATTGACTACTTATTGGCCGACAACTTTGCAAGTATTATACTTGGAGCCTTGACAAAATTCACGAGTAGTCTTGGCTATGGTGGAGATTTTTCAGAATTTTTTCGGAATTTTTGCAATAGCGGAAGTATTTTTAAAAAATTCCCAAATACCTCCAAACTTCAATTCTTCAAATTTCCACAATATCAACTACTTACGCGCCGGTATCATTCGAAGTATAACAGTTGGGGCGTCGAAAAAATTCAAGTGGCTAGGTACGATAATACTAAATAATCGTACGAAAGGCCAATTTTATGCAATCATCGGTTCGCTCGAAATAAATTCGCAAAGAAGCTCGAAATTCCGCGTAACAAATTTCCGCGTACCATTCAACGTTCGTACGCTAATAACTTTGGAAATATCGCAGATAAATTATCGAAAAAATTCACCAAGATAAGTATAGCGATGCTAATTAACTTCACCGAGTCTTGATATTTTCGCTTCATTCGTTTCCTTCAAATAAATTCCCAAACATCTCCCACGCTGCATTCGCCAAGCTTCCAAAAGATCACACACGTGCAATAGTTGATAACTTTTGAAATATCACAGGTAGGCCACTGAAAAAATTCACATAAATAGGTACTAGTATACTAATTGACTGTATGAAGTTTCAATAGTTTAGCTCTATTCGTTTCTTTTAAATAAATTCGCAAAGTTTCCCATAGCCCAATTCACCGAATTTCCGTAGGACCAAATACTGATATGGCTATAACGTTCGAATTACTATACTTAGGGTACTGAAAAAATTCACATAAATAGTTACTATTATACTAATTAATACCACGTAGTTTCAATAGTTTAGCTGTATTCGTTTCTTTAAAATAAATTCGCAAAGTTTCCCATAGCCCAATTCACCGAATTTCCATTGCACCAAATACTGATGTGGCGATAACTTTTGAATTACTATAGTTAGGGTACTGAAAAAATTCACATAAATAGCTACTATTATACTAATTAATACCACCTAGTTTCAATAGTTTAGCTGTATTCGTTTCCCATAAATAAATTCGCAAAGTTTCCGATAGCCCAAAGTACCGAATTTCCATAGGACCAAATACTAAAATACCGATAACTTTTGAATTACTATACTTAGGGTACTGAAAAAATTCACGTAAATAGTTACTATTATACTAATTAATACCACGTAGTTTCAATAGTTTAGCGCTATTCGTTTCTTTTAAATAAATTCGCAAATTTTCCGATAGCCCAAAGTACCGAATTTCCATAGGACCAAATACTAAAATACCGATAACTTTTGAATTACTATACTTAGACTGCTGAAAAAATTCACGTCGACTGGTATAATAGTGCCAACCAACATGCCAAAGTTTCAACATTCTACCTTCCCTCGTTTCCCCGTAATAAATTCGCAAAAATCCAGCCCTGGACCTAACCCTTCTAAATTCCCTCGAACTCTCGTTCTAACCATCGGCGACGGTTTATCGCCGCGTGTAAACGAACTCCGCCGCTCCGTCGGAGGTTCGCCTTAATGTGGACGATAATCGCAGCCGCCGTTTATCGCGTGTTTCGCGTTTTTTTACGCGATCCGCGTAATTAGGTCTCCGCTTTATCAGCTTCAGCTGCTCTTCAAGCGACGTTTCGAACGTTCTATCCTTCCTATTCGCAGGTTTCGATTAACGCGCCGCGCTTTCCGAAGCGGGAAAAAGTGGCCAACGTCTGCCACAAGCGGCCGAGCGAAACCTGTTCCGTTGAAATCGATAATTTCAACGCTTCGAAGGATGGAATAGATTCGACGCGTGGTCGGGCTACGGGACTTGTCGGAATTTATTCCGACGAAACGGGCGGGGCTACGGCAATGGGAGTCGGTGATGTTGTTCCAAGTAGTCATAGCTAGCTCGGGGAATTTTTTCGATCCCCCAACTAGAGCGATTCGAAAGTTATTAATAGTTATTTGTTGTTGCTTTTTGTAAAAGTTGACGAACGGAGGGTGGGGAAATTTTGGGGAATTTATTTTGAGGAAACGAGTGAAGGTAGAATATTGAAACTTATAGGAGTTGGTTGGCACTATTATACCAGTCGACGTGAATTTTTTCAGCAGTCTAAGTATAGTAATTCAAAAGTTATCGGTATTTTAGTATTTGGTCCTATGGAAATTCGGTGAATTGGGCCATGGGAAACTTTGCGAATTTATTTAAAAGAAACGAATACAGCTAAACTATTGAAACTACGTGATATTAATTAGTATAATAGTAACTATTTATGTGAATTTTTTCAGCAGTCTAAGTATAGTAATTCAAAAGTTATCGGTATTTTAGTATTTGGTCCTATGGAAATTCGGTACTTTGGGCTATCGGAAACTTTGCGAATTTATTTAAAAGAAACGAATAGCGCTAAACTATTGAAACTACGCGGTATTAATTAGTATAATAGTAACTATTTATGTGAATTTTTTCAGTACCCTAACTATAGTAATTCAAAAGTTATCGCCACATCAGTATTTGGTGCAATGGAAATTCGGTGAATTGGGCTATGGGAAACTTTGCGAATTTATTTTAAAGAAACGAATACAGCTAAACTATTGAAACTACGCGGTATTAATTAGTATAATAGTAACTATTTACGTGAATTTTTTCAGTACCCTAAGTATAGTAATTCAAAAGTTATCGGTATTTTAGTATTTGGTCCTATGGAAATTTAGTACTTTGGGCTATAGGAAACTTTACGAATTTATTTAAAAGAAACGAATACAGCTAAACTATTGAAACTTCATACAGTCAATTAGTATACTAGTACCTATTTATGTGAATTTTTTCAATGTCCTACCTGTGATATTTCAAAAGTTATCAACAATTGCACGTGTGTGATCTTTTGGAAGCTTGGCGAATGGAGCGTGGGAGATGTTTGGGAATTTATTTGGAGGAAACGAATGAAGCGAGAATATCGAGACTCGGTGAAGTTAATTAGCATCGCTATACTTATCTTGGTGAATTTTTTTGATAATTTATCTGCGATATTTCCAAAGTTATCAGCGTACGAACGTTGAATGGTACGCGGAAATTTGTTACGCGGAATTTCGAGCTTCTTTGCGAATTTATTTCGAGCGAACCGATGATTGCATAAAATTGGCCTTTCGTACGGTTATTTAGTATTATCGTACCTAGCCACTTGAATTTTTTCGACGCCCCAACTGTTATACTTCGAAAGATACCGGCGCGCAAGTAGTTGATATTGTGGAAATTTGAAGAATTGAAGTTTGGCGATGTTTGGGAATTTTTTGGGGGAAAGCTATTAGCGTTACACAATTGACCTTGGGGCCACTTATTCAGTATAATAATACCTGTCCACGGGAATTTTATCGATGCTCCATCTAGAATGTTTCGAATGTTATCGACGATCGAGTGTTTCGTATCGCAGAAATTCCGTGAATGGAAGCTCGAAGTTGTTTACGAATTTTTTGCTATCGAATGACTAACGCTATGACGCGGTCCATTAGCGCACTTGTTCGTTATCATCATACCTATCGACGAGAATTTTTTCAGAAGCCTATCTGTAATATTACCAAAGTTATCAACACTCCCATGTTTCGCGGTGTAGAGAAACTTAACGAGCACAACTTCGAAGATATTTGGGAATTTATTTCGAGAAAACCAGTGATCTTATAAAATTGCCCTTACGTATACTTATTCACCATCGCAATGTCTATCAGCCTGAATTTTTTCAACGCCCCAACTGCGATATTTCAAAAGTTATCGACATTCGAATCTTTCACAAATCGATATACTCGACTAACGGAGGTTTCGAGAATTCGCAAATTTTTTTCGAAGAAACTAATCGAGCTACGAAATTGCCCCTAAGTACGCTTATCAAGTATCATCGTACCCATCCACGTGAATTTTTTCAACGCCGCAACTATAGTAATTCAAAAGTTACCGGCCCATCACTATTTACTATTACGGAAATTCGACGAATCGTAGATTGGAGATATTCGGGAATTTTTTAAAAATACTTCCGCTATTGCAAAAATTCCAAAATAATTCTCAAAGATCCCCACCATTGCCAAGATTATTCGTGAATTTTTTCAACGCCGCAACTATAGTAATTGAAAAGTTACCGGCCCATAAATATTTACTATTACGGAAATTCGACGAATCGAAGATTGGAGGTATTCGTGAATTTTTTAAAAATACTTCCGCTATTTCAAAAATTCCAAAATAATTCTCAAAAATCCCCACCATAGCCAAGACTACTCGTGAATTTTGTCAAGGCTCCAAGTATAATACTTGCAAAGTTGTCGGCCAATAAGTAGTCAATATTACGGAAATACGAAGAATCGAAGTTTGGAGGTATTTGGGAATTTTTTAAAAATACTTCCGCTATTGCAAAAATTCCAAAATAATTCTCAAAAATCTCCACCATAGACTAGATTATTCGTGAATTTTCTCGAGGCCGCAACTATACTAATTCAAAAGTTACGAACGTATACGTCTAACGCCTATCCCTCGGTCCACATCGCGGCGCGTTATCGCGTCGCTTGCGTAACGCCCGCGTTGAAAACGCGCCATTATTACGTCTGCCGCGATAAGCGCCGCCGATACTCGCCCTCCAGTTACTCAACATCTCGTTCCATCCAAACAATTCCAATTCAACTCGCCTTCGATCGAATTTAACCACCGAAACTCGATTAAAACCGGAAATTCGCAATTTCTCGCGTTGGAAACGCGCCTTAAGCTTCGCTCCGCGCCAATTCCGTTAATAATCGTCGGATTGCAGTCGTCCTTGGGCTCGTTTTAATCGTCGGCGGCTCGATATCGCGATTTCGCGGCTTTCGTTCGAAAATATCGAAGTCGGATAAAAATCGCGCGTTGCAAACGCGCCTTAAGGCCCGATACTCGAAGCCGAGCCACGCCTCGCTAGTTTGCAACGCAAATTCGACCGGCCAACGTTGAATTATCGCTTGCATCGTCCTCCATTCGTTTTTCTCCGCTCTCGCAGCGATAATTCGATGATTGCACGCCTTAAGCCGCGTTTCCATGGGTTTGGTTGAGCTGCCGGCGACACGCGATCGCGATCGCGATGGAAACGATAATTTGGTTAAGCAGAGAGGAGATAAAAATGGAAGAATCGAGGAGAAAACGAGTTGAACGATCGCGGGATTGAATTACGCGGTCGGAGTTGTTGGAAACGCGGCTTGAGGCGCGTTTAAGGGAGAATTGGGTTTGGGAGGACGCACGCGGTGCGTCGTTGTCGAGGTGCGATTCGGTTTTTGGGCATGGAGAGACGCGGAGGACGGGAGTGGAAATTTGTTAATAACTTTGGAAATATTGGCGGTGGGGGGTTGAAAAAATTTGGAAAAATAGGTATGGTAATGGGGAATGGGTGACTGTAAGGGCGATGGTGTAGCGTGATTGGTTGCGGCGAAATAAATTCGCAAATAGTGGATATGTTGCAGAACAGAAAAGGAATTAATTGGATACTAAATACAGGATTGTTGATAAGTTTTGAAATATTGGGAATGGGGCGTTGAAAAAATTCAGAAAAATAGGTATAGTGTTGATAAATAAGTGGTTAAAGTAGCATTGGCGTAGCATTGTTCGTTTCGTCGAAATAAATTCGCAAATATTTGGCAATGTTGCAATTATCGAATTAGTGGGTTCTATAACACGCGATTGTTAATAACTTTTGAAATATTGTTAGTGGCGCGTTGAAAAAATTCAGAAAAATAGGTACAATAATGGGGAATATGTGACTGCAAGGGCAATATTGTAGCGTGATTGGTTGCGACGAAATAAATTCCCAAACATCCGGCCAAATTGCGAGTAACGAATTACTGCGATGGTAAATGCACGAATTTTGATTACTATCGCAATGTTGCGAATGGAGAGTTGAAAAAATTCAGAAAAATAGGTATAGTATTGGAAAACAAGTGGTGAAAGTAGCAATAGCGTAGCATTGTTGGTTTCATCGAAATAAATTCCCGAATACCTCCGAAATCACATTTATCCGATAACTCCGATAGAAGCCTCGCGCAATTATTAATAACTTTCGAAATCTTGCAGTTGGAGCGTTGAAAAAATTCGGTAAAATAGGTATGACGTCGACGAACAATTGCCCTAAACGTCAACATTGTAGCATTGTTCGTTTTCGAAAAATAAATTCCCAAATATCCGGACAATATTCCAATTATCGAATTACCGAATTGTACAACACGCTATTGTTAATAACTTTTGAAATGTTGCAAATGGAGGGTTGAAAGAATTCAGTAAAATAGGCATGGTAATGGCAATTATGTGTCTGCAACAACAACATTGTAGCTTTATTAGTTTCACCAAAATAAATTCTCAATCTTCACCCCAACTCAACATTGCCTATTATTAACAGCTCAAGGCGCAACACGTGGGAAATATATGAATAACTTTTGAAATGTTGCAAATGGAGGGTTGAAAAAATTCAGTAAAATAGGTATGATAATCACGATTATGTGTCTGCAACAACAACATTGTAGCTTTATTAGTTCAGAGCCTATCGAATGTCGCAACGCGACACGCGCCGAGCGTAGTTTACGCGTGTTTTTGAACCGTGATACCGTTCCGTGGGACACGAATTCTGTTATCTCGGAGCAAACGAAGCGCACGGAACCAGATTGCGATCCCGTGGCACACGTTTACGATGCGTACGGTGTCAAGGACGCCGCGTATCGCGCAATGTGACACCGCCTTATGCCGCACGCGTGGTTCTAGATCAAACACGACGCACGCGATGCGTCGTTAGATACGTTAAGTGAAGATTGGGAATTCATTTCGGCGAAACTAATAAAGCTACAATGTTGGCGTTGCATACGCATAATCGCGATTACCATACCTATTTTACTGAATTTTTTCAACCCTCCATTTGCAACATTTCAATAGTTATTAATATATTTCCCACGTGCTGCGTCTTGAGCTGTTAATAATAGGCAATGCTGAGTTGGGGTGAAGATTGGGAATTTATTTCGGCGAAACTAATAAAGCTACAATGTTGTTGTTGCAGACACATAATCGTGATTATCATACCTATTTTACTGAATTTTTTCAACCCTCCATTTGCAACATTTCAAAAGTTATTAATATATTTCCCACGTGTTGCGTCTTGAGCTGTTAATAATAGGCAATGCTGAGTTGGGGTGAAGATTGGGAATTTATTTCGGCGAAACTAATAAAGCTACAATGTTGGCGTTGCATACGCATAATCGCGATTACCATACCTATTTTACTGAATTTTTTCAACCCTCCATTTGCAACATTTCAAAAGTTATTAATATATTTCCCACGTGTTGCGTCTTGAGCTGTTAATAATAGGCAATGCTGAGTTGGGGTGAAGATTGGGAATTTATTTCGGCGAAACTAATAAAGCTACAATGTTGTTGTTGCAGACACATAATTACCATTACCATACCTATTTTACTGAATTTTTTCAATCCTCCATTTGCAACATTTCAAAAGTTATTAATATATTTCCCACGTGTTGCGTCTTGAGCTGTTAATAATAGGCAATGCTGAGTTGGGGTGAAGATTGGGAATTTATTTCGGCGAAACTAATAAAGCTACAATGTTGTTGTTGCAGACACATAATTGCCATTACCATACCTATTTTACTGAATTTTTTCAATCCTCCATTTGCAACATTTCAATAGTTATTAATATATTTCCCACGTGCTGCGTCTTGAGCTGTTAATAATAGGCAATGCTGAGTTGGGGTGAAGATTGGGAATTTATTTCGGCGAAACTAATAAAGCTACAATGTTGTTGTTGCAGACACATAATTGCCATTACCATACCTATTTTACTGAATTTTTTCAATCCTCCATTTGCAACATTTCAAAAGTTATTAATATATTTCCCACGTGTTGCGTCTTGAGCTGTTAATAATAGGCAATGCTGAGTTGGGGTGAAGATTGGGAATTTATTTCGGCGAAACTAATAAAGCTACAATGTTGTTGTTGCAGACACATAATTGCCATTACCATACCTATTTTACTGAATTTTTTCAATCCTCCATTTGCAACATTTCAAAAGTTATTAATATATTTCCCACGTGTTGCGTCTTGAGCTGTTAATAATAGGCAATGCTGAGTTGGGGTGAAGATTGGGAATTTATTTCGGCGAAACTAATAAAGCTACAATGTTGTTGTTGCAGACACATAATTGCCATTACCATACCTATTTTACTGAATTTTTTCAATCCTCCATTTGCAACATTTCAAAAGTTATTAATATATTTCCCATGTGTTGCGTCTTGAGCTGTTAATAATAGGCAATGTTGAGTTGGGGTGAAGATTGGGAATTTATTTTGGCGAAACTAATATAGCTACAATGTTGTTGTTGCAGACACATAATTGCCATTACTATACCTATTTTACTGAATTTTTTCAACCCTCCATTTGCAACATTTCAAAAGTTATTAACAATAGCGTGTCGTACAATTCGGTAATTCGATAATTGGAATATTGGCCGGATATTTGGGAATTTATTTTTCGAAAACGAACAATGCTACAATGTTGACGTTTAGGGCAATTGTTCGTCGACGTCATACCTATTTTATCGAATTTTTTCAACGCTCCAACTGCAACATTTCGAAAGTTATTAATAATTGCGCGAGGCTTCTATCGGAGTTATCAGATAAATGTGATTTCGGAGGTATTCGAGAATTTATTTCGACGAAACTAACAACGCTACGCTATTGCTACTTTCACCGCTTATTTTCCAACACTATACCTATTTTGCTGAATTTTTTCAACCCTCCATTAACAATATTGCAAAAGTTATTAATAATCGTGTGTCTCGTATTCCAGTAATTGGACAATTGTGTAATTTTGAAGGTATTTGGGAATTTATTTCGACGAACCTAACAATGCTACGCTATTGCTACTTTCACCACTTGTTTTCCAATACTATACCTATTTTTCTGAATTTTTTCAACTCTCCATTCGCAACATTGCAATAGTAATCAAAATTCGTGTATTTACCATCGCAATAATTCGTTACTCGCAATTTGGCCGGATGTTTAGGAATTTATTTCGTCGCAACCAATCACGCTACAGTATTGTCCTTGCAGTCACATATTCCCCATTATTGTACCTATTTTTCTGAATTTTTTCAACGCGCCACTAACAATATTTCAAAAGTTATTAACAATCGCGTGTTATACAACCCACTAATTCGATAATTGCAACATTGCCAAATATTTGCGAATTTATTTCGACGAAACGATCAACGCTACGCCATTGCTATTTTAACCACTTATTTACCAACACCATACCTATTTTTCTGAATTTTTTCAACCCCCCATTCCCAATATTTCAAAACTTATCAACAATCCTGTATTCAGTATCCAATTAATTCCTTTTCTTTTCTGCAATTTATCCACTCTTTGCGAATTTATTTCGCCTTAACCAATCACGCTACACCATCGCCCTTACAGTCACCCATTCCCCATTACCATACCTATTTTTCCAAATTTTTTCAACCCCCCACCACCAATATTTCCAAAGTTATCAACGAATAAACGACGAAGGGAAAATAATCCATCAATCCCCGCTGTTATTCGTTTACTGTCCCTTAGAGTCGCTCTATTCGATTATAGGCAGAATGTAAGGCCCCCGTTTCCATTGCGTTTGTTTGTGTTCGCAGTGAGCATGGCGGTGCTTCTGTTCTTCCTTCTCGGCAAGCCGTACAAACGCGGTTTCTTCTGCAACGACGAGTCGCTGTACCATCCGTTCCACGCGTCAACGGTGACCAGCGCGATGCTGTACGTGATCGGCCTGCTTTTGCCCGTTTGCGCGGTGAGTCACCTTTTAGAACGCGTTCGCCGCGGTCCCGTTCGCCGCTTTCTATCGATTCGGGGTGGGGGAAACGGCCGCGAAACGCGGACGCGCCTTTAATGATCGCATTTTTCTAACGTCAACGTGCGCCGCGTTCGACGTTTCGTTTTATTTCGGCGGGTTAGTCGCGTTGGAAAATTATGAGAAAATTAGGGAATTATCTTTGAGGTATGTAGTATATTGGGGAATTTTTTGGGAATTTTTGGAATAGCGGAAGTAGGTTTAAAAAATTCCCAAATACCTATATTTCTCGTTTCTTCTAGTTGAATGTTAATAAGTAACTGTTGAATTTTATTTCTTTGGGTTAATTGCGTTGGAAATTTTTTAGAAAATTGGGGAATGATCTTTGGGGTGTGTAGTATCTATGCTAATTTTTTGGGAATTTTTGGAATCGCAGAAGTAGTGTTAAAAAATTGCCAAATGTATAGGTTTTGTATTTTCTAGTAGAATGTTAATAAGTAACTGTTGAATTTTATTTCTTTGGGTTAATTGCGTTGGAAAATTGTGAGAAAATTAGGGGATGATCTTTGGGGTGTGCAGTATCTATACTAATTTTTTGGGAATTTTTGGAATTGCGGAAGTAGGTTTAAAAAATTGCCAAATATTCATATTTCTCCTATCATCTAGTAGAATGTTAATAAGTAACTGTTGAATTTTATTTCTTTGGTTGGAGTAGATCGAAAATTGTGAGAAAATTAGGAGATGATCATTGGGATGTCTACTATTTATGCTAATTTTTTCACAATTTTCGCAACACCGGAAGTATCCTCAAAAAATTCTCAAATACCAGTATTTCGTATCCTTCTACTAGAACATTAATACCTAACAGTTTGATTTTATTTCTCTACTTTAGTTGAATTGGAAAATTTTGAAAAAATTCACCAGTAATCTAGACACTATACTACACATCTCCAAATTTTCTCAAAATTTTCGCAACAGCGGAAGTATCCTCAAAAAATTCCCAAACACATACACTTCGTATCCTTCTACTACAACATTAACAGCTACCACGTTAACAGTTCAAATTTTATTTCCACCGTCAAAACGCGAGCAGAAAATTTTGAAAAAATTAGGGGATGATCTTCGGGGTATCTACTATTTATGCAAATTTTTTCACAATTTTCGCAGCATCCTAACCACCGAAATAAATCCTCTCCTCTACCAATTCGCCACAATCGTCTCCTGAAAAAAACCAAAAAACGCAAAAAATCGGCTCGCATCCGCCATTTCCGAGGCCGCCGCGTAAAAACCGCGGCACCGTCGGCAAAAACCCCCCCTCCCCTATAACCGCACGTGTTCCCCGAAGCCGCCACGGCGAGGACGTCGACGCGAATCGATTCCCACGCTCCGAACGCGTGGAACACATGCGCTCCTTTCGGTATCCCGTCTCCCTTCCCTTTTCCCGCCTACGTACGCGCGAATTCCATCCCTCCCCCTCTCATTCCATTCCCAAAGCGGTGGGGGAAGCCGCGTAGAGTCGCCCACGGGCGCACACGGAATCGTTGCACCGCAAGATTCGAAGATTCGAGGATCAACGATCCGAAGCGCGGCCGCCGCAGGTAGAAAAATCACCTTTCCTAGGAATCACGGCGGGTATGAGGTATTTCCCAGCCTCCGCTACCCCCACCACTCCCGATCGACCGCGTGGGCGGAGCCTGGCGGCGCGGAGACGGCCGAGGACAGCCGAACGCTTCCGAAGCGTTGAAAAGTGGGTCAACGGGTCGCCAGGTGATCGGAATCGCTTCGTTGGTTGAAAGTACGATTGGGGAACGATTGTGAGATGCTTTGGGAACGAAGTAGGGTACGCGGTGACCTTGGAATAATTGTTAAAGGGTGTAATTAGGGTTAAAAGAAGGGGGGAGTTAATGGGATGGAAATTTTGGCATGTTTCAGATGATTACCGGGGAATTCTTGTACAGGAGGCAGGGGAAAGGGGAGCCGAGGATTTTGTTCGGTTGCAGCGTGCCGTTGTGGGCGTGGGCCGCTTACGAGAAGGTGGGTAGGACGCAGCGTCTGCGTCCGCATGGAAATTTGTTTATAACTTTGGAAATATTGTTAGTGGGGGGTTGAAAAAATTAACAAAAATAGATACAATAATGGGTAATACGTGACTGCAAGGACAATACTGTAGCGTGATTGGTTGCGGCGAAATAAATTCGCAAAGATTGGAGAAATTGCAAAAGAAAAGGAATTAATTGGATACTGAATACAAGATTGTTGATAAGTTTTGAAATATTGGTAATGGGGCGTTGAAAAAATTCAGAAAAATAGGTATAGTGTTGATAAATAAGTGGTTAAAGTAGCAATGGCGTAACGTTGTTCGTTTCGTCGAAATAAATTCGCAAATGTTTGGCAATGTTGCAATTATCGAATTAGTGGGTTGTATAACACGCGATTGTTAATAACTTTTGAAATATTGTTAGTGGCGCGTTGAAAAAATTCAGAAAAATAGGTACAATAATGGGGAATATGTGACTGCAAGGGCAATACTGTAGCGTGATTGGTTGCGGCGAAATAAATTCCTAAACATCCGTGAAATTGCGAGTAACGAATTATTGCGATGGTAAATGCACGAATTTTGATTACTATCGAAATATTGCGAATGGAGGGTTGAAAAAATTCTCAAAAATAGGTATAGTATTGGTGAACAAGCGGTGAAAATAGCAATGGCGTAGCATTGTTAGGTTCGTCGAAATAAATTCCCAAATACCTTCAAAATTACACAATTGTCCAATTACTGGAATACGAGACACACGATTATTAATAACTTTTGCAATATTGTTAATGGAGGGTTGAAAAAATTCAGCAAAATAGGTATAGTGTTGGAAAATAAGCGGTGAAAGTAGCAATAGTGTAGCATTGTTGGTTTCGTCGAAATAAATTCCCGAATACCTCCGAAATCACATTTATCCGATAACTCCGATGGAAGCCACGCGCAATTATTAATAACTTTCGAAATGTTGCAGTTGGAGCGTTGAAAAAATTCGATAAAATAGGTATGACGTCGAAGAACAATTGCCCTAAACGTCAACATTGTAGCATTGTTCGTTTTCGAAAAATAAATTCCCAAATATCCGGCCAATATTCCAATTATCGAATTACCGAATTGTACAACACGCTATTGTTAATAACTTTTGAAATGTTGCAAATGGATGGTTGAAAAAATTCAGTAAAATAGGTATAGTAATGGCAATTATGTGTCTGCAACAACAACATTGTAGCTTTATTAGTTTCACCAAAATAAATTCTCAATCTTCACCCCAACTCAACATTGCCTATTATTAATAGCTCAAGACGCAACACGTGGGAAATATATTAATAACTTTTGAAATGTTGCAAATAGAGGGTTGAAAAAATTCAGTAAAATAGGTATAGTAATAGCAATTATGTGTCTGCAACAACAACATTGTAGCTTTATTAGTTTCGCCGAAATAAATTCCCAATCTTCACCCCAACTCAACATTGCCTATTATTAACAGCTCAAGACGCAACACGTGGGAAATATATTAATAACTTTTGAAATGTTACAAATGGGGGGTTGAAAAAATTCAGTAAAATAGGTATAGTAATAGCAATTATGTGTCTGCAACAACAACATTGTAGCTTTATTAGTTTCACCAAAATAAATTCTCAATCTTCACCCCAACTCAACATTGCCTATTATTAACAGCTCAACACGCAACACGTGGGAAATATATGAATAACTTTTGAAATGTTGCAAATGGAGGGTTGAAAAAATTCAGTAAAATAGGTATAGTAATGGCAATTATGTGTCTGCAACAACAACATTGTAGCTTTATTAGTTTCACCAAAATAAATTCTCAATCTTCACCCCAACTCAACATTGCCTATTATTAATAGCTCAAGACGCAACACGTGGGAAATATATTAATAACTTTTGAAATGTTGCAAATGGAGGGTTGAAAAAATTCAGTAAAATAGGTATAGTAATCACGATTACGCGTCTGCAACGCCAACATTGTAGCATTATTACTTTCGCCGAAATAAATTCCCAATCTTCACCCCAACTCAACATTGCCAATTATTAACAGCTCAAGACGCAACACGTGGGAAATATATTAATAACTTTTGAAATGTTGCAAATGGAAGGTTGAAAAAATTCAGTAAAATAGGTATGGTAATGGCAATTATGTGTCTGCAACAACAACATTGTAGCTTTATTACTTTCACCAAAATAAATTCCCAAACATATCCGCCTCAATAATCCGTTTCGCCTAATCTCAATCTGAATGTGAACTTTCGCTCGCCCCGCAGATAGGCATCTTCGGATTCGGCGCCGCCACAACGGTCCTCGTCACGGACGTAGCGAAGTACACGATAGGCCGCCTTAGGCCGCATTTCATGACGCTTTGCGTGCCCAACGTCAATTGCAGCCTCGTTGAGAACCAGCACAAATACATCGAGAATTATTACTGCACCGAGAACATCTCCTCGAGGCTTCTGAAGGAGATCAGGTTAGTGGTCACACGCTTCTTTACCGTCCGCGTACCATTTACCGGCTCTCATGCGAACCGCCTTAAGGCTTAAGGCGGTTTTCATGAAGGAAATTGGAATGAAGGAAAATTGTTTGGAGGCTGGTGGGATGATTTCGCGGTTGGATATTTGCGCGCCTGTATCTTTGGAAGTATTGCAGCTGGGGCATTGAAAAAATTAGGGTGCATAGGCCTGATTATACTTGATAAGGGTACCCAAGGTCAATTTTATTGCGCCCTTGGTTCGAGCGGAAAAAATTGCCAAAGTTTGAAGAGTGGTATTCGATAAGTTTCTATGGTACGAATTATATGTGGGGTGATAACTTTGGAAGTATTGGTGTTAGGGTGTTCAGAAAAATAGGGTGGATGGGTGTTGTTATGCTTAATAAGTGGTCAAAAGGATAATTTTGTAACTTTGATAGTTTTCGCGAAAAAAATTCACAAAGGTCGCCCCCCAAAATTACCAGACGCTTCGTTGGATTTCTGTTATATTGATTATTGGGGTGTCGATATCTTGGGAAGTATTATAATTGGGGCATTGAAAAAATTAGGGTAGTTAGGTATGGTAATACTAATTAAGTGGCCGCAATGCCAATTTTGGAGGATTAATAGTTTTCTCGAAATTAATTCCAAAATTTTGAAGCGTTACATTGGGCAAGTTTCTGCAATATGAAGTATAGATGTACTGATAACTTTCGAAATATTACAGTTGGGGCAATTAAAAAATTAGGGTTGATAGGTATTATCATGGTTAATAAGTGGCCAGAAGGCCAATTTTGTAACGTTTATAGTTTTCCCCGAAAAAATTCCCAAACATCGCCAAACTTCGATTCTTCGCGTTTTCACGATACTAAATTACCGATGCGCCGGTATCTCGGGAAATATTGGAGTTGGGGCATTGAAAAAATTCACGAAGACAAGTATAATAATACTAATTGAGCGTGTTCAAGGTCAATTTGATAGCATTATTCGTATCGCCGGAATAAATTCCCAAAAATCGGCAAAATTACATTCGTTGGATTTCTGTAATATTGATTATTGAGGTGTCGATATCTTGCGAAATATTACAATTAGGGCAATGAAAAAATTAGGGTAGATAGGTACTATTATACTAATTACGCGTATGAACGGAGAATTTTGTACGGTTAATAGTTTTCCCCGAAAAAATTCCCAAACATCGCCAAACTTCGATTCCTCGAGTTTCCATGATACTAAATACATATGGGCCGGTAACTTTTGAAGTACTATAGTTAGGGTATTGAAAAAATTCACATAAGTAGGTACTAATATACTAATTACTTCCCCTAAGTTTCAATATTTTGGCGTTGTTGGTTTCTTCGAAATAAATTCGCAAACTTTCCCAAAGCCCTTAAAACCGAATTTCCATAGGACCGACTACTAATATGCCGATAACTTTGAAAGTAGTATAGTTAATGTTCTGCAAAAATTCACGTGAATAGCTACTACTATACTAATTAATTCCCCTAAGTTTCAATATTTTGGCGTTATTGGTTTCCTCGAAATAAATTCGCAAATTTTCCCAAAGCCCAATTTAACGAATTTCCATAGGACCGACTATTAATATGCCGATAACTTTGAAAGTAGTATAGTTAGGGTGCTGCAAAAATTCACGTAAATAGCTACTACTATACTTATTAATTCCCCCTAAGTTTCAATATTTTGGCGTTATTGGTTTCCTCGAAATAAATTCGCAAATTTTCCCAAAGCCCAATTTAACGAATTTCCATAGGACTGAATACTAATATGCCGATAACATTGAAAGTAGTATAGTTACGGTGCTGCAATAATTCACGTAAATAGCTACTACTATACTAATTAACTCCTATAGGTTTCAATATTCTAGCTTCATTCGTTTCCCCGGAATAAATTCCCAAGTCCGATCCGTCGGACGGTCGCCACATAAAAAAGTCTTCTACTACTCACGCTTTGATTCCGCGTTCCGAGAAAAGGGTTAACCCGTTTCCGGTTTGTCGAATCGAAGCCAGGCAACCGATGAATGAATTCTCTGTCACCGTTTATCGCCGCGAAACCACGAATACGTCGCTGCGATACGCTTGAACGAGTTTATTCTAGCAATTAGTAGAAGAAGAATGCGTCCTTTTCACGTTCCGTATAGATAACGAGTTTGGGAATTTATTACGTGGGAACGAAAGAAGCTAGACTATTGAGACTTGGTGGAATTAATTAGTATACTAGTAGCTATTTATGTGAATTATTTCAATACCCTAACTATAGTACTTCAAAAGTTATGGGCTGATCAAGGTTTGGTATTATGGAAATTTGGTTAATTGCGGTGGGGGGAATCTTTGGGAATTTATTTTGGGGAAACGCAAGTAGCTAGAATATTGAAACTTATAGGAGTTGATTAGTATATTAGTAGCTATTTACGTGAATTTTTGCAGCACCCTAACCACACTACTTTCAAAGTTATCGGCATATAAGTAGTCGGTCCTATGGAAATTCGTTAAATTGGGCTTTGGGAAAATTTGCGAATTTATTTCGAGGAAACCAATAACGCCAAAATATTGAAACTTGAGGGAATTAATTAGTATAGTAGTAGCTATTTACGTGAATTTTTGCAATACCCTAACTATAATACTTCAAAAGTTATCGGCCCATATGTATTTAGTATCATGGAAACTCGAAGAATCGAAGTTTGGCGATGCTTGGGAATTTTTTCGGGGAAAACTATTATCCGTGCAAAATTCTCCGTTCATACGCGTAATTAGTATAATAGTACCTATCTACCCTAATTTTTTCATTGCCCTAATTGTAATATTTCGCAAGATATCGACACCTCAATAATCAATATTACAGAAATCCAACGAATGTAATTTTGCCGATTTTTGGGAATTTATTCCGGCGAAACGAATAATGCTATCAAATTGACCTTGAACACGCTTAATTAGCATTATTATACTTGTCTTCGTGAATTTTTTCAATGCCCCAACTCCAATATTTCCCGAGATACCGGCGCATCGGTAATTTAGTATCGTGAAAACGCGAAGAATCGAAGTTTGGCGATGTTTGGGAATTTTTTTGGGGAAAACTATAAACGTTACAAAATTGGCCTTCTGGCCACTTATTAACCATGATAATACCTATCAACCCTAATTTTTTAATTGCCCCAACTGTAATATTTCGAAAGTTATCAGTACATATATACTTCATATTGCAGAAACTTGCCCAATGTAACGCTTCAAAATTTTGGAATTAATTTCGAGAAAACTATTAATCCTCCAAAATTGGCATTGCGGCCACTTAATTAGTATTACCATACCTAACTACCCTAATTTTTTCAATGCCCCAATTATAATACTTCCCAAGATATCGACACCCCAATAATCAATATAACAGAAATCCAACGAAGCGTCTGGTAATTTTGGGGTGCGATCTTTGTGAATTTTTTTCGCGAAAACTATTAAAGTTACAAAATTGTCCTTCTGACCACTTATTAAGCATAACAACACCCATCTACCCTATTTTTCTGAACACCCTAACACCAATATTTCCAAAGTTATCACCCCACATATAATTCATACCATAGAAACTTATCGAATACCACTCTTCAAACTTTGGCAATTTTTTCCGATCGAACCAAGAGTGCAATAAAATTGACCTTGAGGTCCCTTATCAAGCATAATCAGGCCTATGCACCCTAATTTTTTCAATGCCCCAGCTGCAATATTTCCAAAGATATCGACACCCCAAAATAATCAACCGAATTTCCATAGGACCGAATACTGATGTGCCGGTAACTTCGAAAGTAGTATAATTAGGGTACTGCAAAAATTCACGTGAATAGCTACTACTATACTAATTAATTCCCCCACGTTTCAATATTTTGGCGTTATTGGTTTCTTCGAAATAAATTCGCAAACTTTCCCAAAGCCCAATTCACCGAATTTCCAGAGGACCGACTACTAATATGCTGATAACTTTGAAAGTAGTGTGGTTAGGGTGCTGCAAAAATTCAAATAAATAGCTACTACTATACTAATTAATTCCCCCAAGTTTCAATATTTTGGCGTTATTGGTTTCTTCGAAATAAATTCGCAAACTTTCCCAAAGCCCAATTCACCGAATTTCCAGAGGACCGACTACTAATATGCTGATAACTTTGAAAGTAGTGTGGTTAGGGTGCTGCAAAAATTCAAATAAATAGCTACTACTATACTAATTAATTCCCCCAAGTTTCAATATTTTGGCGTTATTGGTTTCTTCGAAATAAATTCGCAAACTTTCCCAAAGCCCAATTCACCGAATTTCCAGAGGACCGACTACTAATATGCTGATAACTTTGAAAGTAGTGTGGTTAGGGTGCTGCAAAAATTCAAATAAATAGCTACTACTATTCTAATTAATTCCCCCAAGTTTCAATATTTTGGCGTTATTGGTTTCTTCGAAATAAATTCGCAAACTTTCCCAAAGCCCAATTCACCGAATTTCCAGAGGACCGACTACTAATATGCCGATAACTTCGAAAGTAGTATAGTTAGGGATGTGAAAAAATTAGGGTAGATAGGTACTATTATACTAATCACGCGTATGAAAGGACAATTTTGTAACATTTATAGTTTTCCCGTGAAAAATTCCCAAACATCGCCAAACTTCGATTCGTCGAGTTTCCATGATACTAAATACATATGGGTCGATAACTTTTGAAGTATTATACTTGTGGTATCGTAAAAATTCATATAAATAGCTACTAATATACTAATCATCTCCTATAACTTTCAATGTTCTAGCTTCATTCGTTTCCCCGTAATAAATTCCCAAACAATCGTCCATTCCCCAAAATCCGCCTAAAATCCGCTAATCCACTTTCCAAGCCTTCCAAAATCCAAAATTGGCAATTCGAAAACGTGTAAAATCCTAATTATCGTCTCGTTTATGGTTGCAGGTTGTCCTTCCCGTCGGGCCACTCGTCGTTCTCGGCGTACACGATGATTTATCTAGCCGTGAGCAATTTTACAATATTAAATTCTGCATTTTCCCACTTTAATTTACCATCGGTCGGTAAAGCAGGGATTTAATTTACCGACCGCGTTGAATTTCCCGCCAACTGTTCAAGATTTGAATTTTAACACGAATTTTGGCGAATTTTAACACGAATTTCGTTAATTTTTGACGATTTTTAACCGGAATTTTGTCAACTCTTTCGTACGAGTTTTGAACGCTGTTCGTTTGAATTTTACGAACTCTCGCGGAACTTTGAAGAGGCATTTTCTCAATTTCACGCAGCTCTACCTTCAAATGCGTCTGACGTGGCGCGACAGCAAGCTGCTGAAGCATTTCCTGCAGCTCGGCTGCGTTCTGATGGCTTGGTTCACCGCATTGAGCCGCGTCTCCGATTACAAGCACCACTGGAGCGACGTACTGGCCGGCTCCCTCTTGGGGACCATCATAGCGCTCACTATAGTGAGTATAGTTTATAGCAAGGTTCGCTCGAACATCGTGCGAATCGATTGAACATCGATTTCAAAGCGAGAATCGCGAAATAATGGAGAATTAATTTGGCAAATAATCGCGATCGCTTCTGTTATAGTTATTATGCTTGTTCTCGTTGAATCGCGTCGACTATAGCGACTATAATGTTGATAGTTATAGCAACTATAGTGGGGAATAATTTGCAATCGATTGAGAATCGATTTTGCATCGATTTCGAAGCGAGAATCGCGAAATAATGGAGAATTAATTTGGCAAATAATCGCGATCGCTTCTGTTATCGTTATTATGCTTGTTCTCGTTGAATCGCGTCGACTATAGCGACTATAATGTTGATAGTTATAGCAACTATAGTGGGGAATATTTTGCAATCGATTAAGAATCGATTTTGCATCGATTTCAAAGCGAGAATCGCGAAATAATGAAAAGCAAGAATTGTTAACGGTTGAAATAACGGGGAAACAATTATTGCCACGTTGTCGCGATTACTATAGCAACTATAACAACTATAACACTTGCTCACCGACCTAATGAAGCTTCGCAAATAATTTGCAATCGATGAACGGCGATTCAACGTCGATTTGAAGGCGAGAATCGCGAAACAACGAAGAATGAATGGGGAAATAATGGAGAAATAATTAATCCCGCGCAATTTCGATCACTATAGCAACTATAACAGCTATAGTACTTGCTTACCGACCTGCCGAAGCCCTGGAAATAATTCAACGTCGACTGAACGAAGAATCGAAGCCGATAATCGCGAAACAATGGAGAAATAATGAAAAGCAAGAATTGTTAACGGTTGAAATAACGGGGAAACAATTATTGCCACGTTGTCGCGATTACTATAGCAACTATAACAACTATAACACTTGCTCACCGACCTAATGAAGCTTCGCAAATAATTTGCAATCGATGAACGGCGATTGAACGTCGATTCGAAGGCGAGAATCGCGAAACAACGAAGAATGAATGGGGAAATAATGGAGAAATAATTAATCCCGCGCAATTTCGATCACTATAGCAACTATAACAGCTATAGTACTTGCTTACCGACCTGCCGAAGCCCTGGAAATAATTCAACGTCGACTGAACGAAGAATCGAAGCCGATAATCGCGAAACAATGGAGAAATAATGAAAAGCAAGAATTGTTAACGGTTGAAATAACGGGGAAACAATTATTGCCACGTTGTCGCGATAACTATAGCAACTATAACAACTATAACACTTGCTCACCGACCTAATGAAGCTTCGAAAATAATTTGCAATCGATGAACGGCGATTGAACGTCGATTCGAAGGCGAGAATCGCGAAACAACGAAGAATGAATCGCTATAAATTAACACGAAGTTTTTGTCGTCGTTTGATTACAGGCGAACTACGTGGCGGATCTGTTCGATCGTAACCAATCGAACGAGGCGACGATCACGGCTACGGAAACGAAGAATCGCTCCGCTGATTACGAAACGGGCAACGCTGCGACTCAGGTGAATAGCGAAGCGAATAATCGCGGCTGTTAGCGAAAAGAAAGAAAAGAAAAGAAAGGGAAACGTTTGTAATGAATACGCGATGAAAAGAAAGGTTCCTGTGCTTGCAGCTGCCGCTGCGCGCCTAAAGCGACGCTTTCCATCGCTGCTGCTGCGTTCCTCTTCATCGTCGTCGCATCCACAGCGATTTCTGCCTTTTCGACAGCTGACAAGTCGGCGAAACTTCGTTTCGAACGTTTCGAAGGCTTGTGGGAGACTTCTGGAAATTTGAGAGCTTCCAGAAATTTGGCGACTTCTTGAAATTCGAAGACGATGATTTCACGGTGCCACGCTATGAGAATTAAACTGCTTTTTACTTCGAACGCGGTTTAACGAGATTCGAATGTTTCGAATTTTCGTAATAAATCGCGCGACGATCGTTAATTAATATTAAATCGATGTTTATATTAATTATTAACAATTGATATCAATTGATTCATAATTCATGAATGTATGAAGAGAAATTTGTTTGCTTTTTTCCTTTATTTTTCCTCCCACTTGGGTTTTTGCGATCGCGCGAAAATCGAGGGAAAATTAATTTCTTTTCTTTTCTTTTTCCCGCTGCTTTCGAAATGATGCTCGGAAATTAGCAACTATTCTAGATTAAGATTAAGATTAATGTTGATGTTACGTTAATCGAATTAATTTCAATTCTAGTTAACTTATATTTCAATTTTAATTTCAATTATGTTACATTTTAACTTGAATTTCGATTAATTTACAATTTAACTTGAATTTCGATTAATTTATATTTCAATTTCAATTTCAATTAAGTTACATTTTAAATTGAATTTCGATTAATTTATATTTTAACTTGAATTTCGATTAATTTATATTTTAACTTGAATTTCGATTAATTTATATTTTAACTTGAATTTCGATTAATTTATATTTTAACTTGAATTTCGATTAATTTACAATTTAAATTGAATTTCGATTAACTTACAATTTAACTTGAATTTCGATTAATTTACAATTTAACTTCAATTTCAATTAAGTTATATTTTAACTTGAATTTCGATTAAGTTATATTTTAACTTGAATTTCGATTAATTTATATTTTAACTTGAATTTCGATTAAGTTACAATTTAACTTGAATTTCGATTAATTTACAATTTAACTTGAATTTCGATTAATTTATATTTTAACTTGAATTTCGATTAATTTATATTTTAACTTGAATTTCGATTAATTTATATTTTAACTTGAATTTCGATTAATTTACAATTTAACTTCAATTTCAATTAAGTTATATTTTAACTTGAATTTCGATTAAGTTATATTTTAACTTGAATTTCGATTAATTTATATTTTAACTTGAATTTCGATTAAGTTACAATTTAACTTGAATTTCGATTAATTTACAATTTAACTTGAATTTCGATTAATTTATATTTTAACTTGAATTTCGATTAATTTATATTTTAACTTGAATTTCGATTAATTTATATTTTAACTTGAATTTCGATTAATTTATATTTTAACTTGAATTTCGATTAATTTACAATTTAACTTCAATTTCAATTAAGTTATATTTTAACTTGAATTTCGATTAATTTATATTTTAACTTGAATTTCGATTAATTTACATTTTAACTTGAATTTCGATTAACTTCCATTTGAATTTAAATTTGAATCAATGTGTATTTTAATTCAATTCTTTCGATTTCACAAGCGAAACGACGACTATTTAATTAACTAATTAACTAATTAACTAATTGACTAATTAATCAATTGATTGATTAACAACACATGGAAATAAAAAGGAGATAAAATGTTTTTCTTTCAAAACCGAGAGAACTTGATATTTCATTATTCTTTCGATCGCCTAATTACATTTATATATATATATTTTTCTTTATTTCCCCCTCCGCTTTTTTCCCTTTTTCCTGCTTCTGCTTTCGTTGAATTTTCAGGGCAACGAATTGACGTCGCTGAGAGGCGGGAAGCTTTCGTACGGCGGCATCGAGAGGAATCGAGTGGAAAACGTTCGAAGCTGATTAACATTATTATCATTGTTATCGTTGACACGATTAATCGAGTTAATTACTATTAATTTGTATCGACAGGGATTAATTAGGTTCAAGATTAATCAGGATTAAGATTAATTAGGTTTGTTTAGGATAAATTAGTATTAATTAGGACGGATTGATGTTGATCACGGTTAATTAACATTGATTAGGTTTAATTTCGATCACTTAGTATTGATTAGCATTAATTACGATGGATTCACATTGGATTAGGGTTCATTAAGTTTGATTGGCATTCATTAGGGTTAATTAGGATTAATTACAATTGATTAGTATTGATTTGCAATGATTCGGGATTAATTTGGATTAATTAGGATTGATTAGAATTAATTTGGATTAATTAGGATTGATTAGAATTAATTTGGATTAATTTGGATTAATTAGGATTGATTAAAATTAATTAGGATTGATTAGAATTAATTTGGATTAATTAGGATTGATTAGAATTAATTAGCATTGATTAGAATTAATTTGGATTAATTAGGATTGATTAGAATTAATTAGGATTGATTAGAATTAATTTGGATTAATTGGGATTGATTAGAATTAATTTGGATTAATTGGGACTGATTAGAATTAATTTGGATTAATTGGGATTGATTAGAATTAATTTGGATTAATTGGAATTGATTAGAATTAATTTGGATTAATTAGGATTGATTAGAATTAATTTGGATTAATTAGGATTGATTAGAATTAATTTGGATTAATTAGGATTGATTAGAATTAATTTGGATTAATTAGGATTGATTAGAATTAATTTGGATTAATTAGGATTGATTAGAATTAATTTGGATTAATTAGGATTGATTAGAATTAATTTGGATTAATTAGCATTGATTAGAATTAATTTGGATTAATTGGGATTGATTATAATTAATTTGGATTAATTGGGATTGATTAGAATTAATTTGGATTAATTGGGATTGATTAGAATTAATTTGGATTAATTGGGATTGATTAGAATTAATTTGGATTAATTGGGATTGATTAGAATTAATTTGGATTAATTGGGATTGATTAGAATTAATTTGGATTAATTGGGATTGATTACTATTAATTAGAATTAATTGCGATTGATTAGAATTAATTATGATTAATTACGGGTAATTAGGATTAATTATTATTGATTCGGATTAATTTCGATCGATTAGAGTTAATTTGGATTAATCCAAATTAATCCTAATATTTCGATTAATTATGGTTAATTAGTATTGATTAGGATTAATTAGGATGAATTGTAAATTAACAGAATTGTCGACCAATACATTGTTCAAATTAATTGAATTAATGGAATTAAATTGAATGAATTAAATGAATCGAATTATATGAATTTCAATAATGGTTTTCTTCTTCTTCTCTTTTCTGCCTTTTCGAAAAAAGATGAAGTGCAAATGAAATGCAAAGGAGGAATGGAAATAAAACTTTCATCGAAAACTGTTGGAATATTTTCTTTGCGAAAAATACTTTTTTTACTGTTTTAATTTCTTTTTTTTTTTCCTTTTCTTCTTCTTCTTCTTTAATACGTCGATCGATTATCGAAACGATCATCGAATTACACAGAAAAAATGTACAAAGTTGAGGCGAAAATACAAATAAAAAAAGAGAAAAAAGAGAAACTCGTAAAATGCAAGCTTTACATTTTTACATTCTTTCATTTTTCTTCTTCCTTTTCTCTTTTCCCTTTTTTGTCCTTATTAATAATTATTAATTATTAATTATTAATACTTAATACTTAATAATAATAATAATAATAATAAATCTTGGTTTCGGTTTGTATAAAAAACTTTCCTTTCTTTTCTTTCGTCTTTTTCTGTTTTCCTTTCTTTTTCTTATTTATAGTAGCGATAAAATAATTATTATTATTATTAATAATAATTGCTTAAAATCGTAGCTAGCTTAGCGATTTTTATTTACAAATTGCCTTGGATTAAAAAAGGGAATTAAATCGATTTCGATTCAATTTAATTCGTATCGAATTGAATTGCAATTAAATTCAATCCAATTAAATAGATTTCGATTCGATATATTTCTTTTTCAATCCATATATTCAATTATTTATTTATTTATTTATCTATTACTATTATTATTAACGTGCAACAACCCACTAAATAAATAAATGAATGAATAAATAAATAAATAAATAAATAAATAAATAAATATGTAATAATAATAATAAATTATACACTAATTTCATACAATCATTCGTTCACTCATACATATGCATATAAATATAAATATTTTACACGTCACGGAACACGAGAATCGAAGAAACGACGAATTTTGGCGCGCGAGGAAATTTGATTCACAAAAACGCCGGATAGAACAATAAATTAACATTTTTAATATATACGTTTCTTTCTATTTACGATTCGATCCGCTGGATTATAGAAAATCTATCTATAATTACACAATAGTTTTCTTACACTTCTTCTTCTCCTTTCGATGGCGAATGAAAATTAATATCGTTCGTGGAACATCGTCAAACATTCTTCAGAACTTCGCGAAATTCCCTAGGACACGCCAAATTCCCTAGAAACCCCCAAATGTTTCGCGAAGTTCCGTAGAATACTTCAAATATGCCCCCAAGCTTCGCCAAATTCCCTAGAACACGTCAAACGGTTCCCAAATCCCCTAGAATCCACCGAATATTCCCCAGACCTCCCCGAAAGTCCCTAGGACACGCCAAATTCCCTAGAAACCCCCAAATGTTTCGCGAAGTTCCGTAGAATACTTCAAATATGCCCCCAAGCTTCGCCAAATTCCTTAGAACACGTCAAACAGTCCCCAAATCCCCTAGAATCCACCGAATAATCCCCAGAACTTCCCGAAATTCCCTAGGACACGCCAAATTCCCTAGAAACCCCCAAATGTTTCGCGAAGTTCCGTAGAATACTTCAAATATCCCCCCAAGCTTCGCCAAATTCCCTAGAACGCGTCAAACGGTTCCCAAATCCCCTAGAATCCACCGAATAATCCCCAGACCTCCCTGAAAATCCCTAGGACACGCCAAATTCCCTAGAAACCCCCAAATGTTTCGCGAAGTTCCGTAGAATGCTTCAAATATCCCCCCAAGATTCGCCAAATTCCTTAGAACACGTCAAACAGTCCCCAAATCCCCTAGAATCCACCGAATAATCCCCAGAACTTCCCGAAATTCCCTAGGACACGCCAAATTCCCTAGAAACCCCCAAATGTTTCGCGAAGTTCCGTAGAATACTTCAAATATCCCCCCAAGCTTCGCCAAATTCCCTAGAACGCGTCAAACGGTTCCCAAATCCCCTAGAATCCACCGAATAATCCCCAGACCTCCCTGAAAATCCCTAGGACACGCCAAATTCCCTAGAAACCCCCAAATGTTTCGCGAAGTTCCGTAGAATGCTTCAAATATCCCCCCAAGATTCGCCAAATTCCCTAGAACACGTCAAACAGTCCCCAAATCCCCTAGAATCCACCGAATAATCCCCAGAACTCCCCGAAATTCCCTAGGACACGCCAAATTCCCTAGAAACCCCCAAATGTTTCGCGAAGTTCCGTAGAATGCTTCAAATATCCCCCCAAGCTTCGCCAAATTCCCTAGAACGCGTCAAACGGTTCCCAAATCCCCTAGAATCCACCGAATAATCCCCAGAACTTCCCGAAATTCCCTAGAACTTCGCCAAATTCCCCAGAACCTCCAAAAACCTAAAAGTGCCTAGAACTTCGCCGATATTCCCTAGAACACCTCGAACATTAGCTAGAACTCAGCAAAATTCCCTAGATGTTCGCCAAATCCACTAGAAATCCCAAACATTCCTCAGAATCCACAGAACCCTCAAATATTCCCCAGAACTTCGTCAAATTCCCTAGAATACTCCTAATATCCCCCAGACTTCGCCAAATCCCCCAGAACTTCGCCAAATTCCCTAGAACACCCCAAATATGCCCCAGAACTTCGCGAAATTCCCTAGAATGCTCCTAACATTCCCCAAGCTTCGCCAAATTCCCTAGAACACCCCAAATATTCCCCAGAAATCCGCGAAATTCACTTGAAAGCTCCAAACATTCCCCAGATCTTCGCCAAATCCACTAGAAGCCCCAAAAATTCCTCAGAATCCACAGAACCGGCAAATATTCCCCAAAACTTCGCGAAATTCCCTAGAATACTCCAAATATCCCCCAAGCTTCGCCAAATCCCCCAGAACTTCGCGAACTTCCCTAGAACGTCCAAAAATCCCTAGAACTTCACCAAATTCCCTGGAACGCGGCCAAAACTGTCCCAAACACCCTAAAATCCCCTAGAACGCCCCAAATAATTCGTAGAACTTCGCCAAATTCCGTAGAACGTCCAAAAATCCCCTAGAACTTCGCCAAATCCCCAGAACTTCGCAAAAGTCCCTAGAAACGCCCCAAAATCCCCTAGAACCCCGCGAAATTCCCCGGAACGTCCAAAAATCCCTAGAAATTCGCCAAATTCCCTAGACCGCGGGCAAAACTTCTTCAATCCACCAAAAATTCCCTAGAACACCTCGAATATTCCCTAGAACGCCGCGGAATTCCCTAGAACGCCTAAAACCCCTAGAACTTCGCCAAGTTGCGTATAACGCCAGAAGCATTCCCTAGAACTTCGCGAAATTCCCTAGAACACCCGAAATATTCCCTAGAACTTCGCCAATTCCCCTAGAACGTCCCAAAACTTCTTCAAACCCCGAAAATTCCCTAGAACGCCTCGAATATTTCCTAGCACTTCGCCAAATCCCCTAGAACATCTCAAAACTTCCCTAGAACTTCGCGAAATTCCCTAGAACGTTCCAAAAATCCCCAAAATCCCCTAGAACCCTCCCACTACTCGTCATCCCTAATAATCCCGTCTTTGCTGACATTCTGGTTCATCTGATCGTTCTCGAACTCGACAAAGTCATCGAACAAACTCGGCCACGCTTCCGCGTCGTCGTAAACGCTCAAATCGTCGCCTATGCTCTCCGCAAAGTTCAAGAACATGTTCCAAGTGTCCCTCGGTATCCCCCTGACCCGGTGCGACTCCAAGAACTTCAACCAGCGCGTCAAAAGCGGCGGTTCACGAATAGTGAACACCAATTTCCACAAAACGATCGCCATGTCAGCGGGAAGTATTCTCTGGCCCGAATTCGCGTCCAAACCGAATCTGAACGTGAATCTGTACAGATCCTTGAACGAATCGTTGCTGGAGGTCAATTGTTCGACGATCTCCGGCAACGTTTGCTGAACGCCGCGAATGGTGTCGACTCGCATCGATTTCAAACCGTTCACGAACTCGTCGCGCGTGAATTGGCACATCTGGTTAGCGTTCAACTTCCACGCGAGCACTAGAACCTTGAATTCATCGGGGGAGAGCTGCAAATCGGCGCAGAGTCGCTCTATTCCGTCCGCTAGGATCGCGTCCTCGTGAGTGTCCTGAAAATCGGCGAAAATCGTTTGTCTGTTTGTTGGTTTGTTTACATTTGAATTGGGATCGATTTTAGGATAATTGGAGACTAAAAAAGGGTTGGAAATGCGGGGGTTTACCTTGTAGTTGTCGAACAGTGCGTGCAGCTTCGTTTCGGACGCTTCGCGGTGCGTTTTTTGATCCGTGGACGAGTTTAAAGTTGTGGAGGACGCGTTGCTTTTGGTTAGAGGCGATAGGCGAGAGTAGAAGCCTCTGGAGCAACGGGAATTGGGTTGCAGCTGCGGGAGAGAGCCGCAATTGTCCGAGCCGACGTTGGAGAAGGTTGTTAAGGCGATTGGCGGCTTGCGGTTGCCGTTCGCGTGGGCGAACGACGATGCCTGGTGGCACGAGTTCAGGAACGAGCCGCGTAACTCCATCGTTTCTGAGAGCAGGCGAATTTGCAATTTTTATTTTGAAATGGATTGAGAGAAAATTTGGGGAAAATTAGGGGAGATTGTATGGATGGAGAGGTATATTGGGGAATTTTTGGGGATTTTTTGGTTAAGAATTTTGGCCGTGAAAAATAAAAAACCTTGGCATAGTAGGGAAAATCGACTTTTTCTCGTATCAACCAAATTGGGATTTTTTATTTTGAAACGGGTTGGGTGAAAATTTTGAAAAAATTAAGGGAGATTGCATAGGTGGAGAGGAATATTGGGGAATTTTTTGGGATTTTTTGGTTACTAATTTCGGCCGTAAAAAATGAAACAGTTTGGCATAGTAGGGAAAATCCACGTTTTCCTCTTATCAAGCGAATTAGCAATTTTAATTTTGAAACGGCTTCTGATAAAATTTTGAAAAAATTACGGAAGATAGTACATATGGGGAGGTATCCTGGGGAATTTTTGGGGATTTTTTGGTTACCAATTTTGGCCGTGGAAAATGAAAATGCTTGGCATAGTATAGAAAATCCACTCTTCCTCTTGTCAATCGAATGGGGGATTTTTTATGGTGAAACGATGAGTGATAAAATTTTGAAAAAATTATAGAAGGTAGTACATATGGAGAGGAATATTGGGGAATTTTTGGGGATTTTTTGGTTACCAATTTTGGCCGTGAAAAATGAAAATGCTTGGCATAGTATAGAAAATTCACTCTTCCTCTTGTCAATCGAATGGGGGATTTTTTATGGTGAAACGATGAGTGATAAAATTTTGAAAAAATTATAGAAGATAGTACATATGGAGAGGAATATTGGGGAATTTTTGGGGATTTTTTGGTTAACAATTTTAGCCGTGAAAAATGAAAATGCTTGGCATAGTAGGGAAAATCCACTCTTCCTCTTGTCAATCGAATGGGGGATTTTTTATGGTGAAACGATGAGTGATAAAATTTTGAAAAAATTATAGAAGGTAGTACATGTGGAGAGGAATATTGGGGAATTTTTGGGGATTTTTTGGTTACCAATTTTGGCCGTGAAAAATGAAAATGCTTGGCATAGTAGCGAAAATCCACTTTTTCCTCTTATCAATCGAACTACCAATTTTAATTTTGAAACGGCTTCTGAGAAAATTTTGAAAAAATTACGGAAGATAGTACATATGTTAAGGAATATTGGGGAATTTTTTGACATTTTTTGGATACGAATTACGGCCGTGAAAAATAAAAAAGCAACCCAATTTCGGGAAAATCCACTTTCCCTCCTTTACGAAACCAATTACCGTCTTTGTAATCGAACGACGATGATCTGGTTGCAGTCGCAGGTGGAAGTGTCACCTTGAAACACGAAGAACAGTTTCCCATTGATGATCTATGGTGAAAACACCGCGATTCCGCGCATCTGTGTTTATTTCTATTTCTACTTCCTCTTCTCTTTAATTTCTCTTCATCGAATTCCTCGATTCACGCTTAAAAACGTGTGAAACTGAACCAAATAAAGTGAAAAGGATTAAAATTCGATTCAAACTGAGCGATAAAAATCGAATAAACCATAATGAAACTCACCTAATCGTCGAATTCATGATTTAAAACGAATCTGAGTCGTGAAAATCGCGCGGCGATTTTCCGCCGCGCGTCGAAATTTCCCGTTCCTTCGTTTCATTCGTGTGACCGTTGAAATTCGCTCGATTCTCAATTAAAACGAATTTTTGATAATGAAAATTAAACGAATTCGAGGCGAAAATCGCCAATTGTCATTACGAGCGAACATAACCTGAAAAAAGGTTCGAAACCTCGTCGAAGATTCGACGAATATCGCGTTGAACTCGTGGAAATTCGTTTAAACTCGAATGTCGCGTCGAATTCGAGTTTTCGCGTTTTTTACGTCGATTAATTAACGATTGCAAGAGCAAAAGTCGCGGATTGGAACGAAAATTGAGAAGATAAACGATTAAACGAAGCTTTGGACGCGACGCGAGCAGCTAAACTTCGCGTTGTTCCGTTCTGGGGATTTTTTGCGAGGAAAGTTAAGGAATCTAGGGAATTTTGCGTGTTTTTGATGTTTTCGGTGTGAACGAAGCTTTAAGCGAATTTTTAATGAAGGTGAAGCTTTGAATTTGAGTTTCGAAGCTTTGAAATTGGTTTGTTGATTGAAAATTAATGAAATCTAGGGAATTTCGCGTGTTCTTGATGTTTTCGGTGTGAACGAAGCTTTAAACCAATTTTTAATGATAATAAAGCTTTGAATTTGATTTTCGAAGCTATGAAATTCGTCTGTTAGTTTCATTTTGGTTTTCGAAGCTTTGAAAGTCGTCTATTAATACAAAGTTAGTGAAATCTAGGGAATTTTGCGTGTTTTTGATGTTTTCGGTGTGAACGAAGCTTTAAGCGAATTTTTAATAATGGTAAAGCTTTGAAATTGAGTTTCGAAGCTTTGAAAGTCGTCTATTAATACAAAGTTAATGAAATCTAGGGAATTTTGCGTGTTCTTGATGTTTTCGGTGTGAACGAAGCTTTAAACCAATTTTTAACGATGGTAAAGCTTTAATTTTGATTTGCGAAGCTTTGAAACTCGTCCATTAATTCAAAGTTACTAAAATCTAGGGAATTTTACGTATTTTACGTTGTTTTCGGTGTGAACGAAGCTTTAAACCAATGTTTAATGATAATAAAGCTTTGAATTTGATTTTCGAAGCTTTGAAATTCGTCTGTTAGTTTAATTTTGGTTTTCGAAGCTTTGAAAGTCGTCTATTAATACAAAGTTAATGAAATCTAGGGAATTTTGCGTGTTCTTGATGTTTTCGGTGTGAACGAAGCTTTAAACCAATTTTTAACGATGGTAAAGCTTTAATTTTGATTTGCGAAGCTTTGAAACTCGCCCATTAATTCAAAGTTACTAAAATCTAGGGAATTTTACGTGTTTTTGATGTTTTCGGTGTGAACGAAGCTTTAAACCAATTTTTAACAATGGTAAAGCTTTGAATTTGATTTTCGAAGCTTTGAAATTCGTCTGTTAGTTTAATTTTGGTTTTCGAAGCTTTGAAAGTCGTCTATTAATACAAAGTTAATGAAATCTAGGGAATTTTACGTGTTCTTGATGTTTTCGGTGTGAACGCAGCTTAAAACCAATTTTCCCGACAAACAAACCAATAAATTCGATTTCAAAATGCTTGGCAATAATTTTCCATCGCGTTTCGTTGCGACATACGACGAATCCAACTGCATTCAATTAGAATCGTGAATCACTTAGTCTAACTAAGGAACGTTTAAGGCTGATTAATATTCGCGAAACGCGCCGGAAGCGTTACACATTTGCCGTATTACGAAACCGAGTGAAAGTGAAACAGTTTCTAAAGCCAAACAATCGAAAATGAATCGAAATAAATCGATTTTAGTAATTTTCAAGCATTGCTCGTATTTCAAATTGCGTTGCGGATTTTTAGAACGATTTTATTGATTTAATCTCGGTGTGAACGAAGCTTAAAACGATGTTAAACCGATTCATGGCCAATTTTAGTTGAAATACAATTTTTGCGAGTGAAATTCCATCGAATTTAGCTGGTTTTTGGCCAATTTTAAATAAATCTCGGTGTGAACGAAGCTTAAAACAATATTTTACTAATTCATGGCTAATTATAGTTGAAATACATTTTGGTTTAATTTTAGGAAACGTTTTCATACGCAATTCAATTGAATTTAGCTGGTTTTTGGCCAATTTTAAGTAAATCTCGGTGTGAACGAAGCTTAAAGCAATATTTTAACCAATTCATGGACAATTTTAATTAAATCTCGGTGTGAACGAAGCTTAAAACGATATTTTAACTAATTCATGGCCAATTTTAATTAATTCTCGGTGTGAACGAAACTTAAAGCAATATTTCATCTAATTCATGGCCAATTTTAATTAAATCTCGGTGTGAACGAAGCTTTACACGATATTTCAACTAATTCATGGCCAATTTTAACTAAATCTCGGTGTGAACGAAGCTTTACACGATATTTCAACTAATTCATGGCCAATTTTAACTAAATCTCGGTGTGAACGAAGCTTTACACGATATTTCAACTAATTCATGGCCAATTTTAACTAAATCTCGGTGTGAACGAAGCTTTACACGATATTTCAACTAATTCATGGCCAATTTTAACTAAATCTCGGTGTGAACGAAGCTTTACACGATATTTCAACTAATTCATGGCCAATTTTGATTAAATCTCGGTGTGAACGAAGCTTAAAGCGATATTTCAACTAATTCATGGCCAATTTTAACTAAATCTCGGTGTGAACGAAGCTTTACACGATATTTCAACTAATTCATGGCCAATTTTGATTAAATCTCGGTGTGAACGAAGCTTAAAGCGATATTTCAACTAATTCATGGACAATTTTAATTAAATCTCGGTGTGAACGAAGCTTTACACGATATTTCAACTAATTCATGGCCAATTTTGATTAATTCTCGGTGTGAACGAAGCTTAAAGCAATATTTTAACTAATTCATGGCCAATTTTAATTAAATCTCGGTGTGAACGAAGCTTTACACGATATTTCAACTAATTCATGGCCAATTTTAACTAAATCTCGGTGTGAACGAAGCTTTACACGATATTTCAACTAATTCATGGCCAATTTTAACTAAATCTCGGTGTGAACGAAGCTTTACACGATATTTCAACTAATTCATGGCCAATTTTAACTAAATCTCGGTGTGAACGAAGCTTTACACGATATTTCAACTAATTCATGGCCAATTTTGATTAAATCTCGGTGTGAACGAAGCTTAAAGCGACATTTCAACTAATTCATGGCCAATTTTAACTAAATCTCGGTGTGAACGAAGCTTTACACGATATTTCAACTAATTCATGGCCAATTTTGATTAATTCTCGGTGTGAACGAAGCTTAAAGCAATATTTTAACTAATTCATGGCCAATTTTAATTAAATCTCGGTGTGAACGAAGCTTTACACGATATTTCAACTAATTCATGGCCAATTTTAACTAAATCTCGGTGTGAACGAAGCTTTACACGATATTTCAACTAATTCATGGCCAATTTTGATTAAATCTCGGTGTGAACGAAGCTTAAAGCGATATTTCAACTAATTCATGGCCAATTTTAACTAAATCTCGGTGTGAACGAAGCTTTACACGATATTTCAACTAATTCATGGCCAATTTTGATTAAATCTCGGTGTGAACGAAGCTTAAAGCGATATTTCAACTAATTCATGGACAATTTTAATTAAATCTCGGTGTGAACGAAGCTTTACACGATATTTCAACTAATTCATGGCCAATTTTGATTAATTCTCGGTGTGAACGAAGCTTAAAGCAATATTTTAACTAATTCATGGCCAATTTTAATTAAATCTCGGTGTGAACGAAGCTTTACACGATATTTCAACTAATTCATGGCCAATTTTAACTAAATCTCGGTGTGAACGAAGCTTTACACGATATTTCAACTAATTCATGGCCAATTTTGATTAAATCTCGGTGTGAACGAAGCTTAAAGCGATATTTCAACTAATTCATGGCCAATTTTAATTAAATCTCGGTGTGAACGAAGCTTAAAACGATATTTCAACTAATTCATGGCCAATTTTGATTAATTCTCGGTGTGAACGAAGCTTAAAGCAATATTTTAACTAATTCATGGCCAATTTTAATTAAATCTCGGTGTGAACGAAGCTTTACACGATATTTCAACTAATTCATGGCCAATTTTAACTAAATCTCGGTGTGAACGAAGCTTTACACGATATTTCAACTAATTCATGGCCAATTTTGATTAAATCTCGGTGTGAACGAAGCTTAAAGCAATATTTTAACTAATTCATGGCCAATTTTAATTAAATCTCGGTGTGAACGAAGCTTTACACGATATTTCAACTAATTCATGGCCAATTTTGATTAATTCTCGGTGTGAACGAAGCTTAAAGCAATATTTTAACTAATTCATGGCCAATTTTAATTAAATCTCGGTGTGAACGAAGCTTTACACGATATTTCAACTAATTCATGGCCAATTTTAACTAAATCTCGGTGTGAACGAAGCTTTACACGATATTTCAACTAATTCATGGCCAATTTTGATTAAATCTCGGTGTGAACGAAGCTTAAAGCAATATTTTAACTAATTCATGGCCAATTTTAATTAAATCTCGGTGTGAACGAAGCTTTACACGATATTTCAACTAATTCATGGCCAATTTTGATTAAATCTCGGTGTGAACGAAGCTTAATGTGCTAATTCAACTAATTCATGGCCAATTTTAACTAAATCTCGGTGTGAACGAAGCTTTACACGATATTTCAACTAATTCATGGCCAATTTTAATTAAATCTCGGTGTGAACGAAGCTTAAAGCAATATTTAACTAATTCATTGCCAATTTTGATTAAATCTCGGTGTGAACGAAGCTTAAAGCGATATTTTAACTAATTCATGGCCAATTTTAATTAAATCTCGGTGTTAAATCATTGAATTTGAATGAAATCGATTAAAATCGTCCGCCAAACGTCGATTCGAACCGAAATCCATCGCGGAACCGCACGAAGCGAAACTCGCCCAGAGAAACGAGAGCCAAGCGAAATTAAACGCTTCCGTCACGTACAAAACTGTTCACGAATGCGACGCGGAAATCGTCTTTTCCCCTCGACGCTACTATAAAAACTGTTCACAGTTCGAACTTCGTTGCCATCAGTTTCTCGCCGCTCGCGCGTTCACGTCTTCGATTTTCCATCGTTCCGCAATTCGATCAAAATGACGTCAAAGGTAACGAAAATTCACTGTGAAAATTCATCTTAAAAACTAGCTTTCGATTCGTTCATCGTCGTCACAATTTTACGATCAATGCACCTTCGGGAAATTCCATTAATCCAAATTTATTTTTTTGCGAATTTTAATTTTTCGTCAATACTTCGAACGAAATAAGTTGGATTCGGATAAAAACAATTGAGTTGCTTTGTAAAATACTTAGGGAAGAATGTTACGTAGTGAAATCTTCGAAATATTGGCGGGAAATGGAAAATTTCACAAGGGGCCCCGAAAAAACTAGCTACGGCCCTGGTCATAATAAAAATATACATAAACAGTCGAATATCTTTTGAACCGTTGATCCTATCGAAAAATCTTCTGAACAAAACTTTTATAACTTTATCATACGCATAATTTTGCATAATTAGTTTTTTTTCCTGCGCATGCGCAAACGAGAAACAGCAACAAAGTCTCATTTTTTAGATAGAATGGGGTATTTTTGATTACGCCAATCGATGGGGTTAATTTTTCCCCACAAAAAAGTATTAACGCACTTATGCCCTAAAACTTACGGTTCAGGAGATATTTACTATTTACGATCAATAAAAACCCATTTTTATACAAAATATTGTAAAAAATTATTTGTTAACGTGTTACGTAATAAATACAATAGACACCGGATTAATTACAATGTTATAACAATTCCAGATCCTCGCTGTGTCGATCGCAATCTGCTTAATATCGATTTGCAGAGGTTTGGCGATTCCAGTGGCAAAAATCGTGCCAACGCAACAACAATTGACTCCAATATCGAATTATGATCCACACCCGCAGTATACGTACGCGTACGACGTCCAGGACGCGTTGACGGGCGACTCGAAGAGCCAAACGGAGAGCAGAAACGGCGACGTTGTGAGCGGAAGCTACAGCTTCATCGAAGCGGACGGAACGCGAAGAATAGTCGAATACACTGCGGATCCGGTTAACGGCTTCAACGCGGTCGTTCACAGGGAGCCCGTCGCGGTGGTGAAAAAAGTGGGCCCTCTAATAGTGGGCCTTTAAAAAAGTGGTTCGATATTTGGGCCGTTGCAGCGAAACTCGATCCTTTGGCATGCCTGCATATACGTTGGACCTGTTTTAGTCGCCGCGATCGAGGATCTCCGGAGATTTCACTGGGTTGATGAAAAACCGATCGTCGATTTGCGATCATTAATTTTCTTCATTATTCGCGATTTCGGTCAATTGTTTGTATTTTTTCTGTTGTCACGATGGATTCTGTTGTGCTATTGTTTTAATGGAGCAGGATTCGATCGTTCGATGCGTGTTTTAAAGCAGATTCTACTGTATTTTTGAATATAAGTGCATTTTTATGGTTGGTTTTGTGGTCGAGTTCGAATGCGATTGTATCAAAGGCTAGTCAAGAGACACTGTAAATAATAAAGAATGTTTTGTAGTATATAATTGTTTGTTGTTGTTTTTACCTTGTTTATGGGGAGGGGTTGGTTTTTTTGGGAGGGGGGATGGAACGGGGAAGAATGAAAGAATGGAAGGGGTGAGTTTTGGGGTGGTTGTGAGGGGGATATGTTTGGGAATTTATTACGGGGAAACGAATGAAGCTACAATATTGAGACTTGGGACGGGTAATTAGTATAATAGTAGCTATTTATGTGAATTTTTGCAGTACCCTAATTATAATACTTCATAAGTTACCGGCACATCAATAGTCAGTCCTATGGAAATTTGGTTAATTGGGCTTTGGAAAAGTTTGGGAATTTATTTTGAGGAAACGAATAAAGCTACAATATTGAGACTTGGCACAATTAATTACTATTACAGTACCTATTTATGTGAATTTTTGCAGTGCCCCAACTATACTACTTCCAAAGTTACCAGCATATAAGTATTCAGCCCTATGGAAATTTGGTTAATTGGGCTTTGGAAAAGTTTGGGAATTTATTTTGAGGAAACGAATAAAGCTACAATATTGAGACTTGGCACAATTAATTACTATTACAGTACCTATTTATGTGAATTTTTGCAGTGCCCCAACTATACTACTTCCAAAGTTACCAGCATATAAGTATTCAGCCCTATGGAAATTTGGTTAATTGGGCTTTGGAAAAGTTTGGGAATTTATTTTGAGGAAACGAATAAAGCTACAATATTGAGACTAGGCACAATTAATTACTATTACAGTACCTATTTATGTGAATTTTTGCAGTGCCCCAACTATACTACTTCCAAAGTTACCAGCATATAAGTATTCGGCCCTATGGAAATTTGGTTAATTGGGCTTTGGGAAAGTTTGGGAATTTATTTTGAGGAAACGAATAAAGCTACAATATTGAGACTTGGCACAGTTAATTACTATTACAGTACCTATTTATGTGATTTTTTGCAGTGCCCCAACTATACTATTTCCAAAGTTACCGGCACATCAGTATTCAGTCCTATGGAAATTAGGTAAATAGGGCATTGGGAAAATTTGCGAATTTATTTCGAAGAAACGAATGAAGCTACAATATTGAGACTTGGTGAAGCTGTTTACTATTATTATAGCTATGCGCGTGAATTTTTTCAAAGTATTGGGGGTAATAGTTGGGAAGTTATTGGGCTTTGACGGGATCGGTGTTTTGGAAAAGTTTGGGAAACGGAGATTTGGAGATATTTGGGAATTTATTTCGGGGAAACGAATGAAGATACAATATTGAGACTAGGGACGGTTAATTAGTATAATCGAAGCTATTTATGTGAATTTTTGCAACAGCCTAACCGTGGTATTTCCAAAGTTATCGCAGCATCAGTGTTTGGTATTATGGAAATGGGACGAATAGGGGTTGAGAAATATTTGGGAATTTATTTCAGGGAAACGAATAAAGGTAGAATATTGAGACTAGGTACGATTAATTAGTATCGTGGCACCTAATTAGGCGAATTTTCTCAATGCCCCAACTGTGATATTTCCAAAGATACCGGCGCATCAGTGTTTGGTATTATAGAAATTTGGCGAATGGAAGTTTGGGGATATTTAGGAATTTAATTCGGTCGAACGAAAAGAGCTACAAAATTGGCACGCCGAGCACGCATCGAGCGGTGTCATACTTATCTAGTCGAATTTTTGCAATGCTCCATCGTCACCGTTTCTTAAATTAACAGCACGTACGTGTTTCGTATTGCAACAATTGGATAAATGCAATTTCCACGATATTTAGGAATTTATTTTGACTATACCAATAAAGCCACGCTATTGGCACTGTAAGCTATTATTAAGTAGCATTATACTTGTCTTCGTGAATTTTGGCAATGCCCCAACTATAATACTTCAAAGGATACCGGCGCATAAGTATATAATATTATAGAAATGTAAGTAGATGAACAACGAATGCATTTGCGATTTTTTTCTCTTAAACAAATAAAGCTACGCTATTCTCCGTTCGTACACTTATTCATTATTATAATACCTGTCTTCGTGAATTTTTTCTGTGCCCCAAGTATAATATTTCAAAAGATACTGACACATTAGTAGTTAATATCGTGGAAATACGGTGAAATGAAGTTTGACGATATTTGGGAATTTTTTGGGGGAACACTATTAAAGTTACAAAATTGCCCTTTTGGGCACTTATTAACTATGATAATATCTATCTACCTTAATTTTTTTATTGCCCTAATTATAATATTTCGAAAGTTATCGGTACATTTATACTTCATATTGTAGAAACTTGCCTAATATAGCGCTTCAAAATTTTGGAATTAATTTTGGTAAAACTATTAATCCTACAAATTTGTCATTGCGGAGACTTATTAAGTATAATAATATCTATGTACCCTAATTTTTTCAATGTTCCATCCGCAATATTTCCAAAGTTATCGGCACACATATATTTCATACCACAGAAACTCATCGAATACCACGTTTCAAAATTTGGCAATTTTTTCCCATCGAACTAAGAATGCAATAAAATTGACCTTGCGTATACTTGTCAAGTATAATCATATCTATTTGCCCTAATATTTTCAACGCCCTAACTGTAACATTTCCAAAGTTACCGATACACAAATATTAAATATTATAGAAACTCGTCAAATTGAACATTGGCAATATTTGTGAATTTATTTTGAAAAAACTAACGGAGCCACAAAATTGCCCTTGGGGCCACTTATCGAGCATCGCTGTACCTATCCACCCTAATTTTTTCCACGCCCCATCTCCAATACTTCCAAAGTTATCGCCGCACCTATATTTCATTTTACAGAAACCTGTCCAATATCACGCTTCAAACTTTGCGAATTTATTTCGCGGTAGCCGATAAAGCTACGCCATTGTCCCTAAGGACACTTATCGAGCATCACAATACCTATCTACCCTAATTTTTTCCACGCCCTAACTATAACATTTCCCAAGATATCAACACCCCAATAATCGATATCATAGAAATCCAACGAAACGTAATTTTGGCGGTGAGGGGCGATCTTTGGGAATTTATTCCGAGAAAACGAACAAAGCTACAAAACTGTCCTTTGGGTCGCTTATTAAGTATAGTGGTACCTATGCACCCTAATTTTTTCAACGCCACATCTCTAATATTTGCAAAGTTATCCGCTCCCCAATACTTCATACCATAAAAACCCGCCAAATACCACCCTTCAAACTTTGCCAATTTTTCCCCATCGAACCAACGGCGCAATAAAATTGTCTTTCCGGCTACTTATCCAGTATAACCACACCTATGCACCCTAATTTTTTCCACGCCCCAGCTGCAATACTTCCCGAGTTATCGCAACCGAAACCCCGCCCCCCTCCATTCTTCTCTCGCCGCGATGCGTCGACCTCGCGTCTCTCGCGTTTATCACGCGCGTCGCGTTTCGTTTATTAGGAAACGCTTCGCGCAGATTTGTTAACCCGCCCCGCTCGCGTTGAATAATCGCCGCGTGTGTTCGTCTTTGCTTTTTCGCTCGCCGACGCGGCGGATATAAAAACGCGACGTTCGCCGGTTCGATTTATCAGTCGAGCGGCGATCCTCCAGCGGACAAACATGGCGGCCAAGGTGAGCCTGTTTCGAGGTTAGGGGGCGGCTTAGCTTAGCTCAGGTTAGGTTAGGTTAGGTTAGGTCCCGTTGAAGGCGCTATAATAAGGCCTTAATAAGACCTGACCCAGACCTAACCCAAATCTCACTAAAACCTGACCTAGACCTAACCCAAAAATCACCAAAACCTAAACTAGACCTAACCAAAATTTCATCAAGACCTGACTGAGACCTAACCCAAAATTCACTAAAACCTAAACTAGACCTAACCAAAATTTCATCAAGACCTGACTGAGACCTAACCCAAAATTCACTAAAACCTAAACTAGACCTAACCAAAATTTCATCAAGACCTGACTGAGACCTAACCCAAAATTCACTAAAACCTAAACTAGACCTAACCAAAATTTCATCAAGACCTGTCTGAGACCTAACCCAAAATTCACTAAAACCTAAACTAGACCTAACCAAAATTTCATCAAGACCTGTCTGAGACCTAACCCAAATTTCACTAAAACCTAAACTAGACCTAACCAAAATTTCATCAAGACCTGTCTGAGACCTAACCCAAATTTCACTAAAACTGGGCCTAGACCTAACCCAAATCTCACTAAAACATGACTGAGACCTAACCCAAATTTCACTAAAACTGGACCTAGACCTAACCCAAAATTCACTGAAACTTGACCTAGACCTAACCCAAAATTCACTGAAACTTGACCTAGACCTAACCCAAATTTCACTAAAACCTGTCCTAGACCTAACCCAAATCTCACCAAGACCTAACCCAGACCTAGCCTAAATCTCACTGAAACCTAACCGAAACCTAACACAAATTTCACTGAAACCTGACCCAAACCTAACCCAAATTTCACTGAAACCTGACCCAAACCTAACCAAAATCTCACTAAAACCTGACCAAGACCTAACCCAACTCTCACCAAGACCTAACCCAGACCTAACCCAAGACCTAACCCAAGCCTGACCCAAAATCTCACCAAAACCTGACCCAAATCTCGCTAAAATGCAACCCAAAGCTCCCCAAAATCGGCCAAAAACGCAAGCCAATTCAAACCCAAAATCTTACCAAGACCTAACCCAGGCCTAACCCAGACCTAACCCAACACCGCGACCGTGTTCTCTGTTTCAGTTACTCGTTCTCCTAAGCCTCTTAGCGGCGGCGTTGTCAGCGGTGGTCCCAATATCGGGCCCAATCGCAAAACCGGCGAGACTCGAGGAGTTGGACGCGTCGCCGCAGTACAGTTTCGCGTACGACGTGCAGGACGCGTTGACGGGGGACTCTAAGGCCCAATACGAGACGCGTAACGGGGACCTGGTGCAGGGCAGTTACTCGCTGATCGAGGCCGACGGGACTCGTCGAATCGTCGAGTACACGGCGGACCCGATAAACGGTTTCAACGCTGTGGTTAGTCGCGAGCCTGTCGCGGCGATTTCCTTGCTTCCGGGGCCTCGAATCTCGCCGTTGGCCCCCGTAGCCCCGCCCACCGGGCCCGTCATCCCCTCCACGGGGCCCGACAGCGACGTGGAAGTGGTGGAGGCGCGTTCGGGCCCGTTGAATCACCAGGAACGGTTGAAACAGCAACAGGAAACGCAATTGAGGCAGTTGAAGGACATCGAGAGGCAACAGAAGGCGTTGGAGGAGAATTCTAGGGCTCGATTGGGGGCGGAGCAAAGGGCCAAGGTGGCGCCGGTCACGGCAGTGGCCACGCCCATTCGAGGGCAGGCGAAATTGGGGCCAATCAGGGCGCAGAATTTGGTTAACTTCGCGCCTTACGCTTTCACCGCCGCTTATTCGGCGCCCGTGGCTTACGGAACGCCTTTCGGGGGCGTGGCTTACGCCGCCGCACCCTCTGCGCTGTGAGCCAATGAGCGGTCGGCTGGGTTTGTAAAGGGGCGTGGCTGGTTTTAATAAAGATAATGGTTCAATCGTCAAGACAAGTTTCACGAGTTTTACTTTTACCTTCCTATTTTTTTCTTGAGAACCGCTCGGTGGAAATGGATGAAACTTGGCACTGATATTTAGAAAGGTTCAGTGCATACGTGTGAATTTTTGGAAAGTGGTGGGGGTAATATTTGCGAAGCTGCGGGATTTTGAATTGATCGCTGTTCGAAAAGGCGGGAAATGGGGATGGGGTGATGTTTGGGAATTTATTCCGAGGAAACGAATAAAGCTAGTATAATGAAACTTATAGGAGTTAATCAGTATAATAGAAGCTACTTACTTGAATTTTTGTAATGCTCTAACTATTATACTTCCCAAGATATCAACACCTCAATAATGAATATCACAGAAATCCAACGAAACGTAATTTTGGTGTTGGTGGCGATATTTTGGAATTAATTTCGGAAAAAGTATCAAAGCCACGAAATTGTCCATTTGACCACTTATTAAGTATAAGAATACCTATTAACTCTATTTTTTCCAATGCTCTAACTATAACATTTCCAATGTTATCAGCGAATTTACATTTCTACCTATTGGAATCTTGCGCGATGGAACATTTCAAACTTTGGAATTAATTTCGGAAAAAGTATCAAAGCCACGAAATTGTCCTTATGACTGCTGATTAAGTGTAACAATACCTATCAACCCTATTTTTCTCAATGCTCTAACTATAATATTTCCAAAGTTATCAGCTAACCTATATTTCAACCTATTGGAATCTTGCGCAATGGAACATTTCGAAACTTTGGAATTAATTTTGGAAAAAGTATCAAAGCCACGAAATTGTCCTTATGACTGCTAATTAAGTATAACAATGACTATTCACTCTATTTTTTCCAATGCTCTAACTATAATATTTCCAAAGTTATCAGCTAACGTATATTTCAACCTATTGGAATCTTGCCCAATGGAACATTTCGAAACTTTGGAATTAATTTTGGAAAAAGTATCAAAACCACGAAATTGTCCATTTGACCACTTATCGAGTATAACGATACCTATGCACCCTAATTTTTTCAACGCTCGTCGCCAACGCGTTTCCCTCCCGCGTCACGTAATCCAAGGCCGCGGCGCGTTACGTGAATCGGACTCGTTGCATCGCTTGCGTAACGGTGAATCGAAGTTCACGCGGGCGAACGTGAGTCTCGCTGACATTGATAGACGTTCCCCTTCAATGGCCGCGCATGCGCGAGCGCGAGCGCTAGCGCGAACGCGTTCGCCAGTGACGCAACTCGCGCGTAGCGAAGACAGGTTCAGTGGCCGCTGTGAATGAGGTGACGCGTCATTCAAGGCGCTGTGTACGGGGAACGACGCGGGATGGGGCGTTGAAAAAATTAGGGTGGATAGGTAATATTATACTTAATAAGGGTGCAAAAGGACAATTTTGTAGCTTTGTTCGTTTTCTCGGAATAAATTCCCAAAGATCGCCCCTCCCCACCAAAATTACGTTACGTTGGATTTCTGTGATGTTGATTATTGGGGTGTTGATATCGTGGGAAATATTATAGTTAGGGCAGTGAAAAAATTAGGGTGGATAGGTATAGTGATGATTAATAAATGTACTTAAGGACAATTTTGTAACGTTAATAGTTTTCCAGAAAAAAATTCGCAAATATGGATAACCTTCAATTCTTCAAATTTCCAGGATATTAACTACTTCCGTGCCGGTATCTTTCGAAGTATTATACTTGGGGCTTTGAAAAAATTCACGTGGACAGGTACGATTATACTAAATGAGTGTACGAACGGAGAATATCGTAGCTTTATTTGTTTAATAGAAAAAAAATCGTAAATATATTCGTAGTTCATCTACTTAAATTTCTATAATGTTATATACTTATGCGCCGGTATCTTTCGAAGTATTATACTTGGGGCTTTGAAAAAATTCACGTGGACAGGTACGATTATACTAAATGAGTGTACGAACGGAGAATATCGTAGCTTTATTTGTTTAATAGAAAAAAAATCGTAAATATATTCGTAATTCATCTACTTAAATTTCTATAATGTTATATACTTATGCGCCGGTATCTTTCGAAGTATTATACTTGGGGCTTTGAAAAAATTCACGTGGACAGGTACGATTATACTAAATGAGTGTACGAACGGAGAATATCGTAGCTTTATTTGTTTAATAGAAAAAAAATCGTAAATATATTCGTAGTTCATCTACTTAAATTTCTATAATGTTATATACTTATGCGCCGGTATCTTTCGAAGTATTATACTTGGGGCTTTGAAAAAATTCACGTGGACAGGTACGATTATACTAAATGAGTGTACGAACGGAGAATATCGTAGCTTTATTTGTTTAATAGAAAAAAAATCGTAAATATATTCGTAGTTCATCTACTTAAATTTCTATAATGTTATATACTTATGCGCCGGTATCTTTCGAAGTATTATACTTGGGGCTTTGAAAAAATTCACGTGGACAGGTACGATTATACTAAATGAGTGTACGAACGGAGAATATCGTAGCTTTATTTGTTTAATAGAAAAAAAATCGTAAATATATTCGTAATTCATCTACTTAAATTTCTATAATGTTATATACTTATGCGCCGGTATCTTTCGAAGTATTATACTTGGGGCTTTGAAAAAATTCACGTGGACAGGTACGATTATACTAAATGAGTGTACGAACGGAGAATATCGTAGCTTTATTTGTTTAATAGAAAAAAAATCGTAAATATATTCGTAGTTCATCTACTTAAATTTCTATAATGTTATATACTTATGCGCCGGTATCTTTCGAAGTATTATACTTGGGGCTTTGAAAAAATTCACGTGGACAGGTACGATTATACTAAATGAGTGTACGAACGGAGAATATCGTAGCTTTATTTGTTTAATAGAAAAAAAATCGTAAATATATTCGTAGTTCATCTACTTAAATTTCTATAATGTTATATACTTATGCGCCGGTATCTTTCGAAGTATTATACTTGGGGCTTTGAAAAAATTCACGTGGACAGGTACGATTATACTAAATGAGTGTACGAACGGAGAATATCGTAGCTTTATTTGTTTAATAGAAAAAAAATCGTAAATATATTCGTAGTTCATCTACTTAAATTTCTATAATGTTATATACTTATGCGCCGGTATCTTTTGAAGTATTATAGTTGGGGCGTTGCAAAAATTCACGAAGACAAGTATAATGCTACTTAATAATAGCTTGCAGTGCCAATAGCGTGGCTTTATTGGTATAGTCAAAATAAATTCCTAAATATCGTGGAAATTGCATTTATCCAATTGTTGCAATACGAAACACGTACGTGCTGTTAATTTAAGAAACGGTGAGGATAGAGCGTTGTAAAAATTCGACTAGATAAGTATGACACCGCTCGATGCGTGCCTGGCGTGCCAATTTTGTAGCTCTTTTCGTTCGGCCGAAATAAATTCCTAAATATCCCCAAACTTCCATTCGCCAAATTTCTATAATACCAAACACTGATGCGCCGGTATCTTTCGAAATATCACAGTTGGGGCATTGAGAAAATTCGCCTAATTAGGTACCACGATACTAATTAATCGTACCTAGTCTCAATATTCTACCTTTATTCGTTTCCCCGAAATAAATTCCCAAATATTTCCCAACCCCTATTCGCCCCATTTCCATAATACCAAATACTGACGCGGCGATAACTTTGGAAATACCACGGTTAGACTATTGCAAAAATTCACATAAGTAGCTTCGATTATACTTATTATCCATCCATAGTCTCAATATTGTAGCTTTATTCGTTTCTTCGAAATAAATTCGCAAATTTTCCCAAAGCCCAATTTACCGAATTTCCATAGGACCGACTCCTAATATGCCGATAACTTTGAAAGTAGTTTAGTTAGGGTGCTGCAAAAATTCAAATAAATAGATCCAATTATATTAATTAACCGTGCCGAGTTTCAATACTCTACCATAATTCGTTTCCCCGAAATAAATTCCCAAACTTCGCCATTCCCAATCAACCTCGATAAGCAACGCTTCCCTCAACATCCGCCCTCCAAATCCCCTTCCTACCCCCTCCGCGCTCTCAAGCGGGCCCTATTACGTCACACGGACCCCCGTCCACCTACCCAGGCCCAAAACCCCCCTCCCCATCCCCGGTAACCGTTCAATTTTCTCAATTTCCTCAAGTGCACCAATAGAAACGCGCATAAAAATCGCTTTGGGCCCAACTGCGCAAGGAAACAGGGCCCGCGATCGAATTTCTCCCCCGCGCGAAGCGTCACGCGTTCCCTGGGACCTATTCCAATGCTGTCGGTTCGCCGACGTCGAAGTTGAAACCGGTTATCCCACCTTTTACGCCCGTAAAAGTTGCGCGATCGAATGAACGGCGGTTTCGTGACATTGGCCGCGGCCACGGGGCCCACGGGCCCCGTGGCCGTCCAGTGAAAGTCGTAGCGGGCCCAGCGGGACGCGAGGCGAGCGGCGAATCGCCCGCTACTCGCTCGCGGGCCAGTCGGCGCGTAATTAATGGGAACGCGATAAATTTCCGTTGCGTCCACGCGAACTTGACCTTGATACGATTAACCGCGAGCGTTGCGGGGCATCACGGCGGCGTGGACGAGTGGTGGGGGGTTGTAGGAGGAGGGACGGGTGGGGGAAGACGGGCGAAAGGGGGATGGAGCGGCGCGGAAACGCGTGGGATGGTGCACGAGTCGGAGTGGGTTTAACGGTTGATGTTTGGGAATTTATTTCGGGGAAACGGATGAAGCTACAATATTGAGACTTGGGACGATTAATTAGTATAATAGTAGCTATTTATGTGAATTTTTGCAATACCCTAGCTATAGTAATTTTTAAGTTACCGGAACATTAGTATTCAGTCCTATGGAAATTTGGTTAATTGAGCTTTGGGAAAATTTGGGAATTTATTTTGAGGAAACGAATGAAGCTACAATATTGAAACTTGGCAGGATTAATTAGCATAACTGTACCTATTTATGTGAATTTTTGCAATACCCCAACTATACTAATTCCAAAGTTACCGGCACATCAGTATTCAGTCCTATGGAAATTTGGTAAATAGGGCATTGGGAAAATTTGCGAATTTATTTCGAAGAAACGAATAAAGCTACAATATTGAGACTTGGTGGAGCTATTTACTATTATTATAGCTATGCGCGTGAATTTTGTCAAAGTATTGGCGGTAATAGTTGGGAAGTTATTGCGCTTTGACTGGATCGGTGTTTTGGAAAGGTTTGGGAAGCGGAGATTTGGAGATATTTGGGAATTTATTTCGGGGAAACGAATGAAGCTACAATATTGAGACTCGGTACGGTTAATTAGTATAATCGAAGCTATTTATGTGAATTTTTGCAATAGCCTAATCGTGGTATTTCCAAAGTTATCGCCGCGTCAGTATTTGGTATTATGGAAATGGGGCGAATAGGGGTAGGGAAATATTTGGGAATTTATTTCGGGGAAACGAATAAAGGTAGAATATTGAGACTAGGTACGGTTAATTAGTATCGTGGTACCTAATTAGACGAATTTTTCCAAAGCCCCAACTGTGATATTTCCAAAGATACCGGCGCATCAGTGTTTGGTATTATAGAAATTTGGCGAATGGAAGTTTGGGGATATTTAGGAATTTATTTCGGCCGAACGAAAAGAGCTTCAAAATTGGCACGCCGAGCACGCATCGAGCGGTGTCATACTTATCTAGTCGAATTTTTGCAATGCTCTAACGTCACAGTTTCTTAAATTAACAGCACGTACGTGTTTCGTATTGCAATAATTGGATGACTGCAATTTCCACGATATTTCGGAATTTATTTTGAATATACCAATACAGCCACGCTATTGGCACTGCATGCTATTATTAAGTAGCATTATACTTGTCTTCGTGAATTTTTTCAACGCCCCAACTATAATACTTCAACAGATACCGGCGCATAAGTATATAACATTATAGAAATTTAAGTAGATGAACGACGAATGTATTTACGATTTTTTTTCTGTTAAACAAATATAGCTACGATATTCTCCGTTCGTACACTTATTTAGTATAATCGTACCTGTCCACGTGAATTTTTTCAAAGCCCCAAGTATAATACTTCGAAAGATACCGGCACGGAAGTAGTTAATATCCTGGAAATTTGAAGAATTGATGGTTATCCATATTTGCGAATTTTTTTCTGCAAAACTATTAAGGTTACAAAATTGCCCTTAAGTACGTTTATTAATCATCACTATGCCTATCCACCCTAATTTTTTCACTGCCCTAACTGTGATATTTCCCAAGATATCAACACCCCAATAATCAACATCACAGAAATCCAACGAAACGTAATTTTGGCGGGGAGGGGCGATCTTTGGGAATTTATTCCGAGAAAACGAACAAAGCTACAAAATTTTCCATTTGCACACTTATTAAGTATAGCAATACCTATCCACTCTAATTTTTTCCACGTCCCAATCCCTATATTTACCAAGATATCGCCTAATTTACACAGCGGCGCGCGAAACTCGCGTAACACGCAACTCGCGCGTCGATCGCTTCCAATAGTCGCGCGCTCGCGCGCGCGATTCGCTTGACCTTTTAATCGGGCGGTAAAACAGTCACGACGCCTGAACCCTATACGTGACCGGATTCACGATCAAAGTCCGCTTTCACATTCGTTTTCTGCGACGCGACGAATCGGTCGCGTGCCTCGCTTTGATAATCGCGTTTATAATAAACACGTGACGTAATCTTGTAATCGAGGAGAGATGGGGCGTGGAAAAAATTAGGGTGGACAGGTGGGGTTATACTCGATAAGTGACCGGAAGGACAATTTTATTGCACCGTTGGTTCGATTGGAAAAAATTGGCCAAGTTTGAAGGGTGGTATTTGGTGGGTTTCTATGGTATGAAGTATTGGTGCGCGGATAACTTTGGAAGTATTGGGGATGGGGCGTGGAAAAAATTAGGGTGGATAGGTATTACTATACTTAATAAGCGTCCCAAAGGACAATTTTGTGGCGTTGTTCGTTTTTTCGGAATAAATTCCCAAAGATCGCCCCTCCCCGCCAAAATTACGTTTCGTTGGATTTCTATGATATCGATTATTGGGGTGTTGATATCTTGGGAAATATTATAGTTGGGGCGCGGAAAAAATTAGGGTAGATAGGTATTGTGATGCTCGATAAGTGTGCTTAGGGACAATGGCGTAGCTTTATCGGCTACCGCGAAATAAATTCGCAAAATTTGAAGCGTGATATTGGACAGGTTTCTGTAATATGAAATATAGGTGTGGCGATAACTTTGGAAGTATTGGAGATGAGGCGTGGAAAAAATTAGGGTGGATAGGTATAGCGATACTCGATAAGTGTCCCCAAGGGCAATTTTGTGGCTCCGTTAGTTTTTTCAAAATAAATTCACAAATATTGCCAATGTTCAATTTGACGAGTTTCTATAATATTTAATATTGGTGTATCGGTAACTTTGGAAATGTTACAGTTAAGGCGTTGAAAAAATCAGGGCAAATAGATATGATTATACTTGATAAGTATACGCAAGGTCAATTTTATTGCATTCTTGGTTCGATTGGAAAAAATTGCCAAATTTTGAAACGTGGTATTTGATGAGTTTCTATGGTATGAAATATATGTGTGCCGATAACATTGGAAATATTGCGGATGGAGCATTGAAAAAATTAGGGTACATAGGTATTATTATACTTAATATGTCGCCGCAATGACAATTTTGTAGGATTAATAGTTTTACCAAAATTAATTCCGAAATTTTGAAGCGTTATATTTGGCAAGTTTCTACAATATGAAGTATATATGTACTGATAACTTTCGAAATATTATAATTAGGGCAATCAAAAAATTAGCGTAGATAGGTAATATATTAGTTAATAAGTGTCCAAAAGTTCAATTTTGTAACGTTAATAGTTTTCCCCCAAAAAATTCCCAAATATCGTCAAACTTCAATTCATCGCATTTCCACGATATTAACTACTGATGTGCCGGTATCTTTTGAAGTACTATAGCTGCGGCCTTGAAAAAATTCACGTAAATAGCACCTGTTATACTAACTGACTGTCCTAAGTTTCAATATTCTAGCTTCATTCGTTTCTTCAAAATAAATTCCCAAATATTTCCCAATCCCAATTTCCCCCATTTCCATAATACTAAATACATATATGCTAATAACTTTCAAAGTACTATACTTAGGGTACTGCAAAAATTCACATAAATAGTTCCAACTATACTAATCAACTCCTATGAGTTTCATTACTCTATCTTTATTCGTTCCCCCGAAATAAATTCCCAAATATCGCGCAGAAATCGTGTATCACGCGCATCTTCTATTCCCTCCGACCTAAAGCCGAATTTCCATCGATATCCGCCTCGCGCCTGTCGCGATGAACTTCGAGGGGGGGGAGGCGCGTCGCGGACGTTTCGTAAGGACTCGGAAAAGGGGGGGGAGAGGGGGAGGAAGGCCAGTTTCGTGGTTGAAATGTTTTATCGCGCGGCGAATCCATTAGCGGCGTGGCGAGAGAGAAAGGCGACCAGAATCGGCGCTGGCCCCGTTTCCAACGGTTGCGTAACGCCGAAACTGGACCGGAATGATAAAACGCGCGCGTCGTTACGTGCGATACGCGCCCGAATTTCCGCGAAACCGCGATTCACGGGAGCGTAACGAAATTCGGTCGACGTTTCGAATTTCGCTGCGTCGCGAAATCGCGGTGAAAATGAAGGAAACTTAGAGGAAAATTAAGGGTAGGGATTGCGTTTCGATATAGGTTAGGGCGGTGGGGTTAAATTGTCGCCAGTTGTGAACGGGGCTTAATTATGTTGGAGAAGTGGCGATTGTTTGGTGGGGCTGTTTTTTGGGGGATGTTTGGGAATTTATTTTGGGGGAACGAATGAAGATAGAATAATGAAACTTATAGGAGTTGATTAGTATAGTTGGAACTATTTATGTGAATTTTTACAAGGCCGCAGCTATAGTACTTCAAAAGATACCGGCACATAAGTAGTTAATATCGTGGAAATTCGGTGAATTGAAGTTTGACGATATTTGGGAATTTTTTGGGGGAAAACTATTAACGGTACAAAATTGCCCTTTTGGACGCTTATTAACTATGATAATATCTATCTACCATAATTTTTTCATTGCCCTAATTATAATATTTCGAAAGTTATCAGTACATCTATACTTCATATTGTAGAAACTTGCCTAATATAACGCGTTAAAATTTCGGAATTAATTTTGCGAAAACTATTACTGCTACTTAATTGGCCTTGGGTTCACTTATTAAGTATAATAATACCTATGTACCCTAATTTTTTCAATCCTCCATCCGCAATATTTCCAATGTTATCGGCACACATATATTTCATACCATAGAAACTCATCAAATACCACGTTTCAAAATTTGGCAATTTTTTCCCATCGAACCAATAATGCAATAAAATTGACCTTGCGGATACTTATCAAGTATAATCATATCTATTTGCCCTAATTTTTTCAACGCCCTAACTATAAAATTTTCAAAGTTACAGATACACCAATATTAAATATTATAGAAACTCGTCAAATTAAGCATTGGCAATATTTGTGAATTTATTTTGCAAAAACTAACGGAGCCACAAAATTGCCCTTGGGGACACTTATCGAGCATCGCTATACCTATCCACCCTAATTTTTTCCACGCCCGATCTTCAATACTTCCAAAGTTATCGCCACACTTATATTTCATATTACAGAAACCTGCCCAATATCACGCTTTAAACTTTGCGAATTTATTTCGCGGTAGCCGATAAAGCTACGCCATTGTCCCTAAGGACACTTATCGAGCATCGCAATACCTATCTACCCTAATTTTTTCCACGCCCTAACTATAATATTTCCCAAGATATCAACACCCCAATAATCGATATCATAGAAATCCAACGAAACGTAATTTTGGCGGTGAGGGGCGATCTTTGGGAATTTATTCCGAGAAAACGAACAACGCCACAAAATTGTCCTTTAGAACGCTTATTAAGTATAGTAATACCTATCCACCCTAATTTTTTCAACGCCCCATCCCCAATACTTCCAAAGTTATCCGCGCACCAATACTTCATACCATAGAAACTCACCAAATACCACCCTTCAAACTTGGCCAATTTTTTCCAATCGAACCAACAGTGCAATAAAATTGTCCTTCCGTATACTTATCTAGTATAACCCCACCTATCCACCCTAATTTTTTCCACGCCCCATCTCTCCTCGATTACGTAATTGCCACCCCCTCAAGTTGACTACTAAAACGATCCCTATTCCACTATTCGCAAGGCCTCCAATTTGGGCCCGTTTTCATTGTTCCAATCGTTTACTGGGCGTTGGCCGCTTCGCGAGTATTCGGCAAACATGACGAAGAAGCCCGAATACCCGTTCGTCGAACGCGGCGCGTCGCACAACGAGAATCGGAGCGCGAAAGCGGTGAAAGTGGGTCGCGGTTATTTCGTTCGCCTCGTTGCGCGACACCGCGGGCGACGCCTTCGTGCTTCAAGGTCACGCCGCTCGCGTAACAGGTCCTCGCGCCGTTCCTCGAGGTACGCGGCTTTCGGCGCGCGCGCGTTCTTCTGTGCGACGCGGGCGGAATAATCGAGTAGACGTTTTCGTTCGAGGGGAAATTGTTAGTTCGTTGCGATTATTTACGATATACGATTAGTAAACGTGGGAATATGTGGGATTGGAACTCCCGTAAGAACGCCGCATAAGAACCCCATTAAAATACCATAACAACGCCATACGTATAGGAATAGTGTAAAGACTGACATAGGAACGCTATAAAGGCTGCGTAAGAACGCCGTAAGAATTGAATGAGTATCCCATAAGAATCCCATAAGAACACCATAAGGACTCAATGGGTATCCCATAAGAACACCATAAAAACCCCATAAGAACACCATAAAAACCCCAAAAGAACACCTTAAGAACCCCAGAAAAAACCCATAAGAACACCATAAGAACCCCATAAGAACACCATAAGAACACCATAAAAACCCCATAAGAACACCATAAGAACCCCATAAGGACCCCATAAGAAACCCATAAGAACACCATAAGAACCCCATATGAACACTATAAGAACACCATGAGAACACCATAACAACACCATAGAACATCATAAAGACCCTATAAAGCCGCATGGAATCACCAGAAGCTCCATAAATGTTAAAAGACATGAAAGTCCCATAAAAAGACGCGAAGTTCCCCCAAAATTTCCATAAAACGCTCATAAAACGCCATAGAAAGTCCATAAAACGACATAATATTCCCAAAACCCCATAGAAGCACTTGTAAATCCAGAAATTCCCTAGGAAATACAAGAAACACCCGAAATTCCCTAAAAACACAAAATTCCACCAAAACTCTATAAAGCCCCATCAAAACTCGAAATAAACCCCATGAACCCAATTAAAACCATCATAAGCCCACATAAAACCCCCAAAATCCCATGGAATCACCAAAACTTTCATAAACTCCCAATTAAATCCCCCAAAACGCAGCGAAACTCCGATAGAAACACGAAAAATTCCCCAAAATCCACTAAAACCCTATGAAAGGCTCATAGAAGCCCCATAAAACGTCATAAAATTCCCAAAACCTACTTAAAACAAAGGGAAAAGGTGACGAAAAAACAACGAAAAAACACGAAACGTATTCATTCTTAACCTTTAATCGCTCGCAAACACAGCAATACCTCCTCTACGAAAGAAAATACAAAAATAAATAAAAAGATCGTTAAACACATTCCAGCCTGAGTCGTCGTATTGATCGCCGTATCCAAACGTAGTCCCAATCCACTCCAACAATCGGTATTCGAAGCCACGCCCAGTAGCTCCTCCCACTGAAGCCACGCCTCGAGCTCCGCCCACGCAACGGCATGAACGAATCAATAATAATGGGCGGGAGAGGCGTATGTCAACGCTGCGGGCGCGGCGGCGTACTTCACCACCTGCGCGGGTGCCGCGTAAGCCAGAGGCGCGGAGTGGGCGGCGTATGCGACGGGGGCGGGGTGAGCGGCGTAAGCCAAGGGGGCGGCTTGAGCAGCGTACGCTACTGGTGCAGCGGCGTACTTGGCCACAGGGGCGGCGTACGCGAGGGGCGTGGCTATCTTGGCGACCGGGGCGGCGTAGGCGAGGGGCGTGGCCAGTTTGGCGACGGGCGCGGCGTAGGCGAGGGGCGTGGCGATCTTGGCGATGGGCGCGGCGGCGATCTTGGCGACAGGCGCGGCTACCAGCGGCGCAGCGGCGGCCTCCTTGCGGACGACCGCGTTGAAACCGTTGACGGGGTCGGCTACGTAGTCGACGGTGCGCCTGGTGCCGTCGGCCTCGATGAGGGAGTAGCTGCCCTGCACCAGGTCCCCGTCCCGGGTCTCCTGCTGGCTCTTAGCGTCCCCGGTCAGGCTGTCGTGCACGTCGTACGCGTAGCTGTACTGCGGGTGCGGGTCGTACTCGGCGTCCAGCGTTTTCGCCACCACGGCCTTCGCGACCGGCGCGGCGACCACCGTTTTGGCGAGGGGCGTGGCCACCGCCACGGGCGCGGCGTACGTCAATTGGGCGGCCGGCGCGTAGCTGAGCGGCGCGATCCCGGCGCTGGCGCAGGCCAACAGGCTGGCGAGGGCGACGAACTGCTGGCAGAACGGGCGGAGAACGTGTCAGTCGGGCGGATTCTCTTCGAGGGGAATCGAGGGCAAGGTTCCCCTCGGGGTCAGCCTCGCCTCGGCCTCGGGATCAGCCGAGGCTTTCGGCGGGCGGCTGTTCGGCCGTTCTCGCCTGGGTCGGGATAAGGTTAGCTTCCCCATGCCTTTCGGCCAAGCTTCGGTTAACTTCGGCTCAAGCTTCGGGCGGGATTCGTTTCAGCTCGGATTTGGTTAGGTTTTAGGTTGATTTTGGGTAGGATTAAGCTTGGGTTAGGTTTGATTCAGCTTTGGTGCAAGTTTGGGTTAGGTTTGGCGGAAGTTTGGCTCAGGCTTGGTGCAAGTTTGCGTTGGGCCCAGGTTTAGGTCGATTTTGGTTTCGTTTGAGCTTCGTTTCAAACAGAGTTAGGTTTGGGTTAGGTTTGGTTTAAGTTTGGGGTTAGCTTCAGCTTTAGTATGATTTAGGAACGGTTTAAAATTGGGTTAGGTTCACTTTCACTTTCATTTATGTTTGATTAGGTTTGGGTTAGGTTAGGTCTAAGTTTGGGTTAGGTTTGCGTTAAGTTTGGTCTAAATTTGGGTTAGCTTTCGGATTGCGTTCGGTCAAGTTCGTCAAACGTTTGTTTAAAATCGTCCAACTTCGTGTAACTTCGTCCAACTTTGTCTAACTTCGTCAATCTTCGTCTATCTTCGTCTCAACCCGCCAGAAAACGTCCGAACTCGTTTAAAATTGACTTTGCTCGCCTATTAATCTTCCAAATTCGTCTAAAATCGTCTATCTTCGTCTATCTTCGTCTAGCTTCGTCTAACTTCGTCTGTATTCGGTTACATTCGGCTTACGTTCGTCTAGACTCGTCTATCTTCGTCTAAAATCGTCTAACTTCGTCCAAACTCGTCTAGCTTCGTCTAAACTCGTCTAAACTGCGTCAAACTTCGTCTAAACTCGTCTAAATTCGTCTATCTTCGTCTAACTTCGTCGATCTTCGTCTGAACTCGTCAAACTTTGTTAAACTTCGTCTAGCTTCGTCTAAACTCGTATAAATTCGTCTATCTTCGTCTCAACTCGTCAAACTTCGTCTAAACTCGTCAAACTTCGTCAAGCTTCGTCAAACTTCGTCTAAACTTCGTCTGTCTTCGTCTAACTTCGTGAATCTTCGTCAAGCTTCGTCTAACTTCGTCAAGCTTCGTCAATCTTCGTCTAAACTTCGTCTAAACTCGTCAAACTTTGTCTAAGCTCGTCCAAACTTCGTCTAACTTCGTCAAACTTCGTCTAAACTCGTCTAACTTCGTCTCAACTCGTCAAACTCCGCACTATCCACGACAACACTGCCTCGAACCGTTCCGAAGCCCGATACCCGGCGAACGATATCACCTCAAACGATTGTTCCTCTTTCTACCCACCTTGAAGGCCATTGTTGACAAGATTCGGTTGTTTTCGTATCGAAACACGAACGACTGATGATGCCCAAGCCTTAATCCGCCGCAGCTTTTATACGCGAACGCCCCACCGAGGCGCGAAAAATATTTCGTCCAGTTTTTTCTCCATCCTTTTTCCCCCGCCTTTGGCGAAACACTTTCAAATTACGGTTACCGCACTTGAACTTGGGCGAGAATTTGGGCGTAGCCCTGTCCGCCGGCTGGTAGCGTACGTAAAAAACACGCTCGAACGCCTTTCGCTTCGCCGGAATGCGAGGCGATCGAATCGGGATCGGTTTCATGGGAATTCGGCTTAACGAGGCGAGGGACGTTTCGTATGGAAACGGCGATAACTTTGGAAGTATTGCAGCTGGGGCGTGGAAAAAATTAGGGTGCATAGGTGCGATTATACTAGATAAGTGACCGGAAGGACAATTTTATTGCACCGTTGGTTCGATTGGAAAAAATTGGCCAAGTTTGAAGGGTGATATTTGGTGGGTTTTTATGGTATGAAGTATTGGTGCGCGGATAACTTTGGAAGTATTAGAGATGAGGCGTTGAAAAAAATACGGTGCATAGGTACTACTATACTTAATAAGGGTCCAAAAGGACAATCTTGTGGCGCTGTTCGTTTTCTCGGAATAAATTCCCAAAGATCGCCCCTCACCGCCAAAATTACGTTTCGTTGGATTTCTGTGATATCGATTGTTGGGGTGTTGATATCTTGGGAAATATTATAGTTAGGGCGCGGAAAAAATTAGGGTAGATAGGTATTGTGATGCTCGATAAGTGTCCTTAGGGACAATGGCGTAGCTTTATCGGCTACCGCGAAATAAATTCGCAAAATTTGAAGCGTGATATTGGACAGGTTTCTGTAATATGAAATATAGGTGTGGCGATAACTTTGGAAGTATTGGAGATGGGGCGTGGAAAAAATTAGGGTGGATAGGTATAGCGATGCTCGATAAGTGTCCCCAAGGGCAATTTTGTGGCTCCGTTAGTTTTTTCAAAATAAATTCACAAATATTGCCAATGTTCAATTTGACGAGTTTCTATAATATTTAATATTGGTGTATCTGTAACTTTGGAAATTTTATAGTTAGGGCGTTGAAAAAATTAGGGCAAATAGATATGATTATACTTGATAAGTATCCGCAAGGTCAATTTTATTGCATTGTTGGTTCGATTGGAAAAAATTGCCAAATTTTGAAACGTGATATTTGATGAGTTTCTATGGTATGAAATATATGTGTGCCGATAACTTTGGAAATATTGCGGATGGAGGATTGAGAAAATTAGGGTACATAGGTATTATTATACTTAATAAGTGAACCCAAGGCCAATTAAGTAGCATTAATAGTTTTTGCAAAATTAATTCCGAATTTTTAACGCGTTATATTAGGCAAGTTTCTACAATATGAGGTATAAATGTACTGATAACTTTCGAAATATTATAATTAGGGCAATTAAAAAATTAGCATAGATAGGTATTATAGTAGTTAATAAGTGTCCAAAAGGCCAATTTTCTAAAGTTAATAGTTTTCCCCAAAAAAATTCCCAAATATCGTCAAACTTCAATTCACCTAATTGCCACGATAATAACTACTTATGTGCCGGTATCTTTTGAAGTACTATAGCTGTGGCCTTGAAAAAATTCACATAAATAGCACCAGTTATACTAACTAACTGACCTAAGTTTCAATATACTAGCTTCATTCGTTTATTCAAAATAAATTCCCAAAATTTCCCAATCCCAATTTACCCCATTTCCATAGTACCAAATATTTACACGCTAATAACTTTCAAAGTACTATACTTAGGGTATTGTAAAAATTCACATAAATAGCTTCTACTATACTAATAAACTTCTATTAGTTTCATTATTGTAGCTTCATTCGTTTCCCCGAAATAAATTCCCAATTTTTCCCAATCCCAATTTACCCCATTTCCATAATACTAAATACATATATGCTAATAACTTTCAAAGTACTATAGTTACGGTATTGTAAAAATTCACATAAATAGTTCCAACTATACTAATCAACCCCTATAAGTTTCATTACTCTACCTCTATTCGTTCCCGCGAAATAAATTCCCAAAGCATCCCCCACAGTAACAAAACCACCCTTAAGCCGCGTTCTCAACGGAGCGACCCGAAACCGACCCGAAATCGCCCGATCGCGGCCGAATCCGTTCGCCGAAACCTCGATCGACCTTGAGACGATCCATAATTGGCGGAATCGGCCGATTTCTTCGCCTCGCGCGCTTGAAAGAGCGAAAAAACGAGGAATCCGCGTTTCGAACGTCGCAACGATTACGCAATCGACTCGAGTGACGTAACCGCGATCGAATTTCACGCGATTAATCGGCCGCCTTTGAAAATCGTTGCGAAACCTCGTTGGCAACTCGATCGAACCGAAGAATTAATGGAAACGCGGCTTAACGCAACTTGATGAAACTGAAAGCAAATAAATGAAAGTTCGCCAATTTTCCAAACTTCCTCCGTTTATTTTCGGCTGTCTTCGGGTGTTTCCGCCGATGTTCGTGGAAGATACGAATCAGAAACGATTTAATACACATTTTTGGTATACCAAATTTGCGTTAATTTCGCGTAGATTTGTTAAAAATCGCAAATTTCTAAAAATTCGCGTTAATCCTCGATCGTTAAGAATCGAAGCGTTTAATTTGATCCATATCGCAGTCTACACGTGGATCGTTGCGTCACTCCACGCGTCTAACGCCGGCCGACGCGTGGAACGAATGAAAAAGTGGAGCGAAACTTTCGTTTTGAGGGGGGAAAAAAAATAAATGGAAGAAAGAGAGAAAAAGCCGCGCCTTCGATGTTGATCTATGGATCTGGATCAACCGGGCCCCAAGGCGGTTGATCTTGATCTAGGATTTAGAGGTGAACGGAATGAACGCTTTGGGGGGGAGATGGAAGATTTTGGAGGGGGGGGAAAGAAGAGAAACGGAAGTTTGAGGAAAAATTGAGGGAGAAACGGAAGTTTTGCTGCGGTAGTTTTGTATATTTGTATAAATGGGTAAATGTGTATATGTTATGTTTGTGTGATTATGTTAGGCTTGGGTTAGGCTTGGGTTAGGCTTGGGTTAGGTCTTGGGTTAGGTTTAGAGTTGAGATTGGTTTAAACTTGGGTTAGATTTGGTTTTAATTTGATTTTGATTTGATGTTTTAGTATTATTTTGGATTCATTAAGGTTTGGGTTAGGTTTGGGTTTGATTTGGGTTAGGTCTTGGGTTAGGCTTGGGTTTGATTTGGGTTAGGTCTTGAGCTAGGTTTTGGGTTAGGTTTAGAGTTGGGATTGGTTTAAACTTGAGTTAGATTTGGTTTTTGTTTGATTTTGATGTTTTACTATTATTTTGGACTCATTAAGGTTTGGATTAGGCGTGGGTTAGGTTAGGGTTAGGCTTGGGTTTGATATGGGTTAGGTCTTGGGTTAGGCTTTGGGTTAGGTTTAAACTTGGGTTAGATTTGGTTTTAATTTGATTTTGATTTGATGTTTTAGTATTATTTTGGACTCATTAAGGTTTGGGTTTGGTTTGAGTTAGGTTTGGGTTAGGTTTGGGTTTGATTTGGGTTAGGTCTTGGGTTAGGCTTGGGTTTGATTTGGGTTAGGTCTTGAGCTAGGTTTTGGGTTAGGTTTAGAGTTGGGATTGGTTTAAACTTGAGTTAGATTTGGTTTTTGTTTGATTTTGATGTTTTAGTATTATTTTGGACTCATTAAGGTTTGGGTTAGGTTTGGGTTAGGTTTGGGTTTGATTTGGGTTAGGTCTTGGGTTAGGCTTGGGTTTGATTTGGGTTAGGTCTTGAGCTAGGTTTTGGGTTAGGTTTAGATTTGGGATTGGTCTAAACTTGAGTTAGATTTGGTTTTTGTTTGATTTTGATGTTTTAGTATTATTTTGGACTCATTAAGGTTTGGATTAGGCTTGGGTTTGATTTGGGTTAGGTCTTGGGTTTGGTTTTGGGTTAGGTTTTGAGTTAGGTTCAGTTTTGGGATTGGTTTAAGATTGGGTTAGGTTCGAATTTAGTTTGATTTTGGTTTAATGTTTTAGTATTATTTTGAATTCATTCAGGTTTTGATTAGGTTTGGGTTAGGTTTGGGTTAGGCTTGGGTTTGATTTGGGTTAGGTCTTGGGTTAGGCTTTGAGTTAGGTTCAGTTTTGGGATTGGTTTAAGATTGGGTTAGGTTCGAATTTAGTTTGATTTTGGTTTAATGTTTTAGTATTATTTTGGACTCATTAAGGTTTGGATTAGGCGTGGGTTAGGTATGGGTTAGGCTTGGGTTTGATTTGGGTTAGGTCTTGGGTTAGGCTTTGGGTTAGGTTTAGAGTTAGGATTGGTTTAAGATTGGGTTAGGTTCGAATTTAGTTTGATTTTGGTTTGCTTCAGATTTGGGTTAGGTTCAGCTTTTGTTTCGTTAAAGTTAGGGTTAGGTTTTGGGTTAGGCTTTGGATTAGGCTTTGGGTTAGGTTTTAGGTTAGGTCTTGGGCTAGGTTTTGGGTTAGGTTCAGTTATACATATATATATACAAGCTAAACCAATCGTAATTCGAACCCGACCCAAATATCGATCTTAATTCGCACCTAACCCAAACTTGAGATGAACCCAAGCCACACCTAACCCAAACTAAACCTGAAACCTAACGCAAGCCTAACCAAAACCTAATCCAAGCTTGAATCAATCCAAAATTAACCAGAAGCGCCAAACTAAAATCAAACTAAAATATTTCCCAAACCTAACCCAGAACCTAACCCAAACCTAATCCAGAACCTAACCCAAGCCTAACCCAAGCTTAAACCAATCCTAACCCAAACCTAATCCAAACCTGAAACACCAAACAAAAATCAAGCAAAAATCAAACTAAAGCAGAGCCAAACCCAAACTTTTCTCAAATTTTCCCCATACCTAACCCAGAACCTAACCCAGTACCTAACCCAAACCTAACCCAAACCTAATGCAAACCTGAATCAATCCAAAATTAACCAGAAACACGAAACCAAAATCAAACTAAAATCAAACTAAAGCAAAGCCAAACCGAAACTTTTCCCAAACTTCCCCCAAAACGTAACCCAGACCCTAACTCAAACCTAACCCAAACCTAACCCAAACCTAACCCAAACCTAACCCAAGCCTAATCCAAACCTGAATCAATCCTAAATTAACCAGAAACACGAAACGAAAATCGAACTAAAATCAAACTAAAATCTTTCCCAAACCTAACCCAGACCCTAACCCAGACCTAACCCAGACCTAACCCAAACCTAACCCATCCCTAACCCCTAAAACAACTCAACCCTAATCGCTCCCACAGCAACAGAAGAAAACTAATAAAAGAATCATCAAAGTTACGCTGTTCTCGCTTCATGCGCTTAAAATTGGCTCGCCGCTCGCTTGAACAAGCGCGAACGAAATCGCGCGTATCGCGGCGAACGCGAGCGCACGAGGGCAAGGCCGCGGGCGCGTTGCGACTCGCTGACGGACAATCGCTTCGCGTTTTCGGGCGTGGTCCCGTTTTCTTGCTCAATTTCTTTCACTTCTTTTTTTTCTCCTCCGTTTCTTCCCCCCACCTTCGGCTCCGCGCGGCGAATCGAAGCCGCGATTGCGTCATCCACGAGTCGCCGAATCGCCCGGCGCTATAAAAGCCGAAAAACGGCGTGGCTAAGGCATCATTCGCATCGCAGCGACGCGGTAACATCATCGTTTAACATCGTTTCCAATCGAACAACAGCTGCAATGGCCTTCAAGGTATTTCTCTCTTATTCCCCGACGATTATTTCATCTTTTTCATGATTGTGGACGAGTCTTGGAGGGTTTGCACGGGTTTGGACGGAGATTGACGAGTTTGGACGAAGTTAGACGAGTTTGGACGAAGTTAGACGAAGTTTGGATAAGTTTAGACGATGTTAGACGAATTTGGACGATTATTAAGTGAGCAATGTTAATTTGAGACGAATTCGGACGATTTTTGAAGGGCTGAGACGAAGATTGACGAAGATAGACGAGTTTGGACGAAGATAGACGAGTTTGGACGAAGTTAGACGAGTTTAGACGAAGATAGACGAGTTTAGACGAAGTTAGACGATTAATTGGCGAGCAAAGTTAATTTTAGTCAATTTTGGACGATTTCGGACGATTTTTAAGGGCTTGAGACGAAGATTGACGAAGATAGACGAGTTTGGACGAAGATAGACGAAGATTGACGAAGTTAGACGAAGTTAGACGAGTTTAAACGAACGTTTGCCGAACTTGACCGAACGCAATCCGAAAGCTAACCCAAATTTAGACCAAACTTAACGTAAACCTAACCCAAACCTAATCAAACATAAATGAATGTGAAAGTGGACCTAACCCAATTTTAAACCATTCCTAAATCACACTAAAGCTGAACCTAACCCCCAAACTTAAACCAAACCTAACCCTAACCTAACTCTGTTTGAAACGAGGCTCAAACGAAACCAAAATCAACCTAAACCTGGGCCCAACGCAAACTTGCACCAAGCCTGAGCCAAACTTCTGCCAAACCTAACCCAAACTTGCACCAAAGCTGAATCAAACCTAACCCAAGCTTAATCCTACCCAAAATCAACCTAAAACCTAACCAAATCCAAGCTGAAACGAATCCCGCCCGAAGCTTGAGCCGAAGTTAACCGAAGCTTGGCCGAAAGGCATGGGGAAGCTAACCTTATCCCGACCCAGGCGAGAACGGCCGAACAGCCGCCCGCCGAAAGCCTCGGCTGATCCCGGGGCCGAGGCGAGGCCGACCCCGAGGGGAACCTTGCCCTCGATTCCCCTCGAAGAGAATCCGCCCGACTGACACGTTCTCCGCCCGTTCTGCCAACAGTTCGTCGCCCTCGCCAGCCTGTTGGCCTGCGCCAGCGCCGGGATCGCGCCGCTCAGCTACGCGCCGGCCGCCCAATTGACGTACGCCGCGCCCGTGGCGGTGGCCACGCCCCTCGCCAAAACGGTGGTCGCTGCGCCGGTCGCGAAGGCCGTGGTGGCGAAAACGCTGGACGCCGAGTACGACCCGCACCCGCAGTACAGCTACGCGTACGACGTGCACGACAGCCTGACCGGGGACGCTAAGAGCCAGCAGGAGACCCGGGACGGGGACCTGGTGCAGGGCAGCTACTCCCTCATCGAGGCCGACGGCACCAGGCGCACCGTCGACTACGTAGCCGACCCCGTCAACGGTTTCAACGCGGTCGTCCGCAAGGAGGCCGCCGCAGCGCCGCTGGTAGCCGCGCCTGTCGCCAAGATCGCCGCCGCGCCCATCGCCAAGATCGCCACGCCCCTCGCCTACGCCGCGCCCGTCGCCAAACTGGCCACGCCCCTCGCCTACGCCGCCCCGGTCGCCAAGATAGCCACGCCCCTCGCGTACGCCGCCCCTGTGGCCAAGTACGCCGCCGCACCAGTGGCGTACGCAGCTCAACCCGCCCCATTGGCGTACGCCGCTCAACACGCCCCCTTGGCTTACGCCGCCCATCCAGCGCCTCTGGCGTACGCCGCGCCTGCGCAGGCTATAATACACTGATCGGTGGGCGGGGTTACCCGGACTGGAACTACTCATGCTGTCGAATAAAGCTACGCGACGTTTTTTAGCAAGTAAACCTTTCGTTTCTGTGTGTTTTCTTTGTTCCTTTTTCCTTTCTTTCGGTTTGGAAGCGCATGTAGGATGAGATTTGGTGTTGAGAAGGAAGTTTCGAGTGTTTTCACGGTTTTGGGCGTTGCAAAGTGGGCGGGGCTTACGATTATGCACGAAGACACGCGAAGAAACGCGAAGTTAGCGATTTATTAACGAAAATTTGGTTTTATCGCCAAGATTCAACGTTTCAATGGTTTGTGGGCGTGGCATAGTCTTCGTTTTGTACGAAGACACGCGAAGACACCCGAAGGTGCACGAAGACACGCGAAAATGCACGAAGACACGCGAAAAAACGCGAAGTAAGCAATTTGTTAACGAAAATTTGGTATTATCGCCAAGATTCTACGTTTCAATGGTTTGTGGGCGTGGCATAGTCTTCGATTCGTACGAAGACACCCGAAGACACCCGAAGATGCACGAAGACACGCGAAAGTGCACGAAGACACGCGAAGATACGCGAAGTAAGCAATTTGTTAACGAAAATTTGGTATTATCGCCAAGATTCTACGTTTCATTGGTTTGTGGGCGTGGCATAGTCTTCAATTCGTACGAAGACACCCGAAGATGCACGAAGATGCACGAAGTAACCGATTCATTAGCGGAGATTCGCGATTTAAAGCAGTGAACGCGACATTTGCGTCCCATAGCCAATGATTCGCTTAATAATTGAATAATTAATAAACCACGCGTCGGATCGAGATGAAACCTAATCGAAAATTGTAGTACACACTCTGCTCTTTAATTCGAGAGGTCGAGAGTCGAAATCGAACCGATAGAAATCGAGATATCGAAGTTTCAAGGTCGATTATGATTAGTGGCTCGGTGATTTCCATCCATTGTTGCTTATTTTGTTTATAACAATCGAACCGTCGGCTGGAAAATTATGAAAAAATTAGGCAACGTTCCAAAAACTTCCAGCTTCAATTTGAGCCCCGCCGGATCGAAATCGAATCGATAGAAATCGAGATATCGAAGTTTCAAGGTCGATCCTGATTCGTGGATCGCTGATTTCCATCCATTGTTGCTTATTTTGTTTATAACAATCGAACCGTCGGCTGGAAAATTATGAAAAAACTAGGCAACATTCCAGAAACTTTTAGCTTCAATTCAAGCCCCGCCGGATCGAAATCGAACCGATAGAAGCGGAGAAATAAATCAATTTCCAAATCAATTATTTCGAATCGATTCACTTTTCGACTTCGATTTCGATTCGAGTTTAAAAAATCGATCAGTTGTTTCGCTTTTTATATTAATCTCTGCTTTTATTAATCTCGCAACGAACGTTTTACAAAAATATATACCCGCCGTTTTTCCAATTTCTCTCGTAACATTTGAATAAAACGCAGTTTTTTACTGCGTCGTTTTTCTTCTTCTTCTTCTTCTTTTTCCTTTCTTTATTCCTTCTTCACTTTCTTCTTCCTTCTTTTCTTCTCTTTCTTCGTTTTCGATCGATTGGACGACGACAATTCGTGGGATAATTAATCAATCATCAATCATCAATAATTGATTGATTGATTTATTGATCGATTAACTGATATCGAATAATAATTGATTGATTGATTAACTGATATCGAGTAATAATTGATTGATTAATTAACTGATAGCGAATAATAATCGATTGATTGATTAATTCGCTGATTAATTAACTGATATCGAGTAACAATTGATTGATTAATTAACTGATGTCGAATAATAATTGATTGATTAATTAATCGATTGCTTAACTGTTGATTGATCGATTAACTGATATCGAATAATAATTGATTGATTGATTAACTGACGTCGAATAATAATTGATTGATCGATTAACTGTTGATTCATTGATTGATTGATTATCTGATATCGAATAATCGATTGATCAACTGATATCGAGCAATAATCAAGTGATTAATTCATTGATTGATTGATTGATTAACTGATTGTTTGATTGATTAACTGACATCGACTAATAATGATTGATTCATTGATTGATTGATTGATTAACTGTTGATTGATTGATTGATTATCTGATATCGAATAATCGATTGATTAACTGATATCGAGCAATAATCAATTGATTAATTCATTGATTAACTGATTGATTGATTGATTAACTGACATCGAATAATAATGATTGATTCATTGATTAACTGACATCGAATAATAATAATTGATTCATTGATTGATTCATTGATTCATTGATTAACTGACATCGAATGATTGATTCATTGATTGATTGATTAACTAACTGGCATCGAATAATGATTGATTGATTGGTCGATTGATTGATTGATTAACTGGCATCGAATAATGATTGATTGATTGATTGATTAACTGTCATCGAATAATAATAATTGATTGATTGATTAACTGGCGTCGATTGATTGATTGATTGATTGATTGATTAACTGACATCGAATGATGATTGATTCATTGATTGATTGATTAACTGTCATCGAATAATAAGAATTGATTCATTGATTGATTGATTAACTGGCATCGAATGATTGATTGATTGGTCGATTGATTGATTGATTAACTGGCATCGAATAATGATTGATTGATTAACTAACAACGAATAATGACTGATTCATTGATTGATTGATTAACTGGCATCGAATACTGATTGATTGATTGATTAACTGTCATCGAATGATAATTGATTCATTGATTGATTGATTAACTGACATCGAATGATTGATTGGTCGATTGATTAACTGGCATCGAATACTGATTGATTGATTGATTGATTGATTAACTGATACCGAATAATAATTGATTCATTGATTGATTGATTAACTGATATCAAGTAATAATAATTAATTGATTATTTAATCGATTGATTAACAATGGAGGAAAAATGTAGGAAAAAAGGGGGGGCGAATAAATTGAAGAGGGGGGGATGAAAGAATAGGGTTAAATGTTTTCTTCTATTTCGCTTCTGCTTCTCTTTCAGGCGGCTGCAATCTGGAACGAGAGAAAAGAAAAAAAATAATGAAAAATCAATCGATCAGAAAGAGAATTGATAAAACTTGATTAATCATAATTTCTAGTTTTTATCGTCTTTCTTGTTGCTGTTTTTAATATTTCTCTTGTTTTCAATGTTTTCGTCGCGATTTTTATTGCCCTCGTCGTTGTTTTTATACTTTTTCTTATACTTATTGTTGTTTTTATAGTTTTTGTTGTTTTTATTGTTGTTTTTAACGTTTTTATTGCTGTTCTTCCGGTTACTCGTTTCACTTACTGATGAACTGTTATCGTGTCCACCACCGGTACGTTAGAAGTGTCCAAAGGCGTGAGAAACGTGAATTGGCATTGCGGATGGCTTTTAGTGTGGTCCAACAGGATGTCCATGATCGCACGCCTGTTCACTTTGTCCTGAAACGTTCATCCAAAATCCAATCAATTCATAATCCCTCCATTATTAAAATTTAAAGCAATTTAATCGATCTTGTTATTAGCGATTATTAATGGAAAGGAATTTCATTAATAATCGAAAGGAATTTAATCAATCGTTTTATTGTTAATCGAAAGGAATTCAATTAATAATCGAAAGGAATTCAATTAATCGAAAGGAATTCAATTAATCGTTCGATTATTAATCGAAAGCAATTCAATTAATCGTTCGATTATTAATCGAAAGCAATTCAATTAATCGTTCGATTATTAATCGAAAGGAATTTAATTAATAATCGAAAGGAATTCAATTAATCGAAAGGAATTCAATTAATCGTTCGATTATTAATCGAAAGCAATTCAATTAATCGTTCGATTATTAATCGAAAGCAATTCAATTAATCGTTCGATTATTAATCGAAAGGAATTTAATTAATAATCGAAAGAAATTTAATTAATAATCGAAAGGAATTCAATTAATCGTTCGAATATTAATAGAAATTATTTATAAATATATATATATATATATATATTATTATTATTGTTAATATTATAATAGAATAGAAGAGAAACTCACCATAAACACGTCGAACTCGTCCAAGAAATAGAAAGGCAACCCGGTGCACTCCCAAAGCGCCAAAATGAACGCGACCGTGGAATAAGATCTCTCGCCGCCTGACAACGATCTCGTGTCGTTCACCGCGCTTTTACTCTCGTCGTCGTTCAACGGTTGCACCTTCAATTCCAATGTTTTCTGCGCGTGGTCTATGTTAATCGTTCCCTGAAAATCAGTCATTTATTCCTTCATTTATTCCTTCATTTTTTCGTTCATTTATTCATTCATTTACTGGTTCATTTATTAGTTCATTTATTAGTTCATTTATTCGTTCATTTATTAGTTCATTTATTAATTCATTTACTGGTTCATTTATTAGTTCATTTATTACTTCATTTAATAGTTCATTTATTAGTTCATTTAGTAGTTCATTTATTACTTCATTTATTAGTTCATTTATTAATTCATTTAGTAGTTCATTTATTCATTCATTTAGTAGTTCATTTATTAATTCATTTAGTAGTTCATTTAGTAGTTCATTTATTAGTTCATTTATTAGTTCATTTATTACTTCATTTATTAGCTCATTTATTAATTCATTTACTGGTTCATTTATTAGTTCATTTATTAGTTCATTTATTAGTTCATTTATTAGTTCATTTAATAGTTCATTTAATAGTTCATTTAGTAGTTCATTTATTAGTTCATTTAGTAGCTCATTTAGTAGCTCATTTATTAGTTCATTCATTAATTCATTTATTAGTTCATTTATTAATTCATTTATTAGTTCATTTATTAATTCATTTAGTAGTTCATTTATTAATTCATTTATTAGTTCATTTATTAGTTTATTTATTAGTTCATTTAATAGTTCATTTATTAATTCATTTAGTAGTTCATTTAGTAGTTCATTTATTAGTTCATTTATTAGTTCATTTAATAGTTCATTTATTACTTCATTTATTAGTTCATTTATTAGTTCATTTAATAGTTCATTTATTACTTCATTTAATAGTTCATTTATTAGTTCATTTATTAGTTCATTTATTAGTTCATTTAATAGTTCATTTATTAGTTCATTTATTAGTTCATTTATTACTTCATTTAATAGTTCATTTATTAGTTCATTTATTAGTTCATTTATTAGTTCATTTAATAGTTCATTTAATAGTTCATTTATTAGTTCATTTAGTAGTTCATTTATTAGTTCATTTAGTAGTTCATTTAGTAGTTCATTTATTAGTTCATTTATTACTTCATTTAGTAATTCATTTAGTAGTTCATTTATTAATTCATTTAGTAGTTCATTTATTAGTTCATTTATTCGTTTATGTATTTATTTATTTATGCGTTTATTTATGCGTTTATTTATTTATTAATATAGTAACAATTGAGCACCTTTTTCTTTCGCAACTGCAAAACAGTCGCGAACGATTTCTTCACTTTCGCCCCGTGCCTCAGCATCATTTCGCCGTACAGCCGTTTCCTCTCCTCCATTCGTCGCAATTGCAACTGCGAATAATCGCGAAACAATCATTTGTAATTGCACAGTAATTTATAAACAATTAATGTATCAAAAATTGCAATTAATTCAATAGCAATTAATGCATTAAAAATTGCGAATAATTCATTAATAATTCATTAATAATCGATGTATTAAAAATTGCAAATAATTCATTAATAATCGATAAATAATCGACGTATTAAAAATTGCAAATAATTCATTAATAATTCATTAATAATCGATGTATTAAAAATTGCGAATAATCGATAAATAATCGATAAATCGATAAATAATCGATGTATTAAAAATTGCAAATAATTCATTAATAATGTATAAATAATCGATGTATTAAAAATTGCAAATAATTAGTTAATAATTCATTAATAATCGATGTATTAAAAATTGCAAATAATCGATAAATAATCGATAAATCGATAAATAATCGATGTATTAAAAATTGCAAATAATCGATAAATAATCGATAAATCGATAAATAATCGATGTATTAAAAATTGCAAATAATCGATAAATAATCGATAAATCGATAAATAATCGATGTATTAAAAATTGCAAATAATTCATTAATAATCGATAAATAATCGATGTATGAAAAATTGCGAATAATGCGCGCGGAAAAAATGATGCGAAGAAATGCAATTTATAAATAATTTACGAATTGTACATAAATTAAAAAAAACGATGTAAAAACAATTTATAAATGGTTTCCAGAATGCGCATAAATGAATGAATGAGAATGAAGAAATAAAGAAAGGTTACTTTGTAGCTTTCCTCGAGTTCGTTAACGGAAACGCCTTGATTGCCGCAATTCGCGAGTTTCGATTGCAATTCTTTGCGCATCTCGTCGATGTTGCCGAATCGTTGCTCGATTTCGGCGATCTTGCTGCGGGATTCGCGCGACAAACGCTGCAGTTGAGCCACGGACCTGAAAAGAAACGAGAAGAATAAAAATAAGCGGGGTGAAAAAACGACGCGTTTGAATTTCGATGATTTTCACATTATTCGCAGAATTCTTTTAGAACGAAGCGTTTTTCATCGGAATTTCATTTATTCTCGACGATTTATTGTTTCGATTTCAACGATTTCAACGATTTTTATTTCGATTTCAACGATTTCAACGATTTCAACGATTTCAACGATTTGTTGGTGAGTATTTATAAAATATTACAGTGATATTTAATGGAAATTTACGTGAATTACAATTGACGAATTCCAAGTTTCCATTATTTAAAATTGGCGCGAATTTCAAAGGCATTTAAAATTGCCGCGAATTTCAAACATTTCTTAACAAAATTGGCGCGAATTTCAAACATTTCTTAATAAAATTGGCGCGAATTTCAAACATTTCTAAATAAAATTGGCGCGAATTTCAAACATTTCTTAATAAAATTGGCGTGAATTTCAAACATTTTTAAATAAAATTGGCGCGAATTTCAAACGCATTTAAAATTGGCGCGAATTTCAAACATTTCTTAATAAAATTGGCGCGAATTTCAAACATTATTAATATTCATTATTTGGTATTCGATATTATTTTAAACATTCGAAATTGGCGCGAATTTCAAACATTTTTAAATAAAATTGGCGTGAATTTCAAACATTTTTAAATAAAATTGGCGCTAATTTCAAACGCATTTAAAATTGGCGCGAATTTCAAACATTTCTTAACAAAATTGGCGCGAATTTCAAACGCATTTAAAATTGGCGCGAATTTCAAACATTTTTGAATAAAATTGGCGCTAATTTCAAACGCATTTAAAATTGGCGCGAATTTCAAACATTTCTTAACAAAATTGGAGCGAATTTCAAACGTATTTAAAATTGCCGCGAATTTCAAACATTTCTTAATAACATTGGCGCCAATTTCGAACATTCTTTAAAATTGGCGCGAATTTCAAACATTTCTTAATAAAATTGGCGCGAATTTCAAACGCATTTAAAATTGGCGCGAATTTCAAACATTTCTTAACAAAATTGGCGCTAATTTCAAACGCATTTAAAATTGCCGCGAATTTCAAACATTTCTTAATAAAATTGGCGCTAATTTCGAACGCATTTAAAATTGGCGCGAATTTCAAACATTTCTTAATAAAATTGGCGCCAATTTCGAACATTCTTTAAAATTGGCGCGAATTTCAAACATTTCTAAAGATTGGCGTGAATTTCAAACATTTCTGAATAAAAAATTGGCGCGAAATCCAATGGAATAAATCGAAAAATCCGTACAATTTTAATAAACAAATAAGCAACAATTAAAACAATAACAAGCGAATTTTAAACTCGCTTAAAATTGATAATCTAAAATCATCAAATAATGTAATAGAATATTAAAATCAATCAAAGATTTTATCGATACTTAGTAAATCTTTAATTCTCTTCAATTACTTGCTAAACGTGTTCCAATATTAATGAAGGAATTGAAGGAAAAATGAGAAGAAAGAAAGGAGGAAAATGAAGTTTCACAAACTTTTCCGTCTCGATTCGTTCAACGCAACGTTTCCTCGCGTCCTCGAACGATTTCTCCAAGCATCTTCGTTGCTTCTCGAGTTCGGCGCTGGCTATTTGCAAGCTTTGCCTCGCGTTCACCAAACGTTTCGCTGCTTGCGAACTTTGCGACCTCAATTCGTCCCTTTGGTTCTCCAATTCTTCGATTCTCGCCTGCGAGAATTGCAACATGTAAACAATAACAATTATATACAATGATAATAAAAAAGCGGAATTCCTTCGACCTTCAATGGATTTATTCTCGTGTCCAAATTCTGCCGCATCTCCCGATGCTTTTTCATCTCCGTTTCGAGCGATTCCACCGATCTCTTCAACTCGTTCGCGCTCTCGGTCAACGCCGCCTCCTCTTGCCTCTCTTGCCGCAATTTCTTCTCCACTTCCGTCAGCTCGTTCCTCTGATAAAAAGAGAAGGGAAGAAAAGGATAGCTAATCGCCATAATCGAATATCAAAGAGGCGCGCAGCGCGTAATTATTTCGTTCGTTTTTTTTTTTAACGTTTGATACGCGATCGTATTGTTGGCTAAGAAAAATAACGTATTAACACGTGGACCGCCAATAATAATAATAATAATAATAATAGTAATGGTAATAATGCACGAACGCGTTTAACGTAATAATGCAAGCTTCTTACGTAGTGGCACGTAAAAGACAACGATGCTCGAAATAGTTAATGAAACGCGCAATACAAGAAGCAGTTAAAATACAGCAATAATACAGATAATAGACGAATGCGTTTAATGTAATAACACAAGCTTTCAATGTACTACTACGTGAAAACGCAATGATGCTCGAAAGACTTATACAATAAAATACAGAATAACATATGCGTGAAATGCAGTAACACTTGTTGGGCTTCAAGCCCAAACTTAATCTAAACCTAACCGAAATCAAGCCCAAACCTATTCTAAACCTAACACAAATCAAGCCCAGACCAATTGTAAACCTAACCCAAATCAGACCCAAACTAAACCCCAAGCTTAATCCGACCTACCCCAAATTGAGCCCAAACTTAATCTAAACCTAACCCAAGCTTAATCCAAGCCTAACAAGCTTAATCCACCCTAACCCAAGCTTGATCTAAGCTAAGCCAAGCTTAATCCAACGTAACTCAAGCTTAATTCAAACCTAACCCAAATCAAGCCGAAAACTAATCTCTATATCAAACCCATATCAAATCCAAACTAAATTCTAACAAAACCCAAACTAAACTCAAACTAAACCCAAACTAAATTCAAACCTAGCCCAAATCAACTCTCCAAGCTTAATCCAACCTAACCCAAGCTTAATCCACCCTAACCCAAGCTTGATCTAACCTAACCCAAGCTTAATCCAACGTAACTCAAGCTTAATCCACCGTAAACCAAACATAACCTAACACAAGCGTAATCCAAGCCTAACAAGCTTAACAGAAACCTATCTCAAGCCTAACAAGCTCAATCCACCCTAACTCAAGCTTAATCTAACCTAACCCAAGCTTAATACAACGTAACTCAAGATTAATCCAACGTAACTCAAGCTTAATCCACCGTAAAACAAACATAACCTAACCCAAGCTTAATCCAAGCCTAACAAGCTTAACCCAAACCTAACTCAAGCCTAACAAGCTTCATCCACCCTAACCCAAGCTTGATCCAACCTAACCCAAGCTTAATCCAACGTAACTCAAGCTTAATCCAACGTAACTCAAGCTTAATCCACCGTAAAGCAAACATAACCTAACCCAAGCTTAATCCAAGCCTAACAAGTTTAACCCAAACCTAACTCAAGCCTAACAGGCTCAATCCACCCTAACCCAAGCTTGATCTAACCTAACCCAAGCTTAATACAACGTAACTCAAGCTTAATCCAACGTAACTCAAGCTTAATCCACCGTAAAGCAAACATAACCTAACCCAAGCTTAATCCAAGCCTAACAAGCTTAACCCAAACCTAACTCAAGCCTAACAAGCTCAATCCACCCTAACCCAAGCTTAATCCAACCTAACCCAAGCTTAATCCAACGTAACTCAAGCTTAATCCACCGTAAACCAAACATAACCTAACACAAGCGTAATCCAAGCCTAACAAGCTTAACAGAAACCTATCTCAAGCCTAACAAGCTCAATCTACCCTAACCCAAGCTTAATCCACCCTAACCCAAGCTTGATCTAACCTAAGCCAAGCTTAATCCAACCTAACTCAAGCTTAATCCACCGTAAACCAAACATAACCTAACCCAAGCTTAATCCAAGCCTAACAAGTTTAACCCAAACCTAACTCAAGCCTAACACAAGCTTCATCCACCCTAACCCAAGCTTAATCCAACCTAACCCAAGCTTAATCCAACGTAACTCAAGCTTAATCCAACGTAAACCAAACATAACCTAACACAAGCGTAATCCAAGCCTAACAAGCTTAACAGAAACCTATCTCAAGCCTAACAAGCTCAATCTACCCTAACCTAAGCTTAATCTAACCTAACCCAAGCTTAATACAACGTAACTCAAGCTTAATCCAACGTAACTCAAGCTTAATCCACCGTAAAGCAAACATAACCTAACCCAAGCTTAATCCAAGCCTAACAAGCTTAACCCAAACCTAACTCAAGCCTAACAGGCTCAATCCACCCTAACCCAAGCTTGATCCAACCTAACCCAAGCTTAATCCAACGTAACTCAAGCTTAATCCACCGTAAACCAAACATAACCTAACACAAGCGTAATCCAAGCCTAACAAGCTTAACAGAAACCTATCTCAAGCCTAACAAGCTCAATCCACCCTAACCCAAGCTTCATCTAACCTAACCCAAGCTTAATCCAACGTAACTCAAGATTAATCCAACGTAACTCAAGCTTAATCCACCGTAAAGCAAACATAACCTAACCCAAGCTTAATCCAAGCCTAACAAGCTTAACCCAAACCTAACTCAAGCCTAACAGGCTCAATCCACCCTAACCCAAGCTTGATCCAACCTAACCCAAGCTTAATCCAACGTAACTCAAGCTTAATCCACCGTAAACCAAACATAACCTAACACAAGCGTAATCCAAGCCTAACAAGCTTAACAGAAACCTATCTCAAGCCTAACAAGCTCAATCCACCCTAACCCAAGCTTCATCTAACCTAACCCAAGCTTAATCCAACGTAACTCAAGATTAATCCAACGTAACTCAAGCTTAATCCACCGTAAAGCAAACATAACCTAACCCAAGCTTAATCCAAGCCTAACAAGCTTAACCCAAACCTAACTCAAGCCTAACAGGCTCAATCCACCCTAACCCAAGCTTGATCCAACCTAACCCAAGCTTAATCCAACGTAACTCAAGCTTAATCCACCGTAAACCAAACATAACCTAACACAAGCGTAATCCAAGCCTAACAAGCTTAACAGAAACCTATCTCAAGCCTAACAAGCTCAATCCACCCTAACCCAAGCTTCATCTAACCTAACCCAAGCTTAATCCAACGTAACTCAAGATTAATCCAACGTAACTCAAGCTTAATCCACCGTAAAGCAAACATAACCTAACCCAAGCTTAATCCAAGCCTAACAAGCTTAACCCAAACCTAACTCAAGCCTAACAGGCTCAATCCACCCTAACCCAAGCTTAATCCACCCTAACCCAAGCTTAACCCAAAGCTAACCCAAATGAAGCCCAAAACTAATTTATACCAAACCAAAATCGAATCCAAACTAAACCCAAATCAACTCTCCAAGCTTAATCCAACTTAACCCATATCTTGTCCAAACTTAATCTAAACCTAACCGAAATCAAGCCCAAACCTATTCTAAACCTAACCCAAATCAAGACCAGACCAATTTTAAACCTAACCCAAATCAAACCCAAACTTAATTCAACCTAACCCAAACTAAACCCAAACTAAATTCAAACCAAGTCCAAATCAACTCTCCAAAAGCTTCATCCAACCTAACCTGAACTTAATCCAAACCTAACCCAAATCAAGCCCAAAACTAATCTCTATATCAAACCCAAATCAAATCCAAATAAAACCCAAACTAAACCCAAATTAAACCCAAACTAAATCCAAACTAAACCCAAACTAAACTCAAACAAAATTCAAACTTAGCCCAAAGATTAACTCTTCAAGCTTAATACAAACCAAACCAAAATCAAGCCTAAAACTAATTTCTATACCAAACCCAAATCGAATCCAAACTAAACCCAAACTAAACTCAAACCTAGCCCAAAAATCAACTCTCCATGCTTAATCCAAACCTAACCCAAATCTTGCCCAACCTTAATCTAAACCTAACCCAAATCTTGCCCAAACCTAAACTAAACCTAACCCAAATCTTGCCCAAACTTAGTCTAGACCTAACCCAAATCAGGTCCAAACCTATACTAAACCTAACCCAAATCAGGTCCAAACTTAATCTAGACCTAACCCAAATCTTGCCCAAACCTAAACTAAACCTAACCCAAATCTTGCCCAAACTTAGTCTAGACCTAACCCAAATCAGGTCCAAACCTATACTAAACCTAACCCAAATCAGGTCCAAACTTAATCTAGACCTAACCCAAATCGAATCCAAACTTAATTCAACCCAACCGAAACTAAACCCAAACTAAATGCAAAGCTAACCCAAATCAACTCTCAAACCTTAATACAACCGAACCCAAATTAAATCCAAACTAAACCCAAACTGAACCCTAACTAGATTCAAACCTAGCCCAAATCAACTCTCCAAGCTTAATCCGAATGAAACCCAAGCTTAATCCAAACCTAACCCAAGCTTAATCTAACCTAACCCAAGCTTAATCCAAGGCTAACAAGCTTAATCCAAGCCTAACAAGCTTAATCCACCCTAACCCAAGCTTGATCTAACCTAACCCAAGCTTAATCTATCCTAACCCAAGCTTAATCCACCCTAACCCAAGCTGATCAAACCTAACCCAAATGAAGCCCAAAACTTATTTATACCAAACCCAAATCAAATCTAAACTAAACCCAAACTAAACAAGTTTTCAACATTAGTATAGTTAAAAACTGCTCTACGCGTTAATAAAGTAAAATGAATAATAATAATAATAATAATCGTTTCCTCACGTAAACGATGACAGAAGTGGCCTCGGTTTCCTCGATTTTATCCTTCAACTCGGCGATCGACGCTTTGAGTCGATCTTGTTTCGCGCGCAGCTGCGAAACGTGCGAATTGATCTCCTTTAATTCGTCGGTGGTTTGCTTGTGCTTGCCGTTGATCGTTTGGTAGGATTGAAGCAACGTCGATTTCTCCGTTGCGATCGTATTTATTTCCTCCTCCAACGCGCTGCGAAACGATAATGCAAAGATTGAGCAGAACTTGATAATTGAGCGTTAAACTTGAGCTCTAATTCAACCTAACCGAAATTAAGCCCAAACTAAATTCAAACCTAGCACAAAAAACTCTCCAAAAGCTTGATACAACCTAACCCAAGCTTAATCCAAACCTAACAAGATTAATCCAAGTATAACAGGCTTAATCCAAGTATAACAGGCTTAATCCAAGTATAACAAGATTAATCCAAGCCTAACAAGCTTAATGTAAGTATAAGAAGCTTAATTCAAGTATAACAATCTTAATCCAAGTATAACGGGCTTAATCCAAGTATGAAAAGCTTAATGCAAGTATAACAAGCTTGATTCAAGCCTAACAAGCATAATGCAAGCATAACAAGCTTAATTCAAGTATAAGAAGCTTAATTCAAGTATAACAAGCTTAATTCAAGTATAACAGGCTTAATGCAAGTATAAGAAGCTTAATCCAAGTATAACAGGCTTAATGCAAGTATAAGAAGCTTAATTCAAGTATAACAAGCTTAATCCAAGTATAACGGGCTTAATCCAAGTATAAGAAGCTTACTTCAAATATAACAAGCTTAATCCGAGTGTAACAAGCTTAATCCAAGCATAACAAGCTTAATCCAAGTATAAGAAGCTTAATTCAAGTATAACAAGCTTAATCCAAGTATTACAAGTTTAATCCAAGTATAACAAGCTTAATTCAAGTATAACAAGCTTAATGCAAGTATAACAAGCTTAATCCAACCTTAAGAAGCTTAATCCAAGTAAAATTAGGCTTAATCCAAGTATAATAAACTTAATCCAAGTATAACAAGATTAATCCAAGTATAACAAGCTCAATCCAAGTATAACAAGCTTAATCCGAGTATAACAAGCTTAATGCAAGTATAACAAGCTTAATCCAAGTATAACAAGCTTAATCCAAGCCTAACAAGCTTAATTCAAGCCTAACAAGCTTAATCCAAGTATAACAGGCTTAATCGAAGTATAACAAGCTTAATCCAAGTATAACAAGCTTAATCCAAGTATAACAAGCTTAATCCAAGTATAACAAGCTTAATCCAAGTATGAAAAGCTTAATGCAAGTATAACAAGCTTAATTCAAGCCTAACAAGCATAATGCAAGCATAACAAGCTTAATTCAAGTATAACAAGTTTAATCCAAGTATAACAAGCTCAATCCAAGCTTAATCCAAGCATAACAAGCTTAATCCAAGTATAACAAGCTTAATCCAAGTATAACAGGCTTAATCCAAGTATAACAGGCTTAATGCAAGTATAACAAGCTTAATCCAAGTATAACAAGTTTAATCCGAGTGTAACAAGCTTAATCCAAGTATAACAAGCTTAATCCAAGTATAAGAAGCTTAATGCAAGTATAACAAGCTTAATCCAAGTATTCCAAGATTAATCCAAGTAAAACAAGCTTAATGGAAGTATAACAGGCTTAATGCAAGTATAACAAATTTAATCCAAGTATAACAAGCTTAATCCAAGCATAACCCAAGTCCAACGAAGCCCAAATCCAACCCAAACCTAACCCAAGTCCAACGAAGCCCAAATCCAACCCAAACCTAACCCAAACCTAACCTAAATACCTAACCAAAGCCCAATGAAACCCAAACCTCACCGCAACCTAAACCAAGTCAAGCCCAAACATGTTCTAAACCTAACCCAAATCTTGCCTAAACTTAATCTAAACCTAACCTAAATCAAGCCCAAACCTGATTTAAACCTAACCCAAATCTTGCCCAAACTTAATCTAAACCTAACCTAAATCAAGCCCAAACCTGTTCTAAACCTAACCCAAATCTTGCCCAAAGCTATACTAAACCTAACCCAAAACAAGCCCAAACCTATTCTAAACCTAACCCAAATCAAACCCAACCTGTTCTAAACCTAACCCAAATCTTGCCCAAACTTAATCTAAACCTAACCTAAATCAAGCCCAAACCTGATTTAAACCTAACCCAAATCTTGCCCAAACTTAATCCAAACCTAACCCAAACCAAACCCAAACAAAATTCAAACTAAACCCAAACCAAACCCAAACTAAATTCAAACCTAGCCCAAATCAACTCTGCCAAGGCTTAATCCAACCTAACCCAAGCTTAATCCAAACCTAACCCAAACCCAAACCCAACCCAAACCTAATCTAATCGAATCCAAACTAAACCCAAACTAAATTCAAACCCAGCCCAAAAATCATCTCTCCAAAAGCTTAATCCGACCCGAACCTAACCCAAATCAAGCCCGAATCTAACCCAAATTAAACCCAAACCTAATCTAATCCCAATCAAACCCAAACCTAACCCAAATCAAGCCCAAACCTATTCTAAACCTAACCCAAATTTAATCCAAACTTAGCCCAAATCAACTCTCCAAAAGCTTAATCCACCCTAACCCAAGCTTAATCCAAACCTAACCCAAACCCAAACCCAACCCAAACCTAATCTAATCGAATCCAAACTAAACCCAAACTAAATTCAAACCCAGCCCAAAAATCATCTCTCCAAAAGCTTAATCCGACCCGAACCTAACCCAAATCAAGCCCAAATCTAACCCAAATTAAATCCAAACCTAACCTAAGCCCAATCAAACCCAAACCTAACCCAAATCAAGCCCAAACCTATTCTAAACCTAACCCAAATTTAATCCAAACTAAACCCAAACTTAGCCCAAATCAACTCTCCAAAAGCTTAATCCACCCTAACCCAAGCTTAATCCAAACCTAACCCAAGCCCAAACCTAACCCAAACCTAATCTAATCGAATCCAAACTAAACCCAAACTAAATTCAAACCCAGCCCAAAAATCATCTCTCCAAAAGCTTAATCCACCCTAACCCAAGCTTAATCCAAGCCTAACCCAAGCCCAAACCTAACCCAAATTAAACCCAAACCTAATCTAATCCCAATCAAACCCAAACCTAACCCAAATCAAGCCCAAACCTATTCTAAACCTAACCCAAATTTAATCCAAACTAAACCCAAACTTAGCCCAAATCAACTCTCCAAAAGCTTAATCCACCCTAACCCAAGCTTAATCCAAGCCTAACCCAAGCCCAAACCTAACCCAAATTAAACCCAAACCTAATCTAATCCCAATCAAACCCAAACCTAACCCAAATCAAGCCCAAACCTATTCTAAACCTAACCCAAATTTAATCCAAACTTAGCCCAAATCAACTCTCCAAAAGCTTAATCCACCCTAACCCAAGCTTAATCCAAGCCTAACCCAAGCCCAAACCTAACCCAAACACCCCTAACCCAAGCTTAACCCAAGCACCTAACCGAAACCTACTTGATAACGTCGCTGACGGAGACCTGCAAGAACCTGGACTTCAATCCGCGCGGTCCTCCGTAGCTCCTGTACTGGGGATCGGGGTAGAACGTGTCGCCGCGTTTCGTGAAGGCGCGTTTGCAATTCCTCGGCACCCTGGCGGCGTCCGACATGATCTCGGCCGCCTCTCCGCTGGTCGGCACCAACAGAATGCACTCGGCCTCCTTCTGATCGATCAAAACATTCGCGATCACCGGATCGGAGATCTCCATCGCGTTCAAGAGGTTCGAGTAACGCGGCGACGCGACGCAGTGCGCGGAAACGTCGTGAACCTGTTCACAGGAACGCGTTTCATGAGAACCCGCCTTTAGGTCCCCTTCAAGACCCCAACATTGCCGTTGAAACCGGCGAAAGAAGAGATTTCGCGTGTTTTTTCGTGTGAACTTGTTTTTCTGTTCTTCATTACCTGCTCGAAAAATTTGCTGCACACGATTTGCGGCTTCCTCTCGTTCATGTAGATCTCGCGTACGATCGCGTTCAACGTTTTCGCGTCGTGGCTGTTGTCGACGCAGAACGCGGAGAAGGTTGCGGTCCCTAGGAAGTGTTCGACCGCCGGCGACCAGCTCGGGTCTTTCATCTTTATGTAGGCGCCTGCGGGAAACGTGACGAGTTAGGGAGTTGAAAAAATTACGGTGCATAGGTGTGATTATGGTAATTAATCGTGTAAAAGCTCAATTTTGTAGCATTAATACTTTTGCTAAAATAAATTGCCAAAGTTAGAAGTAGTGATTTGGACTACTTTCAAGGACGCGAAGCATAAAATTGTTGATAACTTTGGAATTATTGGAGTTAGGGAGTTGGAAAAATTAGGATGGATAGGTGTAATTATACTAATTATGGGTATGTATGGACAATTTTGTAGCATTAATAGTTTCGCCGGAATAAATTCGCAAAGTATGGTGGTATTGGTATTTGGGCGAGTTTCTATGATACGCAATATATATAAAAATGGCGATAAGTTTGGAAATATTGGAGATAGGACGTTGAAAAAATTAGAATAGATAAGTATAATTATACTAATTAAGGATAAGTAATGACAATTTTGTAGCATTAATACTTTTTCCAAAATAAATTGCCAAAATTTGAAGTAATGATTTGGACTACTTTCCAAGGACCGGAAACAAAAAATTGTCGATAACTTTGCAAATGTTAGAGTAAAGGCGTTGACAAAATTAGGGTAGATAAGTATAGCTATACTAATTAATTCAATAAACGCTCAACTTTGTGGCATTAATACTTTTGCCAAAATAAATTCCCAAAATTTGAACAATCGGTTTAGACTACTTTCCAAGAATGCGAAACACAAAATTGTTGATAAATTCGGAAATATTGGAGTTAGGACGTTGAAAAAATTAGAGTAGATAAGTATAATTATACTAATTAAAGCTATTTGAGGACAATTTTGTAGCATTAATACTTTCGGCAAAATAAATTGCCAAAATTTGAAGTAATGATTTGGACTACTTTCCAAGGACGCGAAACACAGAATTGTTGATAACTTTGGAAATATTGGAGTTAGGACGTTGAAAAAATTAGAGTAGATAAGTATAATTATACTAATTAAAGCCATGTAAGGACAATTTAGTAGAATTAATACTTTCGCCGGAATAAATTCCCAAATTCTCGAAACCACCATTAGTCAAGAGTGTTGATTTGTAAAAGATTCAAATGTTAATAACTTTCCAAATATTATAGTTATGGCGTTGAAAAAATTAGAGTAGATAAGTATAATTATACTAATTAAGGCTACGTAAGGACAATTTTGTAGCATTAATACTTTCGGCAAAATAAATTGCCACAGTTTGAAGTAATGATTTGGACTACTTTCCAAGGACGCGAAGCACAAAATTGTCGATAACTTTGGAAATGTTAGAGTAAATGCGTTGAAAAAATTAGAGTAGATAAGTATAATTATACTAATTAAGGCTACGTAAGGACAATTTTGTAGCATTAATACTTTCGGCAAAATAAATTGCCAAAGTTTGAAGTAATGATTTGGACTATTTTCAAAGGACGCGAAACACATAATTGTCGATAACTTTGGAAATATTGGAGTTATGGCATTGAAAAAATTAGAGTAGATAAATATAGTTATACTAAATAAGGCTACGTATGGACAATTTGATAGGACTAATACTTTCGCCAAAATAAATTGCCAAAGTTTGAAGTAATGATTTGGACTACTTTCCAAGGACACGAAACACAAAATTGTCGATAATTTTGGAAATATTGGAGTTATGGCGTTGGAAAAATTAGAGTAGATAAGTATAATTATACTAATTAATGCTACTTAAGGACAATTTTGTAGCATTAATACTTTCGGCAAAATAAATTGCCAAATTTTGAAGTAATGATTTGGACTACTTTCCAAGGACCGGAAACACAAAATTGTCGATAACTTTGGAAATATTAGAGATATGGCGTTGAAAAAATTAGGTCGCATAGGTATAATTATACTAATTAATCCCTCCAAAAGACAATTTCATAGGACAAACGGTTCCGCCGGAATAAATTCCCAAATACGGCAACTCACCAAGCGGTCCCCTTGGCTTTTGCCTAAATCCACCGTTCCCGTGTTCCTCCTCGATCCTGCGCAACAATCTCGGTATGTTCCGTCCGAAAACCGTCAACGCGTCGCTCGAATGCGACCTACTCGACTTCAGGTCCCTCCGCGCTTTTTCTGCGCCCGAAAAACATCGGAAAACATCAAAAAACATCGAAAAACATAAAAAAACACACGTAAAATCAATCATCGATTATTAATCGATTATCAATCGATTATTAATCGAATGAATCACTGATGCACATTAAATAACAAAATCTCATTCGAAACGACGTAAATTGAAACATTCAAACCTCATAAATTCAAATTTTCGCGCCAATTTTTCCCGCGCGCAATTTTCAAATTACCCAAACGATTTTCGCAGCCCCGCATTTGAATTTTCGCGCCCTCCAACTCCTTGACCAATCGCAGTTCGTCGGTTTTCAAGTGCATCTGATGCGTTTGCTTGGTTCGTAGCAGCGCCTCGATTTCGTCCAACTTTTGCTCGAGTTCGTTCAATTGTTTCTTCCTGGCCGCGTTGCCGCGCGACTCGTCGTTGTCGCCGGATTCCAAGCGTTGTATCTCCTTCCTCAAGATAGCCGCGTTCTCCTCGCTTCGCTCCGCTTTGACCTGCGCCAAACGCGACTCGCGCGTCTTCGACGAATACGCGTTGCGTTGCGCGCTGCAACGTTGCTTCAAATCGTTGTACGCGGGGGAGTTCTCGTTCACTTGTTGCTCCGCTTCGGCGATCTCTCGCGTCAGTTTTCTGGTCAATGGGGGAACGAGAGAAACAAGATTGTTTACATTGTTGTTGGTTTTGTTGTTATTGTCGTTATTAGTGTTGTTGTTATTGTTGTTATTGTCGTTATTAGTGTTGTTGTTGTTATTAGTGTTGTTGTTATTGTTGTTATTAGTGTTGTTGTTGTTATTAGTGTTGTTGTTGTTGTTGTTATTAGTGTTGTTGTTGTTATTAGTGTTGTTGTTATTGTTGTTATTAGTGTTGTTGTTGTTATTAGTGTTGTTGTTATTGTTGTTATTGTTGTTATTAGTGTTGCTGTTGTTAGTGCTGTTGTTATTAGTGTTGTTGTTGTTAGTGTTATTGTTGTTATTAGTATTATTATTGTTGTCGATACTGTTGTTATTAGTATTGTTACTATTATTATTGATATTATTGTTATTATTATTGTTATTGTTGCTGTTCTTGTTGTTAGTATTATTGATATTATTGTTGTTGTTGCTGTTGGTGTTGTTGTTATTATTGTTACTATTATTGTTGTTGTTGTTGTTCTTAGTATTGTTGTTGTTGTTATTAATATTGTTACCATTATTATTGTTGTTGTTATTGTTATTAGTATTGATACTATTATTATTGTTCTTCGATCTTAGTATCGTTACTATTCTTATTGTTGTTGTTGTTATTAGTATTGTTACTATTATTGTTGTTCTTCTTCTTAGTATTGTTGTTATTAGTGTTGTTATTAACGTTGTTATTGTTGTTCTTAGTATTGATACTATTATTATTGTTGTTGTTAATATCGTTACTATTATTATTGTTGTTATTAGGAACGTTACTTATATTATTGTTGTTGCTGTTCTTAATATTGTTGTTATTGGTGTTGTTATTGTTGTTGTTGTTATTAGTATTGTTACTATTATTGTTGTTATTGGTGTTGTTATTGTTGTTGTTGTTATTAGTATTGTTACTATTATTGTTATTGTTGTTGTTGTTATTAGTATTGTTACTATTATTGTTGTTGTTCTTAGTGTTGTTATTGTGGTTATTAGTATTGATACTATTATTATTGTTGTTAGTATCGTAACTATTATTGTTGTAGTTGTTATTAGTATTGTCACTATTATTATTGTTGTTGTTGTTGCTAGTATCGTTACCATTATTACTGTTGTTCTTGTTGTTGTTATTAGTATTGTTACTATTATTGTTGTTGTTCTTAGTGTTGTTATTGTTGTTATTAGTATTGATACTATTATTATTGTTGTTAGTATCGTAACTATTATTGTTGTAGTTGTTATTAGTATTGTCACTATTATTATTGTTGTTGTTGTTGTTAGTATCGTTACCATTATTACTGTTGTTCTTGTTGTTGTTATTAGTATTGTTAGTATTATTGTTGTTGTTCTTAGTGTTGTTATTGTTGTTTTTATTATTGATACTATTATTATTGTTGTTAGTATCGTAACTATTATTGTTGTAGTTGTTATTAGTATTGTCACTATTATTATTGTTGTTGTTGTTGCTAGTATCGTTACCATTATTACTGTTGTTCTTGTTGTTGTTATTAGTATTGTTACTATTATTGCTGTTGTTGTTAGTATCGTTACTATTACTATTGTTGTTGTTGTTGTTGTCATTAGTAATGTAACTATTATTGTCACTGTTGTTGTGCTTAGTATTGTTGTAATTAGTGTCGTTATTAACGTTGTTATTGTTGTTCTTAGTATTGATACTATTATTATTGTTGTTGTTAATATCGTTACTATTATTATTGTTGTTATTAGGAACGTTACTTATATTATTGTTGTTGCTGTTCTTAGTATTGTTACTATTATTGTTATTGTTGCTGTTCTTAGTATTGTTGTTATTGTTGTTGTTGTTATTAGTATTGTTACTATTATTGTTGTTGATCTTAGTGTTGTTATTGTTGTTATTAGTATTGATACTATTATTATTGTTGTTAGTATCGTAACTATTATTGTTGTAGTTGTTATTAGTATTGTCACTATTATTATTGTTGTTGTTGTTGTTAGTATCGTTACCATTATTACTGTTGTTCTTGTTGTTGTTATTAGTATTGTTACTATTATTGCTGTTGTTGTTAGTATCGTTACTATTACTATTGTTGTTGTTGTTGTTGTCATTAGTAATGTAACTATTATTGTTACTGTTGTTGTGCTTAGTATTGTTGTTATTAGTGTCGTTATTAACGTTGTTATTGTTGTTCTTAGTATTGATACTATTATTGTTGTTGTTAGTATCGTAACTATTATTGTTGTAGCTGTTATTAGTATTGCTACTATTATTGTTGTTCTTCTTCTTAGTATTGTTATTATTGTTGCTATTGTTATTGTTGTTGTTAGTATCGTTACTATTACTATTGCCGTTGTTGTTGCTGTTGTTATTAGTATTGTTACTATTATTGTTCTTGTTGTTGTTCTTAGTATTGTTATTAATGTTGTTATTGTTGTTGTTAGTATTGATACTATTATTATTGTTGTTGTTGTTGTTAGTATCGTTACTATTACTATTGTTGTTCTTGTTGTTGTCATTAGTATTTTAACTATTATTGTTATTGTTGTTGTTCTAAGTATTGTTATTATTGTTGCTATTGTTATTGTTGTTGTTAGTATCGTTACTATTACTATTGTTGTTGTTGTTGTTGTTATTAGTATTGTCACTATTATTATTATTGCTGTTGTTCTTAGTATTGTTGTTATAAGTGTTCTTACTGTTGTTCTTAGTATTGCTGTTATTATTATTGTTGTTGTTGTTGTTGTTGTTAGTATCGTTACTATTACTATTGTTGTTGTTGTTGTTTTGTTGTCATTAGTATTGTCACTATTATTATTACTGCTGTTGTTATTATTATTGTTGTTGTTGTTGTGAGTATCGTTACTATTACTATTGTTGTTGTTGTTGTTGTCATTAGTATTGAAACTATTATTGTTATTGTTGCTGTTCTTAGTATTGTTATTATTAGTGTTGTTGTTATTGTTGTTCTTAGTATTGTTACTAACATTGTTCTTATTGTCGTTAGTATCATTACTATTACTATTGTTGTTGTTCTTGTTGTTGTCATTAGTATTGTAACTATTATTGTTACTGTTGTGCTTAGTATTGTTGTTATTAACGTTGTTATTGTTGTTGTTATTGTTGATATTAGTATTGATACTATTATTATTATTGTTGTTGTTGTTGTTAGCATCGTTACTATTACTATTGTTGTTCTTGTTGTTGTTATTAGTATTGTTACTATTATTGTTGTTGTTGTTGCTGTTCTTAGTGTTGCTATTGTTATTGTTGTTATTAGTATTGTTACTATTATTATTGTTCTTGTTAGTATTGTTACTATTACTATTGTTGATGTTGTTGTTGTTATTAGTATTTTTACTATTATTTTCATTGTTGTTCTTAGTGTTGTTATTGTTGTTATTAGTATTGATACTATTATTGTTCTTGTTGTTGCTGTTCTTTTAGTATTGTTGTTATTGGTGTTGCTATTGTTATTGTTCTTATTAGTATTGTTACTATTATTATTGTTGTTGTTAGTATTGTTACTATTACTATTGTTGATGTTGTTGTTGTTGTTATTAATATTTTTACTATTATTTTTATTGTTGTTCTTAGTGTTGTTATTGTTGTTATTAGTATTGATACTATTATTGTTCTTGTTGTTGCTGTTCTTAGTATTGTTGTTATTAGTGTTGCTATTGTTATTGTTCTTATTAGTATTGTTACTATTATTATTGTTGTTGTTATTAGTGTTGTTACTATTATTGTTGTTCTTCTTCTTCTTCTTAGTATTGTTGTTATTAACGTTGTTATTGTTGTTATTAGTATCGATACTATTATTATTCTTGTTGTTGTTGTTAGTATCGTTACTATTATTATTGATATTGTTGTTGTTGTTGTTGTTGTTAAGAGTTTTATTACGATCATATTGTTATTCTGTTTCTTATTGTTGTTGATATTGTTGTTATTACTATTCTTGTTATTAATAGTGTTACTGTTAATATTCTTACTATTATTATTGTTAATGTTGTTATTATTAATGTTATTATTATCCTTACAATTGTTATTGATATTGTTGTTATTGTTGTCGTCGCTGTTATTAACAGTTCTCTTACAATCATATTGTTATCGTGCTTCTAATCATTGTTCATATTGTTATTAATATTGTTGTTGTTATGGTTGTTACCATTGTTACCATTATTAATATCATTCTTATTGATATTGTTGTTATTACTACTGTTATTATCAATATTGTTACCATTCTCAATGTTGTTGTTCTTCTTATTACTATCCTTACTATTATTATTCTTATTGTTGTCGTTGTTATTAATATTGTCACTATTATTATTGCTGTTGTTCTTATTCTTGCGATTAATATTTTTACTACCATTATTGTTATTGTTCTCGATATTCTTGTCATTAGTATTGTTGCAATTAATATTGTCACCATTATTATTGTTGTTGTTAGTATTGTTACCATTATTATTGTTGTTGTTAGTATTGTTACCATTATTATTGTTATTGTTGTTGTTGTTATCGTTGTTATTGTTGTTGTAATCATTAATATTGTCACCATTATTATTATTGTTGTTAGTATTGTTACCATTATTATTGTTATTGTTGTTGTTATCGTTGTCATTGTTGTTGTAATCATTAATATTGTCACCATTATTATTATTGTTGTTAGTATTGTTACCATTATTATTGTTATTGTTGTTATCGTTGTCATTGTTGTTGTAATCATTAATATTGTCACCATTATTATTATTGTTGTTAGTATTGTTACCATTATTATTGTTATTGTTGTTGTTATCGTTGTCATTGTTGTTGTAATCATTAATATTGTCACCATTATTATTATTGTTGTTAGTATTGTTACCATTATTATTGTTATTGTTGTTGTTGTTATCGTTGTTATTGTTGTTGTAATCATTAATATTGTCACCATTATTATTATTGTTGTTAGTATTGTTACCATTATTATTGTTATTGTTGTTGTTATCGTTGTCATTGTTGTTGTAATCATTAATATTGTTACTATTAGATATATATACATATATCAAAACACTCACTGGATCTCGTTGTTCATCTCGACGTCCCGCGATTCAACAGACGATTCGATGCCCTCCAATTGCCTCAAATTCTTCTCGCAATGCTCGAAATCCGTCTCGTGTTTCCGCAACTTTCTCTCCTCCGTCGTCGCCTAAAAATGAACGATTTACAAAATAACAACGCGACTGATCGATTATTCGAAATAAAACACAAATTTTATAATAACAAAATAACATAAATACGCAAATATTTAAAAGCACATTCGCAAATCTCAGGATTCAAACTCACAATGGCCCAAAGCAACTCGTTGTCGATCAAATCGGCTTCCTCCCGAAATTTCTCGATATCCTCCGCCCTTTTTATGTCCCTCTGCAATTCCTCAACCTCTCGCATTTTGTCCGATAAAATCTGCGCGAAGAAACGAGCGAAAATGTAAAGAAACGAATGATTGAACGCATAATTATTGTTCACCTTTTTATAGTCGCCCAATTTCTCGTAATTCTCCTTGCAATTCGCTTCAGCTTCCTTGTAATTGTTGCCGATCACGTCCAAAAGCGTGGCGCGCATGAATAATTGATACTTCTCCGCCGGTTTCGAGGCGACCAAAAACGTCCTCGAGATGTCTTGGTTCAGTATCGAGATCGGGTTCTCGATTTGGATGTTCAACGCGCGGATTATGTTCGACAGCTCGCTTCGCTTCTTCGAAACTTCTTTGCCTTCGTTTTCGATTAAATTTGCTGTTAGTTTGCTTCAAGTTTGTGAATTTGTGAAATTTGTGAAATGGCGAAGTTGCGAATTAGTAAATTTGTGAATTAGTAAATTCGTGAATTAGTAAATTTGTAAAATGGCGAAGTTGTGAATTTGTAAATTTGTGAATTTGTAAATTTGTGAATTTGTAAATTTGTGAATTGGTGAAATGGTGAATTTGTGAAATTGTGAAATGGTAAATTTGTGAATTTGTGAAATTGTGAAATGGTAAATTTGTGAATTGGTAAATTTGTGAATTGGTAAATTTGTGAAATGGTAAATTGGTGAATTTGTAAATTTGTGAATTGGTGAAATGGTGAATTTGTAAATTTGTGAATTAGTAAATTTGTGAATTGGTAAATTTGTGAATTGGTAAATTTGTGAATTAGTAAATTTGTGAATTTGTGAAATTGTGAAATGGTAAATTTGTGAATTTGTGAAATTGTGAAATGGTAAATTTGTGAATTAGTAAATTTGTGAATTAGTAAATTTGTGAATTAGTAAATTTGTGAATTAGTAAATTTGTGAAATTGTGAAATGGTAAATTAGTAAATTTGTGAATTAGTAAATTTGTGAAATTGTGAAATGGTAAATTAGTAAATTTGTGAATTAGTAAATTTGTGAATTGGTAAATTTGTGAATTAGTAAATTTGTGAATTGGTAAATTTGTGAATTAGTAAATTTGTGAATTAGTAAATTTGTGAAATTGTGAAATGGTAAATTAGTAAATTTGTGAATTAGTAAATTTGTGAATTAGTAAATTTGTGAATTAGTAAATTTGTGAATTAGTAAATTTGTGAATTGGTAAATTTGTGAATTAGTAAATTTGTGAATTTGTAAATTTGTGAAATGGTGAAATGGTAAATTTGTGAAATTGTGAAATGGTAAGACGCAAGATTCGTACCATTGGAGTCTTTCAACTTGTACAAACTGTTGTTGCCGATTGTTCTGCAAACGGTGATGGAATCGCCGTAAACCTCCGGTTTGTACGCCATCGGCCCGCCATTGTACAGCGTGATCTCGATCGTTGCCGTGTGTTTGCCTTTCTTTATGAAATCTGCCGAGGAAACGATTCATTAACGTAACTATGATTAATTAACGAAATGTTTAATGTAAACATTCGATGCAACGTTTAATAAAGCATTTAACGAAACATTTAATGAAGCATTTAATGAAGCATTTAATAGAACATTTAATGAAGTATTTAATAGAACATTTAATGAAGCATTTAATGAAGCATTTAATAGAACATTTAATAAAGCATTTAATGAGACATTTAATAAAGCATTTAACGAAACACTTAATGAAGCATTTAATAGAACATTTGATAGAACATTTAACGAAGCATTTAATGAAACATTTAATGGAGCATTTAATAGAACATTTAATAAAGCATTTAATGAGACATTTAATAAAGCATTTAACGAAACATTTAATGAAGCATTTAATAGAACATTTAATAGAACATTTAACGAAACATTTAATAGAACATTTAATAAAGCATTTAACGAAGCATTTAACGAAGCATTTAATTAAGCATTTAATGAAGCATTTAATGAAGCATTTAATAGAACATTTAATAGAACATTTAACGAAACATTTAATTAAGCATTTAATGAAGCATTTAATGAAGCATTTAACGAAACATTTAATGAAGCATTTAACGAAGCATTTAATGAAGCATTTAATAAAACACTTAATGAAGCATTAAATGAAGCATTTAATAGAACATTTAATAAAGCATTTAATGAAGCATTTAACGAAACATTTAATGAAGCATTTAACGAAGCATTTAATGAAGCATTTAACAAAACACTTAATGAAGCATTTAATGAAACACTTAATGAACCATTTAATGAAACACTTAATGAAACATTTAACCAAACGTCCAATGAAACATTTAACGAAACACTTAACGAAGCATTTAACGAAACATTTAACGAAGCATTTAATGAATCATTTAACGAAACACTAAATGAAGCATTTAACGAAACATTCTATGAAACATTTAACTAAACGTTCGATGAATTATTGAATAAACCACAAACAAACCGAATGAAATAATGAATTAAATAATGAATTAAATAATGAATTAAATAATGAATGAAATAATGAATTAAATAATGAATTAAATAATGAATGAAATAATGAATGAAATAATGAATGAAATAATGAATGAAATAATGAATGAATTAAATAATGAAATAATGAATGAAATAATGAATTAAATAATGAATGAAATAATGAATGAAATAATGAATTAAATAATGAATTAAATAATGAAATAATGAATGAAACAATGAATTAAATAATGAATGAATTAAATAATGAATTAAATAATTAAATAATGAATTAAATAATGAAATAAATAATGAATGAAATAATGAAATAAATAATGAATGAAATAATGAAATAAATAATGAATGAAATAATGAATAAAATAATGAAATAAATAATGAATGAAATAATGAATTAAATAATGAATGAATTAAATAATGAATTAAATAATGAAATAATTAATTAAATAATGAATGAATTAATGAATGAATTAAATAATGAAATAATGAATTCAATAATGAATTAAATAATGAATTAAATAATGAAATAATGAATGAAATAATGAATAAAATAATGAATGAAATAATGAATGAAATAATGAATGAAATAATGAATGAATTAAATAATGAATTAAATAATGAAATAATGAATGAAATAATGAATGAAATAATGAATTAAATAATGAAATAATGAATTAAATAATGAATTAAATAATGAAATAATGAATAAAATAATGAATGAAATAATGAATGAAATAATGAATGAAATAATTAATGAAATAATTAATTAAATAATGAATGAAATAATGAATTAAATAATGAAATAATGAATTCAATAATGAATTAAATAATGAAATAAATAATGAATGAAATAATGAATAAAATAATGAAATAAATAATGAATGAAATAATGAAATAAATAATGAATTAAATAATGAATGAAATAATGAATTAAATAATGAATTAAATAATGAATTAAATAATGAAATAATGAAATAAATAATGAATAAAATAATGAAATAAATAATGAATGAAATAATGAATGAAATAATGCATGAAATACTGAAATAACGAATAATAGGTAATAAATGGTTGAATTGATTGCGAATTGGGGATGGAATTACTTTTAATAGACGCGCCACGATTGGTTACTGTCGCCCTGGCGCCCAAACCGATGGTCAAAGCTGTTAGAATGGCGCTTTTGCCGCTCCCGTTGCGGCCGACGATGAAATTCACGTAGGGATTCAGCTCCACTTCCAACGCGTCGTGGCACATGAAGTTTCGCATTAGGATCCGGCGAATTTTGCCCGGCTTGCACTGGAAAATTAAGAGAAACTGCGATTATTGTTCAATTAATGGTCGATTTTTGTTCGATTAATGTTTGATTGTTGTTCAATTAATGTTTGATTGTTATTTGATTATTGTTTGATTGTTGTTCGATTATTAATTGATTATTGTTCGATTATTGTTCGATTAATGTTTGATTATTGTTTGATTAATGTTTGATTATTGTTTGATTATTGTTTGATTAATGTTTGATTATTGTTCGATTAATGTTCGATTAATGTTTGATTATTGTTCAATTAATGTTTGATTGTTATTCGATTATTAATTGATTATTGTTCGATTATTGTTCGATTAATGTTCGATTAATGTTCGATTAATGTTTGATTATTGTTTGATTAATGTTTGATTATTGTTTGATTATTGTTTGATTAATGTTTGATTATTGTTCGATTAATGTTCGATTAATGTTTGATTATTGTTCAATTAATGTTTGATTGTTATTCGATTATTAATTGATTATTGTTCGATTATTGTTCGATTAATGTTCGATTAATGTTCGATTAATGTTCGATTAATGTTTGATTATTGTTTGATTATTGTTCAATTAATGTTTGATTATTGTTTGATTATTGTTTGATTAATGTTTGATTAAAGTTTGGTTATTGTTCGATTATTGTTGAATTCATATTTCAATTATTGTTCAATTATTGTTTAATTGTTATTTGATTATTGTTTGATTAATGTTCGATTATTGTTCGATTATTAAACGTTACAAGCGCATAAAAAACGATTGCAAAGATAAGGTAGATAATAAGGAAAAATTGACGTTTTTAGCGAAACTTGAACCTAACCTATGAAAAATCGCCAAAATTACCGAAATTCAATTGCAATTCACAAAATTAAACCAAATTTAACCAAAATTAAGCCAAATTAAGCAAAACAAGGCTTATATTAACCGAAATGAACCAGAATTAACCAAAATAAAGGAAAAACTCGCGTTTTTAAAGAAACTTAAACCTAACCTATGAAAAATCGCCAAAATTAAGGAAATTCACAAAATTAAACCGAAATTAAGCAAAATTAAACCAAAATTAAGCAAAACAAGGCTTATATTAACCAAAATTAACCAAAACAAAGCTAAAATTAACCAAAATTAACGAAAACAAAGTAAAAACTCGCGTTTTTAAAGAAACCTAAACCTAACCTATGAAAAAACTGACAAAATTAACGAAATTCACAAAATTAAACCGAAATTAAGCAAAATTAAACCAAAATTAAGCAAAACAAGGCTTATATTAACCAAAATTAACCAAAACAAAGCTAAAATTAACCAAAATTAACGAAAACAAAGTAAAAACTCGCGTTTTTATCGAAATTTAAACCTAACCTATGAAAAATCGCCAAAATTAACGAAATTCACAAAATTAAACCGAAATTAAGCAAAATTAAACCAAAATTAAGCAAAACAAGGATTATACTAACCAAAATTAACCAAAACAAAGCTAAAATTAACCAAAATTAACGAAAACAAAGTAAAAACTCGCGTTTTTATCGAAATTTAAACCTAACCTATGAAAAATCGCCAAAATTAACGAAATTCACAATATTAAACCGAAATTAAGCAAAATTAAACCAAAATTAAGCAAAACAAGGCTTATATTAACCAAAATTAACCAAAACAAAGGAAAAACTCGCGTTTTTATCGAAATTTAAACCTAACTTAATAAGAAACCAACAAAATTACCGAAATTCACAAAAATAAGCAAAATTAAACGAAAATGAAACCAAATTTAACTAAAATTAAGCAAAACAAGGCTAAAATTAACCAAAATTAACCAAAATTAAGGAAAAACTCGCGTTTTTAAAGAAACTTGAACCTAACCTAAAAAAGAACCGCCAAAATAAACGAAACTCGCGAGACGCAACCAAAATACGCAAAATTGCGCGAAAAGAAAGTAAAAGAAAGTTAAAACGAATGAAAGAACACGTAAAAACTCACGTTTTCGCTGAATTCGACTTCATTCTCGGCTGATCTCGTTCGTTTCGCCAGCGAATCCTGCGAATTGTTCGATTTTCGCTTCCTCGTGCCGATTTCCATCTTCCTTCTCGATTCTTAATTCCAAAACGTCGATTTTTCTTTATCTTCGGACCTTGGGAAACACTGAAATTCGGTTCGATCGTCAATCAAACGAAGTTCAAACGAATTTCGATCGAATATCAAACGAAGCTCAGTCGAATATCAAACGAATATTAGAACGAAGTTCAATTGAATATCGAACAAAGTTCAGTCGAAGTTCAAACGAAGTTCAATCGAACATTAAAAGGAAGTTGAGAAAACAAGGAAAATAAAAGCGGATAAAAGAAGGGAAACGAAGGAAGAAAAAGCGGATAAAAGGAGGGAAAAATGTTAGAGAAAGATAAGATTAATATAATAATAATGTAATCAACAGAAATTAGTTAGGTTAACACAGTAATAATGCAATGAAGCGGAGGATTAATGTACTCACTCTTCGTATCGACTTGTTTTCTAATTTTTCCTTCTTTCTTTCTATTTTTCCGTTAGCTCGTTTCTACGAATAATGTGTCACGTTGTTATCGCGAGATAAGAAGCCGGACGACGCCAGTTTCCCGCCGGATAAAACGCGCCGTTGAATCTTCGAAACGAAGACGGCGAAGTCGATTTGAAATTGCTGCGATCGATCACAGAATTTAGTTCTTCTTTTTCCTCTCTTTGGTTCTTTCTTCAAGGCGCGTTTCCAAAGCTTCGAGGATTCGAATTAATGCGATTTGAAGGCGTTAATTATGCGTTTTTTGTTAATTTTTCACAGGCGAGTTTTTAAACTTTGGAGGATTGCAAATCGTTCGTTTCGAATTAAGGCGCATTTTCAAAGCTTCGAGGATCGAAATTAACGCGATTCGAATTTTCACTGGCGTGTTTTTAAAGTTTGGAAGATAGAAATTCGAGTGTTTCGAATTAAGGCGAATTTTCACTGTTTCGAGGATTGAAATCAATGCGATTTGAATTTTCACAGGCGAGTTTTTAAAGTTTTTAAACATTCGAAGATTGCAATTCGTTTGTTTTGAATTAAGGCGAGTTTCCAAAGCTTGGAGGATTGCAAATCGTTTGTTTCGAATTAAGGCGAGTTTTCAAAGCTTCGAGGATCGAAATTAACGCGATTCGAATTTTCACTGGCGTGTTTTTAAAGTTTGGAAGATAGAAATTCGAGTGTTTCGAATTAAGGCGAATTTTCACTGTTTCGAGGATTGAAATCAATGCGATTTGAATTTTCACAGGCGAGTTTTTAAAGTTTTTAAACATTCGAAGATTGCAATTCGTTTGTTTTGAATTAAGGCGAGTTTCCAAAGCTTGGAGGATTGCAAATCGTTTGTTTCGAATTAAGGCGAGTTTTCAAAGCTTCGAGGATCGAAATTAACGCGATTCGAATTTTCACTGGCGAGTTTTTAAAGTTTGGAAGATAGAAATTCGAGTGTTTCGAATTAAGGCGAATTTTCACTGTTTCGAGGATTGAAATCAATGCGATTTGAATTTTTACACAGGCGAATTTTTAAAGTTTTTAAACATTCGAAGATTGCAATTCGTTTGTTTCGAATTAAGGCGAGTTTCCAAAGCTTGGAGGATTGCAAATCGTTCGTTTCGAATTAAGGCGAGTTTTCAAAGCTTCGAGGATCGAAATTAACGCGATTCGAAGTTTCACTGGCGAGTTTTTAAAGTTTGGAAGATAGAAATTCGAGTGTTTCGAATTAAGGCGAATTTTCACTGTTTCGAGGATTGAAATCAATGCGATTTGAATTTTTACACAGGCGAATTTTTAAAGTTTTTAAACATTCGAAGATTGCAATTCGTTTGTTTCGAATTAAGGCGAGTTTCCAAAGCTTGGAGGATTGCAAATCGTTCGTTTCGAATTAAGGCGAGTTTTCAAAGCTTCGAGGATCGAAATTAACGCGATTCGAAGTTTCACTGGCGAGTTTTTAAAGTTTGGAAGATAGAAATTCGAGTGTTTCGAATTAAGGCGAATTTTCACTGTTTCGAGGATTGAAATCAATGCGATTTGAATTTTTACACAGGCGAATTTTTAAAGTTTTTAAACTTTCGAAGATTGCAATTCGTTTGTTTCGAATTAAGGCGAGTTTCCAAAGCTTGGAGGATTGCAAATCGTTCGTTTCGAATTAAGGCGAGTTTTCAAAGCTTCGAGAATGGAAATTAACGCGATTCGAAGTTTCACTGGCGAGTTTTTAATGTTTGGAAGATAGAAATTCGAGTGTTTCGAATTAAGGCGAATTTTCAAAGCTTCAAGGATTGAAATCAATGCGATTTGAATTTTTACACAGGCGAATTTTTAAAGTTTTCAAACATTCGAAGATTGCAATTCGTTTGTTTTGAATTAAGGCGAGTTTCCAAAGCTTGGAGGATTGCAAATCGTTTGTTTCGAATTATGGCGCATTTTCAAAGCTTCGAGGATCGAAATTAACGCGATTCGAAGTTTCACTGGCGAGTTTTTAAAGTTTGGAAGATAGAAATTCGAGTGTTTCGAATTAAGGCGAATTTTCACTGTTTCGAGGATCGAAATCAATGCGATTTGAATTTTCACAGGCGAGTTTTTAAAGTTTTTAAACTTTCGAAGATTGCAATTCGTTTGTTTTGAATTAAGGCGAGTTTCCAAAGCTTGGAGGATTGCAAATCGTTCGTTTCGAATTAAGGCGCATTTTCAAAGCTTCGAGGATGGAAATTAACGCGATTCGAAGTTTCACTGGCGAGTTTTTAAAGTTTGGAAGATAGAAATTCGAGTGTTTCGAATTAAGGCGAATTTTCACTGTTTCGAGGATTGAAATCAATGCGATTTGAATTTTCACAGGCGAATTTTTAAAGTTTTTAAACATTCGAAGATTGCAATTCGTTTGTTTTGAATTAAGGCGAGTTTCCACAGCTTGGAGGATTGCAAATCGTTCGTTTCGAATTAAGGCGCGTTTCCAAAGCTTCTATGATTGGAATTAATACAATTTCAATTTTCACAGCCTCATTTTCAAGCTTCAAAAACAGCAATAATACAAAAGTTACGAATTAAGGCGCGTTTCCAAAGCTTCGATAATTGGAAAATCAACGGGAGGAAATGACAAAAAAGAGAAATACAAAAATTGCAATCGAATAACAAGAAATCCACACAAAAACAAAAAAAAAAGAAACAAAACAAAATCACAGAATTTCACATGTGTTTCTATGTGTCTAAAAATATCTAAAAATGCCTAAAAATGTCTGAAATATATGAAAAAATATACGGTAAAATTTATTACGCCTGAGAATACAAAACCTAACCTAACTTAACCTAACTTAACCTAACTTAACCTAAATTAACCTAAACTTTCTCTAATTTATGTGCAAACTTCGACAACGAACAATTGGAGGAATCCGAATAAAAATAAGGCTTGAAATTAATAATTTCGCTTCGCATTCGCATCGAACTTTCCATCGTGCCTCGTTTTCTCGTCCAAATCCAAGTGCGCGAAAACGAAATTCGTTTTCCTCTTCAAAATCGACGCGCCGCCGTCTTTTTGCCTGGCGATCGCCGCGAGTCGGGCCAAACTTTCCTCGCCGCGCGCCAAAAACGAATGCTTCTGCATTATGTTCTGCGAACAACAACAATTTCATTGTTTCGTCGGCAAAAATATGCAAAATTCATTCTGACAATTGAAATTGGCCAGAAGCTGGGGCGAAAATTGGCTGAAAACTGCTGGAAAATTGGTTAAAATCGTTTCTAAATTCGCAATAAAAGGTGAATAAATGACGAAACGCGATTATTAACGATAATAATGGGAATAATAAATAGTTACGTGAATTTTCCGCGACTTTCCGTCGTCGAACTTCGTCGCGATCATTTGCGCAAACGTCGCTGGCATCGAATTATTCGATTGCGTTTGCGAATGAACGGAAAACGAAGAAGAAGAGGGATGCGATAACGAAGTTTCTTCTTTTTTCTTCGTTTCGTTCAATCGCCGCCTTTTCAACGCTTTCAAGCCCAGCTTCAACACTTGCGTTCCCCCCTCCGCGCCCGCCAAATCGTCGTCCAATCCCGTGTCCGCGTTTCCCTGCAATCGAAGGAATTGCAGAATCTCGACGAATTCGTGGATTCGAAGGGTTGCAAATGATTTGCAATGTTTGGAATCGTAACACACGTGTGAAAATCGTCTTTGAAGGAAGTTTGGAAGGCTGCGAAAATGCCGAAATGCCGGAAATTTCTAGTAATAAAAGATGAATGAATGAATTCAACCTTTTTCTCGGCCAAAAATTTCTCCCTCTCGTAACGAAGTTTCCTCCATTTGATTTCCTCTTCATCGTCGGACATATCGACCCATCCGTCTTTGTGTTCGATCGTGTTCGGCTCGTTTCCATCGTCGTCGGGTTTGTCCGCGTCTAAAAACGCGTCGTTAATTAATTCTGACGAAATGTAAAAGGAAGAACAGAACGCGTGCAACGTTGTTTACATTCGAATCGGCGTCGAGTTTTTTGGGTTCCGCTGGAGGGATTCCGTTGAAATTTCGTTTAATTACAGTTCAGGGGAAATTAATAGCAGTTTAAGTCATGCGTTTGTTGATTTCGAAACGGTTTGGGAATCGCGAGCCTTTGAATAGTTGCGATTTCTACTCCATTGTTTACATTAAATACAGGCGAAGTTTTGCGAAAAGTAATAGGCGGATTTTTATGAAATTCAAGTATATTGTAGTTCAAGCTAAATTAATAGCAGTTTAAGTCATGAGTTTGACGATTTCGAAACGGTTTTCGAATCGCGTGACTTTTGAATAGTCGCGATTTTTCCATTATTTACATCGCGTGATTCGATGTGTTGAATTTCGAAGTTCTGCGAAAACTACTAGGCGGATTTCATTGAAATTCAAGTATATTGTAGTTCAAGCTAAATTAATAGCAGTTTAAGTCATGAGTTTGATTATTTCGAAACGGTTTGTGAATCGCGAGCCTTTGAATAGTTGCGATTTTTTCATTGTTTACATTTTGATTCGACGCGTTAAATTTTGAAGTTCTGAGAAAACTACTAGGCGGATTTTCATGAAATTCAAGTATATTGTAGTTCAAGCTAAATTAATAGCAGTTTAAGTCATGAGTTTGACGATTTCGAAACGGTTTTCGAATCGCGAGCCTTCGAATAGTCGCGATTTTTAACAATTCAGATAAATTTCAATTATACGCATAGATTCGAAGGCTCGCGATTCCCAAACCGTTTCGAAATCAACAAACTCATGACTTAAACTGCTATTAATTTAGCTTGAACTACAATATACTTGAATATCATGGAAATCCGCCTATTACTTTTCGCCAAACTTCGCCTGTATTTAATGTAAACAACGCATCAAAAATCGCAACTATTCGTAGCCTCGCGATTCCCAAACCGCTTCGAAATCAACAAACTCATGACTTAAACTGCTATTAATTTAGCTTGAACTACAATATACTTGAATTTCATGGAAATCCGCCTAGTAGTTTTCACAGAACTTCAAAATTTAACACATCGAATCAAAATGTAAACAATGGAAAAATCGCAACTATTCAAAAGTCACGCGATTCGAAAACCGTTTAGAAATCGTCAAAATCATGACTTAAACTGCTATTAATTTAGCTTGAACTACAATATACTTGAATTTCATGGAAATCCGCCTAGTAGTTTTCACAGAACTTCAAAATTTAACACATCGAATCAATATGTAAATAATGGAAAAATCGCAACTATTCAAAAGTCACGCGATTCGAAAACCGTTTAGAAATCGTCAAACTCATGACATAAACTGCTATTAATTTAGCTTGAACTACAATATACTTGAATTTCAATGAAATCCGCCTAGTAGTTTTCGCAAAACTTCGCCTGTATTTAATGTAAACAATGGAGAAGAAATCGCAACTATTCGAAGGCTCGCGATTCCCAAACCGTTTCGAAATCAACAAACTCATGACATAAACTGCTATTAATTTAGCCTGGACTACAATATACTTGAATTTCATAAAAATCCGCCGAAAGGGAAACCGAAACACTTGAATATAAATAAACAAATAAATAAATGAATAATCGTTATTTTACCGGTCGCCGTATTCTTCCAGCGAAACTTTCGCTCCCTCCTGTTCTCGCTGAACAAATCCCCGTCCTCGAACAGCAATTCCTGCAGAATCTTCACGTCCCTCTGATCTTCGTCCAACAATTGCCTAACCCTCAACTTTCCCAACTCGTTCCGCGCTTTCATCTCGTCGATCTCCTCCCCGTCCGCTTCCTCCGCTTCGAAATCGTTCAAATCCGCCTCGTCTTCGTCCGCGGACACCTCGTTCTCCGTTTCGCTCAATTCCGCCTCGTTCTCCACGAATCCGGCCGCGTACCGCTTCAATTCCTCCCTGGGCAACGAAATCTCGTTCTCCTCCGAATCGTAACCGAAAAATTCCTCCTCCTCGCTTTCCAATTCGACCGGAGACGAATTCGAAGCCTCGAAATCAATTTCGTCCTCGTCGCTGTCGGACAAATTCAATCTTCCCACGAATTTCCTCCTTTTAACTTTACGCTTGACTCCACAATCATTCCCGATATCTTCGTCGTCGTCCGACGACGAGATTCTGCTTCTCTTGAACGTTTCCGTGTTCTCGTCGGACCGCTGCGACGAGAATTTGCCGGAGCACAGTTCCAACAATTGCGAATCGCTCGCTATTCGCTCCTGCGTGAAATTCAACGGGTTCCCGGCGAATTCTTCGAAACCGTCCACGGAAAAGCTTCGCAAATTCATCGGCGGTGAATTCGAGTCCCTCGCGAACGAATTCAACGCGGTTAACTGCGTCAACGGCGAGATGAAATCGAAACACTGGCTTACGTTGCTAGTTTCATCGTTTCCACGCCGTTTCGAAGCTTGCCGCGGCTGAAACGCGTCGTTCTCCGCCGCGGAGTCGTCGTCGCTTTCTATTGTTAACGAAGCCTCGCGAATTATCGTGCACGACGCCAGGTTCGTAGGATTCGACGCTGCGATGCTTTCTATCAATCTCGAATTTGCTTCGCAGGCTTCCTTCGATGCTTTCAATGCTTCCCTGCATTGCTTCGATGCTTTCACAGTTTCGCTGCATTGTTTTGCTGCTTTCAATGCTTCGCAAGCTTGCTTCGCTGCATTCAATGCTTCGCTGCATTGTTTCCATGCTTTCAAAGCTTCGCTGCATTGTTTAGATGCTTTCACAGCTTCGCAGCATTGTTTTGCTGCTTCCACAGCTTCGCAGCAATGTTTTGCTGCTTTCAATGCTTCGCAAGCTTGTTTCGCTGATTCCAAAGCTTCGCTGCATTGTTTAGATGCTTTCATAGCTTCGCTGTATTCTTTCCCTGCTTCCAAAGCTTCGCAAGCTTCCTTCGCTGCTTTCACAGCTTCGCTGCATTGTTTAGATGCTTTCGAAGCTTCGCTGTATTGTTTTGATGCTTCCAAAGCTTCGCTGCATTGCTTCGATGCTTTCACAGCTTCGCTGCATTGTTTCAATGCTTTCATAGCTTCGCTTGCTTCTTTCCCTACTTCTAAAGCTTTGCAAGCTTGCTCCGCTGCATTCAAAGCTTCGCTGCATTGTTTCCATGCTTTCAAAGCTTCGCTGCATTGTTTTGCTGCTTTCACAGCTTCGCAGCATTGTTTTGCTGCTTTCACAGCTTCGCAGCATTGTTTTGCTGCTTCCACAGCTTCGCAGCAATGTTTTGCTGCTTTCAATGCTTCGCAAGCTTGTTTCGATGCTTCCAAAGCTTCGCTGCATTGTTTTGATGCTTTCATAGCTTCGCTGTATTCTTTCCCTGCTTCCAAAGCTTCGCAAGCTTCCTTCGCTGCTTTCACAGCTTCGCTGCATTGTTTAGATGCTTTCGAAGCTTCGCTGTATTGTTTTGATGCTTCCAAAGCTTCGCTGCATTGCTTCGATGCTTTCACAGCTTCGCTGCATTGCTTCGATGCTTTCATAACTTCGCTTGCTTCTTTCCCTGCTTCCGAAGCTTTGCAAGCTTGCTCCGCTGCTTTCAAAGCTTCGCTGCATTGTTTCCATGCTTTCTCAGCTTCGCTGCATTCTTCCCCCGCTTCCAAAGCTTCGCAGGCAACTTCGTACGCTTTAAAAGCTTCGCAAGCCTCCAAATTTGCTTCGCATGCTTCTTCCAACAGTTTCAAAGCTTCGCTGGCTTCCTTCGACGCTTTCGAAGCGTTGCTACATTGTTTCCCCGCTTTCAATGCTTTGCTACATTGTTTCCCCGCTGTCAATGCTTCGCTTGCCTCTCTCGATTCTCTCGAAGCTACACAAGCTTCGTGCGAAGCTTCCAATCTTTGCTGCGCCATCAAATTTGCTTCGCAAGCTTCTTCCAACAGTTTCGAAGCTTCCCTGCATTGTTCAGATGCATTTGTAGCTTTGCTGCATTGCTTCGCTGCTTTCAAAGCTTCGTAAGCTTGCTTCGCTGCTTTCAAAGCTTCGCTTGCTTGCTTCGCAGCTTTCAAAGCTTCTGAATCTTGTTTCCAACCTTTCGCTGTTCGCTTCGCAGTCAGATTAACCTCAGAAGCTTCGCACTCATCTGAATCTTCTTCGCAGCGATCAGAATCTTCTTCGCAATCTTTCAAACCTTCCCTCGCAGCTTTCCTATGCTTAAAAGCTTCGCTGGCTCTCTTCGATGCTTCAGAATCTTGTTTCCAAGCTTTCGCTGTTCGCTTCGCAGCCAAATTAACCTCAGAAGCTTCGCACTCATCTGAATCTTCTTCAAATTGTTCGCTATCGTTTTCCTCGTCGCTAACTTCAGCCTCGTCGTCGAAAAACTCGCAGCGCCTCGCAATTCTCCTCTTATTTCCCTTCCCTTCGTCCTCGCAGCAAATCTCCTCCTCGATTTCGCTTTCTTCGCTTTCCCCCGACTCGATCTCGTCCCCGTCGCTCTCCACGCCCAATTCCTCGTCGTTCATCGACTCGTTCCACTCGATTCGGCTCTCCTTCAGCTCCTCCTGCCTCTGCCTCCACTCCTCGTCCCGTTTCAACGCCATACGCATCTTCAATTCCCGTTTCAACTTCTCCAGCTTCGCCCCGGGTTTCGACGACGCGTTCCCGTTGCTCTCCTCGCCGCGAAGCTTGCAGAAGCTCTCCTTCACCACGTTCAAAGCCTTCGACCGTTCCTTCGAAGCCTCGGCGCCGAGATTATTGTTCCTGTTCTTCGATGATCGCGCCGCCGCGCCTCTCGCCGGCTCGTTCAAGTTTATCACGCATCCCGGAGCTCCGCTGAGCTTAGGTTTCATCGATTTCAACGTTTCCAACGTTCCGCGAGTAGTTTTCAAAGACCGCGAGTCGATCGATGGCGGCGGATGGCCGTACTCGTCGTAACTCGTGCTGTGACCCGGCGAAAGGCCCAACGATCGCTTCACGTGGCTCGCGTACGAGGTTTCCCCGTCCAAGATCGGGCAAATCGACGCTCGCCCGTTCTCGCCTCGCGAAAACGTCGATTTCGATGATTCGGCCCGTTCGGAGGCGAATTTTGGGCCTTCGCAACCGTGGAAACTCGATTCTGGGCCTTGCGAATTAGCGAAACTTGGTTTTCGGCATTGCGAATCGGGGATACTCGATTCTTGGCCATTTGGATTAATGGAGGTCGGTTTTGGGCCTTCTGAGCCATGGAAACTTGATTTTGGGCCTTGTGAATTAGGAACAGTTGGTTTTGGGTCTTGTGAACCATGGAAACTTGGTTTTGGGTCTTCTGAACCATGGAAACTTAGTTTTGGGTCTTGTGAACTATTAGAAAGCGATTTTGGGCCTTGCGAATTAGGGAAACTTGGTTCTGGGCCTTCTGAACTGTTAGAAACCGCTTTTGGGCCTTGTAAACAATTGGAGACCGATTTTGGACCTTCCGAATTAATAGAAACCGCTTTTGGGCCTTGTGAACAATTGGTGATCGATTTTGGGCCATCTGAGTTCAGGAAACTTGGTTTTGGGCCTTCCAAACCTTGCAAATTAACTTCTGGGCCTTCTAAATCTTGCCAATTAACTTCTGCGCCTTCTAAACCTTGCAAATTAACAACTGGGCCTTTTAAACCTTGCAAATTAACGTCTGGGCCTTTTAAACCTTGCAAATTAACTTCTGGACCTTCTAAATCTTGTAAACTCGCTTTTGGGCCTTTTAAATCTTCTAAATTCGCTTCTGGGCCTTTTGAATCTTGCAAATTAACTTCTGGGCCTTCTAAATCTTCGGAACTCGCTTCTGGGCCTTTTAAACCTTGCAAATTAACATCTGGGCCTTTTAAACCTTGCAAATTAATTTCTGGGCCTTCTAAACCTTGCAAATTAACTTCTGGGCCTTCTAAAGCTTGTAAACTCGCTTCTGGGCCTTCTAAATCTTCCAAATTCGCTTCTATGCCCTTTAAACTTTCTAAATTCGCTTCTGGGCCTTTTGAATCTTGCAACTCAACTTCTGGGCCTTTTAAACTTTCTAAATTCGCTTCTGGGCCTTTCAAATCAACTTCTGGGACTTTTGAACCGTCCGCAGCTTCGAAATTTCGCCCGTTCGCCGCAAAATCATCATTTTTATCCCCTTCTGCAGACAAAATTAATTAACTTACATAATGCAAAATTAAATCTGGTTTTTACCTTGATAGGAAAAAAGAAAGGCAATAGGGTAAAAATAAGTGTAATTGTAAATTTGTCTTTACCTCGTTCCCCATTATTTTCCTCCTTTTCATCGTCGACGAATAATTTCCTCGAAATATGCAATTTTGAATCTCCCGCCAATTTTTCGCCCTTTTCTTCTTCTTCTTCTTCTTCTTCTTCTTCTTCGGAATCCGAGGATTTGTAAAATTCCTCCGCCTCTTTTTCCTTCTCCTTCAAAGCATCCCTGCGTTTTCCAAATTCTTTCGATCATCAAAACACGCGCGGAGGAATGAACGAAAAATAAACGAATTTATATCGCGGCGCGAATCGAGGAATTATCGAATCCTTCCGATCGTTTTTTCGCGATAACTGGCGAATAAAAAGCGGCAGCGAAAAAATTCTTCTTCCGTCGCGTTGTTCGGCTGTTTCCGGAACGATTCGCTTTTTTTTTTTTTTTTTTTAGGATCAGCCAATCTTGACGATCATCGACGCGTATTGAAAAATTCTGCAATTGGGCGGTAATCCGACGATCGCAGAAAATGCGTGTCTACGCATGTATGTATATTAAAATTCTATTATTTATATATTATTATTATAACAATAACAATAGCAATAATAATAATAATAACAACAACAACAATAATATAAATAATAATAATGTGAATGATAATAATAGGAATAATAATAATGTAAATGATGATAATAGTAGTAATATGATAAGAATAATGTAAATGATAATAATAACGATAATAATAATGTAAATGATAATAATAACAATAATAACAATAATAATATGTATAATAGAATTTTTGTACAGCAGAATATAAGAATTCTCTTCACTCACTCGACGATTATCGACGAAAATTTCAATTTCGCCGCCAACGTTTCGCTTGCCGGCAGAATCGCGATCAACTTTCGCCTGTTCAAGAATTCCCTCAAGCTTCGCTGTTTCGGTTGATGGTAAGGCAACGAGACCCGCGATTCGCGCACCAATCGCTGCGTTTCGCTTTGTATTTGCTTCATCGCTTCGTCTTTCGCCGCTCTCCGCGAAATCTGCGAATTTCCGTTGTAAATTAATACGGAATAATTTCGATACGGAATTCAAAGTTACGCAAAGAGAAAGGAAGAAAGTATAAATAATCGAAATCGAGATCGATACGAAATGTGTAAAATTCATCGTTGAAAGTGTCTTTAAACGCAACCTTTTTACCAATTCGCCGCGATTATTGATACATTACTTTCATTTTTGGCTTCGTTTCCATTTCTCCTCTTCCTTCGTTAATCGATTTTTCATTCTTATCAAATTCTTCGTTTTCGTTTTCGTTTTCGTCTTCGTTTTCGTTTTTTCCCGCATTAAATTTCTTCGTTTCGAAGCCGCTGAAATTAACAGAATTCGAAGCTTCGTCTTCCGATTCGCTGTCTATTAAATTCGACATCCTTTTGCTCATATCGTCGATTTTATTACTTTCATCGTTTTCGGGTTTTCGAGTTTCGTTATTCAATAAATTATCCAATTCTTCGTCTTCCAAATCTTCGCTTATTACCCTAACTTTCCCTCTTTTCGCTGGTTTCTTTACCAAATCCTCCAATTCTTCGTCTTCTGATTCTTTTTCACATTCTTCGACTAATTTTTCACCATTCTTCGCCACTTTTTCTCTTCCACGTTTCTTTAATAAATCTTCCAATTCTTCGTCTTCCAAATCTTCGCTTATTACCCTAACTTTCCCTCTTTTCGCTGGCTTCTTTACCAAATCCTCCAATTCTCCGTCTTCTGATTCTTTTTCACATTCTTCGACTAATTTTTCACCATTCTTCGCCACTTTTTCTCTTCCACGTTTCTTTAACAAATCTTCCAATTCTTCGTCTTCCAAATCTTCGCTTATTACCCTAACTTTCCCTCTTTTCGCTGGTTTCTTTACCAAATTCTCCAATTCTCCGTCTTCTGATTCTTTTTCACATTCTTCGGCTAATTTTTCACCATTCTTCGCCACTTTTTCTCTTCCACGTTTCTTTAATAAATTATCAATTTTCTCTTCTTCATTTTCCACACTTTTGTTCGCCAAATTATCGATTATTTTCTCTTCCTTAATTTCCATACTTTTATTCGCCAAATTATCAATTTTCTCTTCCTCATTTTTCACACGTTTGTTCGCCAAATTATCGATTATTTTCTCTTCCTCATTTTCCATACTTTCATTCGCCAAATTATCAATTTTCTTTTCTTTGTTTTTCACACGTTTGTTCGCCAAATTATCAATTTTCTTTTCTTTGTTTTTCACTCTTTTGTTCGCCAAATTATCGATTATTTTCTCTTCCTTATTTTCCACGCTTTTATCATTAACTAAATTATCCATTATTTTCTCTTCCTCGTTTTCCAAACTTTCATCGTTAACTAAATTCTCCATTATTCTGACTAAATTATTTTCCTTATCTTCTACATTTTCCACGTTTCCTTCGTCGCTTTCTTTAACGTTTCCATCGATTGTAACTTTGCCATTATTAACCCGGCGATTCTTCGATTCGCTCGAATCTTTCTTCTCCTTCGATTCGTGAAAGTTCGACTCGTCCAGCTGCGGAACACGACGATTTCTCTTCTCCGTCATTTAGTGCAATTTCCTGCGATCATCGATGATTTGTACTGCAGCTGAAACAATTAACTTCGTCACTATTCGTTTCTTTCTTTGTTTACTTATTGTTGATCGTTTATTCGTTTTCAATTATGAAAATACAAGTTAGAATTTAATCAACCTGATCATCGTTTATTTACTTATTTGTTGAAATCGTGAAAATGTAACAGTTTGGAATTTAATCAACGAAACCTTCGTTTATTTATCGTTTATTCGTTTGAAATTATGAAAATACAGGTTAGAATCGAACGATGGAATAATTAAATTTTGTAAGCGATTTTGAAGAAACCGATTGAAAAACAGGCTAGAGATTAAATTTTATTTAATTTGGTTAATCTCACCTAATTTCAAGCTGCGTTGTTCTTAGGAATTACGTTTGTATTGCTTAAATTCAAGATTGGGAGCCAAAATTCACGAATTTCTGCGACTTGACGAAGAGAAGGCTTCGATTGGGAGAATTTTGGCGCGAAATATTAAGTTTCTCGCGCGTTTCTTGGCGAGAGAAAATTCCCTAGGATCAGTAAAAAAGTTACTAGGATTGATAGAGAATATTGGAATATGATTTAAGTGGGTGGGATTAAGAAGAGGCGAGTGTAACAAGTTTTATGTAATGACATTTAATTCCCATTAAATCTCATTTCGAAGCGGTGGTTAATTGAATTCTCATTGAGGATTGAATTAGGCCGAATCTGATTCGATGTTAAAGGAAAATTAAGTAAAATTTGCTACGATCTTAAACAAAAACTGCGAGAAAATTGATTTGAAATTAACTCAGACCTAACCCGAAGTTAACCACAACAATTCTGATACCAACGCTGTAATTAATCCAATATTAATTAAAAACCAACCGAACCCAAATTTAATTCAATCTTATATTAAAACCTAACCCAAATTTGATTCAATCTTATAGTAGACCTAACCCAAATTTGGTTCAATCTTAAATCAGACCTAACCCAAATTTGGTTCAATCTTAAGTCAGACCTAACCCAATTTTAATTGGATCTTAAATCAGACCTAACCCTAATTTGGTTCAATCTTAAAGCAGACCTAACCCAAATTTGATTCAATCTTAATTCAGACCTAACCCAAATTTGGTTCAATCTTAATTCAGACCTAACCCAAATTTGGTTCAATCTTAAATCAGACCTAACCCAAATTTGGTTAGAATTTAAATCAGACATAACCCAAATTTGGTTAGAACTTAAATCAGACCTAACCCAAATTTAAGTCGAACTTAATTCAAACCTAACTCAAAATTGATTCATTCTTAAATCAGACCTAACCCAAAGTTGGTTCAATCTTATAGTAGACCTAACCCAAATTTGGTTAGAACTTAAATCAGACCTAACTCAAATTTAATTCGAACTTAATTCAAACCTAACCCAAATTTAAGTCGAACTTAATTCAAACCTAACTCAAAATTGATTCATTCTTAAATCAGACCTAACCCAAATTTGGTTCAATCTTAATTCAGGCCTAACCCAAATTTGGTTCGATCTTAAATCAGACCTAACCCAAATTTGGTTAGAACTTAATTCAAACCTAACCCAAATTTAAGTCGAACTTAATTCAAACCTAACTCAAAATTGATTCAATCTTAAATCAGACCTAACCCAAATTTGGTTCAATCTTAATTCAGGCCTAACCCAAATTTGGTTCGATCTTAAATCAGACCTAACCCAAATTTGGTTAGAACTTAATTCAAACCTAACCCAAATTTAAGTCGAACTTAATTCAAACCTAACTCAAAATTGATTCATTCTTAAATCAGACCTAACCCAAATTTGGTTCAATCTTAATTCAGACCTAACCCAAATTTGATTCAATCTTAAATCAGACCTAACCCAAATTTGGTTCGATCTTAAATCAGACCTAACCCAAATTTCATTGGATCTTAAATCAAACCTAACCCAAATTTGATTCGAACTTAAATGAAACGTAACCCAAATTTGGTTCAATCTTAAATCAAACCTAACCCAAATTTGATTCAATCTTAAATTAGACCTAACCCAAATTTGGTTAGAACTTAAAATCAGACCTAACCCAAATTTGGTTCGATCTTAAATCAGACCTAACCCAAATTTCATTGGATCTTAAATCAAACCTAACCCAAATTTGATTCGATCTTAAATCAGACCTAACCCAAATTTAAGTCGAACTTAATTCAAACCTAACCCAAATTTAAGTCGAACTTAATTCAAACCTAACCCAAATTTAATTCGAACTTAATTCAAACCTAACCCAAATTTAAGTCGAACTTAAATCAAACCTAACCCAAATTAAACCTAACCTAACCCAAGCTTAATTGAAACGAGAATCAATACAAAGTTCAGTGCGTATGTTCGCTTGTGATCCGAAGTTCAACGAAACCTAACCTAACCTAACCTAACCCAAACATAAAAAAACACGGCGCTTGAAAATATTATAAAGACAATGTCAACAAATTGTTAAACTTTCGATCAAAACAAGTTAAAAACGAAACCGTGCCAATAATTCGAACCTAACCCAGACCTAACCTCAAAACTTCCATTTTCTGCGATTCTTTGACAAACCCAAACCTAACCCAAATGCATTAACCAAAACAAAACGAAGAAAACGACTTTAAAATGTCTTCAACGTTGTCGTTAACAAAGCTTCGCAAAAAGTCGCGAAATCCTCAAAATCTTGCGACCAAAAAACCACCGAAATCAACATTAACAACTCGTTTCGACGGTTTAACCGAACGCGAAGTGCAACGATATTCTCTTCCCGATTACCTGACTCCGGATTTGAACATCGTGTTCATCGGAATAAATCCGAGCTTAATTTCAGCGCACAGGAGGAAATATTACGCAGGCGTAGGAAATCATTTCTACAAACTTTTGCACCATTCCGGTCTGACGCCGCGCTTATTTTCGCCGGAGGACGATTACAAATTGCTGGATCTCGGCATCGGATTGACAAACATCGTGTCGCGACCGACTCGAAGTTCGAGCGACTTGAAATCGGCTGAAATGAGACGCGGAATCGACGAAACAATCGAGAAACTTGAATTCTACCGTCCGAAAATCGCCGTGTTCAACGGGAAATGCATTTACCTTGCGTTTGCCGATAAAAGCGTTCAGTTCACGTTCGGTTTGCAACGCGATTCGATCGGTGAGACGAGAATTTGGGTCACGCCGTCGACTAGCGCGAGATGCGCGAATTTCCCGCGAATGGACGACAAATTGCGCTTCTTCGGCGGTTTGGGGAAATATTTGAAGTATTTGAAGGGGGAAATCGACGAGGGGGAAACGATGAATCTGGAGGAGTTTCGTTTCGACGGGAAATGTAAGCAATTTATTCCGAGGACGTCGAAAATGTGGAGGAGAAAGGAGGTCTCGAAGTTTTTGAGAGGCGGCAGGATCGCGAATCGCGAGACGATCGGGGGGAATAGTTTCGACGACGATGTGGCGACGGTTAGAAGCACGGAGTTCGTTGTTCGTAGATTGGATTGTTTGGATAACGATGGAAATGGTGGGAAATGGTTGGATAAAGTTGAAAATATTGGGGAAAGTTTGGATAAAGTTGAAAAGCTTGGGGAAAGTTTCGATAATGATGGAAATGTTGGGGAAAGTTTGGATAATTGTGGAAATAGTGGAAAAAGTTTGGATAACGATGGAAATGCAAGGAAAAGTTTGGATAATGATGGAAATGTTGGGAAAAGTTTGGATAATCGTGGAAATGTAAGGAAAAGTTTGGATAATGATGGAAAGCTTAGGAAAAGATTGGAGAAAGCTAAAAAACCAGGGAAAAGTTTGGATAAAGTTGAAAAGCTTGGGGAAAGTTTGGATAACGATGGAAATGTTGGGAAATGTTTGGATAATGATGGAAATATTGGGGAAAGCTTTGGTAAAGTTGAAAAACTTGGGAAAAGTTTGGATAATGTTGAAAATATTGGGAAAAGTTTGGATAAAGCTGAAAATATTTGGAAAAGCTTGGATAAAGCTGAAAAACTTGGGAAAAGTTTGGATAATGATGGAAATGTAAGGAAAAGTTTGGATAAAGTTGAAAATCTTGGGAAAAGTTTGGATAACGATGGAAATGTAAGGAAAAGTTTGGATAATCGTGGAAATGTAAGGAAAAGCTTGGAAAATGATGGAAATATAAGGAAAAGTTTGGATAATGATGGAAATATTCGGGAAAGTTTGGATAAAGTTGAAAAGCTTGGGGAAAGTTTGGATAATGATGGAAATATTGGGAAAAACTTGGATAATGATGAAAATATTTTAGAAAGCTTTGGTAAAGTTAAAAAACTTGGGAAAAGTTTGGATAAAGTTGGAAAACTTGGGGAAAGTTTGGATAATGATGAAAATATTAGGAAAAGTTTGGTTAACGATGAAAATATTGGTAAAAGCTTGGATAATTATGAAAATACGTTGAAAAGTTTGGATAATGTTGAAAATATTGCGGAAAGTTTGGATAAAGCTGAAAACATTGGGAAAAGTTTGGATAATGATGAAAATACCACAAAAAATTTGGATAACAGTAAAAATACGAGGAAAAGTTTGGATAATGATGAAAATACGTTGAAATGTTTGGATAATGATGAAAATATTGGGAAAAGTTTGGATAACGATGAAAATATTGGGAAAAGTTTGGATAATTATGAAAATACGTTGAAAAGTTTGGATAATGTTGAAAATATTGCGGAAAGTTTGGATAAAGCTGAAAACATTGGGAAAAGTTTGGATAATGATGAAAATACAAGGAAAAGTTTGGATAATGATGAAAATACAATCAAAAGTTTGGATAATGATGAAAATATTGGGAAAAGTTTGGATAACGATGGAAATATTGGGAAAAGTTTGGATAATTATGAAAATACGTTGAAAAGTTTGGATAATGATGAAAATATTGGGAAAAGTTTGGATAACGATGAAAATATTGGTAAAAGTTTGGATAATGATGAAAATACGTTGAAAAGTTTGGATAATGATGAAAATACGAGGAAAACTTTGGATAACAGTAAAAATACCACGAAAAATTTGGATAACCATGAAAATATCACGAAAAATTTGGATAACGATGAAAATACAAGGAAAAGTTTGGATAATGACGAAAATACAATGAAAAATTTGGATAATAATAGTAAAAATACCACAAAAACTTTGGATAACACTGAAAATACAACCAAAACTTTGAACATCACTAAAAATACGTCCAAAACTTTGAACAACGCTAAAAACACCACGAAAACTTTGAACAACGCTAAAAATACGTCCAAAACATCAACAAACGCTAAAAATACGTCTAAAACTTTGAACATCGCTAAAAATACGTCCAAAACTTCAACAAACGCTAAAAATAAGCGCAAAACAATGGACGATCACGCGAGAATAGTAAAATTCAAGTGGTCCGAAAAGAAAGCTTCGAATGACGGCGCAAAATTGGAGTTCGTCGATTTGATCAAAAACAGATTGCGAAAAAGGCGGGAGGAAATTGAGATCAGCTGTAATTCGAAATTGAAGAGGATTAAAGGCGAGAATTAAGCTTCTTCTTCTTCTTATTATTATTATATAATTAACATGATTTTTCGTACATTACTGCATCCCAATCCAACGTAAATTTACAACAATATATTAATTAATTGTGGCTTTTTGGCTTAGAAAAAGTATAAAAATATTTATTTATATTTGTATTTGTATTTATATTCGAACGAACGAACGAATGAACGATTTTTTTGCCGATGTATTAATAAAAATTAATTACGCTTTTTCGGCGTGTTTTTTGCTTCTTTTTCAAAGCTTCGATTTTCCCGCCTCGATCAACGATTTCAATTTCTGCGTCAGCATTATGTTGCCGGTTATCTTCAGCTTGCCGCGCATGAAAGCCACCTGCGGGTTCAATTTTCCCAGCGCCTGTAAGAGAAAAGAAAAGAAAAGAGAAGAGAAGAAATAAATAAATAAAGGAAACTTCGGTCTATTTCATTCGTTCATTTCTTTGTTTTATTGCGTAAAATTGGGGGCGATTTTATGGATAAATGTTTCATTTCATTGTTTTTTGTTAGGTTTCACGTGTATCGTTAATTGTATTGAAATGATTTTAATTAACGAACGAATGAATGTGAATGAATATGAATGAATATGAATGAATATGAATGAATATGAATTAATGAATATGAATGAATATGAATTAATGAATATGAGTGAATACGAATTAATGAATATGAATGAATATGAATTAATGAATATGAATGAATACGAATGATTAAGAATGAATAAAAATGAATAAGAATGAATAGAAATGAATAGAAATGAATAAGAATGAATAGAAATGAATAGGAATGAATAGAAATGAATAGGAATGAATAGAAATGAATAGGAATGAATAGAAATGAATAGAAATGAATAGAAATGTATAAGAATGAATAGAAATGAATAGAAATGAATAAAAATGAATAAGAATGAATAAGAATGAATAGAAATGAATAGAAATGAATAGAAATGAATAGAGAATGAATAAAAATGAATAAGAATGAATAGAAATGAATAGAAATGAATATGAATGAATAGAAATGAATAGAAATGAATAAGAATGAATAAAAATGAATAGAAATGAATAGAAATGAATAGAAATGAATAAAAATGAATACGAATGAATAGAAATGAATAAGAATGAATAAAAATGAATAAGAATGAATAAGAATGAATAGAAATGAATAGAAATGAATAGAAATGAATAAAAATGAATAGAAATGAATAGAAAATGAATAGGAATGAATAGAAATGAATAGAAATGAATAGAAATGAATAGAAATGAATAGAAAATGAATAGAAATGAATAGAAATGAATAGAGAATGAATAAAAATGAATAAGAATGAATAGAAATGAATAGAAATGAATATGAATGAATAGAAATGAATAGAAATGAATAAGAATGAATAAAAATGAATAGAAATGAATAGAAATGAATAAGAATGAATAGAAATGAATAGGAATGAATAGAAATGAATAGGAATGAATAGAAATGAATAGGAATGAATAGAAATGAATAGGAATGAATAGAAATGAATAAGAATGAATAGAAATGAATAGAAATGAATAGAAAATGAATAGGAATGAATAGAAATGAATAGGAATGAATAGAAATGAATAAAAATGAATAAGAATGAATAAGAATGAATACGAATGATTAAGAATGAATAAAAATGAATAAAAATGAATAAGAATGAATAGAAATGAATAAGAATGAATAGAAATGAATAGAAATGAATATGAATGAATGTGAATGAATATAAATGAATAAGAATGAATAAAAATGAATAAGAATGAATAGAAATGAATCGAAATGAATAGAAAATGAATAAGAATGAACATAAATGAATACGAATGAATATAAATGAATTCGAATGTCGATTAATCGAAATCGAAATATAATTCGAATGTTCGAAAAACTTCGATTGATTTCAAGTTTGGAGAATTGATGAAAAATCCCACTTAAATCGATTTAATTCGATTTAATTCGATCGAACACGCAAGTTGATCAATTACGTATTCGCATTCGCGTGATCGAGGAATGAATAATGAATGCAGCAGTTGGAAAAATAAGAAATAATAAGAGATGATAATGATGATAAGAAATGGAAAGTTTCAGTTTCACCATTTCAATCATGTCCGAATCTTCGATCACAAGCGTGGCGTCGATTTTCCCGGTTTTAGGCTCGCCTTTGTGAACTTGCGGTTTCTTCAAATCCAGCGCTTCAATGTAAATGTTAGAATTACAACAAATGGAAAAAGGAACACCAAAAAGAAACGACATTCCTTGCCCGTGTAATTTCTCCACTTACTCCAAACGGCCCTCGGCTGCTTGTCGACGAGGATCTTGTACAAGAACACCGCGTCGACTTTCTTCGCTTCTTTCGGGTTCGCCTTCACGTAATCGTTGATCTTCTCGAAAACCGCGTCGCTTTGCAACGCGGTTTCGCTCTCCTTTCCAGTCGAATTCAATTCCTCCTTCTCGTTCGAATCCACCGCGACGACCACGTTTTTCAGGTCCACGTAACCGCCTTTGAAAGAAAGAGGAAAAAGGTGGAAAAGGATTTACGATACAGCGCGCGCGATTATTTTCAAAACAGCGAAAAGCAAAACGTAATTCGATCGTTTCTCGTTTCTTTCACCTGTGATAACCGGCGAATTCTCGCCGGCGACGGACGTGGTGAAGTGGATCCTGTTCCCATCGCGCCACATGTCGGTCCTCAACGTTTGGCCGGGCAAAACTGGCTTCGCGAAACGAACCTTCGATGGAAAAGGCGGATTTAGCGTTGCGCTGGATTCGCGAATGAACACGGAACAGAAAAGACAGAAATGACGAAGAAATGACGAAGAAAAGACAGAAATGACCAAGAAAAGGCAGAAATGACGAAGAAAAGACAAAGAACAGATAGAAGTGACCAAGAAAAGACAGAGGTGACCAAGAAATGACCAAGAAAAGACAGAAATGACCAAGAAAAGACAAAGAACAGGTAGAAGTGACTAAGAAAAGACAGAAAAGACAGAGGTGACCAAGAAAAGGCAGAAATGACGAAGAAAAGACAAAGAACAGGTAGAAGTGACTAAGAAAAGACAGAAAAGACAGAGGTGACCAAGAAAAGGCAGAAATGACGAAGAAAAGGCAGAAATGACGAAGAAAAGACAAAGAACAGGTAGAAGTGACCAAGAAAAGACAGAAAAGACAGAGGTGACCAAGAAAAGGCAGAAATGACGAAGAAAAGACAAAGAACAGGTAGAAGTGACTAAGAAAAGACAGAAAAGACAGAGGTGACCAAGAAAAGGCAGAAATGACGAAGAAAAGACAAAGAACAGATAGAAGTGACCAAGAAAAGGCAGAGGTGACCAAGAAATGACCAAGAAAAGACAGAAATGACCAAGAAAAGACAAAGAACAGGTAGAAGTGACTAAGAAAAGACAGAAAAGACAGAGGTGACCAAGAAAAGACAGAAATGACCAAGAAAAGACAGAAAAGACCAAGAAAAGACAGAAATGAAACAGAAAAGACAATGAAAAGACAGAAATTCGCGATCATCTCGATTAACAACTTCGTTTAGTTGGATTGATGAGAAAGAATGAAACGGTAATACCTTCATTTCAGTTTTGTGTGCCTTCCCTTTGTCATTTCTGTCTTTTCTGTCTTTCCTTTGCCATTTCTGTCTTTTCTACGTCTTCTCTTTGCCATTTCTGTCTTTTCTGTCTTTCCTTTGCCATTTCAGTCTTTTCTACGTCTTCTCTTTGCCATTTCTGTCTTTTCTGTCTTTCCTTTGCCATTTCTGTCTTTTCTACGTCTTCTCTTTGCCATTTCCTTGTCATTTCTGTCTTTTCTGTCTATCCTATCGTATAAAATCTTCGCGTATCTTCGTCATTATTATTAATTCGCCAACGCGTGCAAACGAACGAAGCAATTAAAGAAGCGAACGAATATAAAGAAAAGGAGAAGAAGAAACGGTTACTTTGACGGCTCTGAAGAGCGCCGGATCGCCATTAGCGTAAACTCGAAGCACGTGGCGCGTGGCGAATCCCAGCGAGCATAAACCGTGCAAAATCGGCCTCTTGAAGCCGCCCAAATTCGCCAACGTCGGATCGATGTGAAGCGGGTTCGTGTCGCCGCTCAATCTGTACAACGCCGCCTGCGAAAATTGCCAAATCTCATTTTAACGGCGAATCAGAGGCGCGCGAAGGATAGTCACACGGTTTAGGGATTCGATTTTGGACATATTGAGAGACGTAGCACAGTTAAAGTGTAGCACTGTCAAGATTAGGACAGTTAACATTAGGACACTTACGGTGTAGGACAGTTAAGACAGAGGACAGTTAATATGTAGGACAGTTAAGACAGGAGATAGTTAAGATAGAGGACAGTTAAGACAGAGGACAGTTAAAGTGTAGCACTGTCAAGATTAGGGCAGTTAACATTAGGACAGTTAACATTAGGACACTTACGGTGTAGGACAGTTAAGACAGAAGACAGTTAATATGTAGGACAGTTAAGACAGGGGACAGTTAAGATAGAGGACAGTTAAGACAGAGGACAGTTAAAGTGTAGCACTGTCAAGATTAGGGCAGTTAACATTAGGACAGTTAACATTAGGACACTTACGGTGTAGGACAGTTAAGACAGAGGACAGTTAATATGTAGGACAGTTAAGACAGGAGATAGTTAAGATAGAGGACAGTTAAGACAGAGGACAGTTAAAGTGTAGCACTGTCAAGATTAGGGCAGTTAACATTAGGGCACTTACGGTGTAGGACAGTTAAGATAGAGGACAGTTAATATGTAGGACAGTTAAGACAGGAGATAGTTAAGATAGAGGACAGTTAAGACAGAGGACAGTTAAAGTGTAGCACTGTCAAGATTAGGGCAGTTAACATTAGGGCACTTACGGTGTAGGACAGTTAAGATAGAGGACAGTTAATATGTAGGACAGTTAAGACAGGAGATAGTTAAGATAGAGGACAGTTAAGACAGAGGACAGTTAAAGTGTAGCACTGTCAAGATTAGGGCAGTTAACATTAGGGCACTTACGGTGTAGGACAGTTAAGATAGAGGACAGTTAATATGTAGGACAGTTAAGACAGGAGATAGTTAAGATAGAGGACAGTTAAGACAGAGGACAGTTAAAGTGTAGCACTGTCAAGATTAGGGCAGTTAACATTAGGGCACTTACGGTGTAGGACAGTTAAGATAGAGGACAGTTAATATGTAGGACAGTTAAGACAGGAGATAGTTAAGATAGAGGACAGTTAAGACAGAGGACAGTTAAAGTGTAGCACTGTCAAGATTAGGGCAGTTAACATTAGGACACTTACGGTGTAGGACAGTTAAGACAGAGGACAGTTAATATGTAGGACAGTTAAGACAGGAGATAGTTAAGATAGAGGACAGTTAAGACAGAGGACAGTCAAAGTGTAGCACTGTCAAGATTAGGGCAGTTAACATTAGGACAGTTAACATTAGGACACTTACGGTGTAGGACAGTTAAGACAGAGGACAGTTAATATGTAGGACAGTTAAGACAGGGGACAGTTAAGATAGAGGACAGTTAAGACAGAGGACAGTTAAAGTGTAGCACTGTCAAGATTAGGGCAGTTAACATTAGGACACTTACGGTGTAGGACAGTTAAGACAGAGGACAGTTAATATGTAGGACAGTTAAGACAGGAGATAGTTAAGATAGAGGACAGTTAAGACAGAGGACAGTTAAAGTGTAGCACTGTCAAGATTAGGGCAGTTAACATTAGGACAGTTAACATTAGGACACTTACGGTGTAGGACAGTTAAGACAGAAGACAGTTAATATGTAGGACAGTTAAGACAGGAGATAGTTAAGATAGAGGACAGTTAAGACAGAGGACAGTTAAAGTGTAGCACTGTCAAGATTAGGGCAGTTAACATTAGGACAGTTAACATTAGGACACTTACGGTGTAGGACAGTTAAGACAGAAGACAGTTAATATGTAGGACAGTTAAGACAGGGGACAGTTAAGATAGAGGACAGTTAAGACAGAGGACAGTTAAAGTGTAGCACTGTCAAGATTAGGGCAGTTAACATTAGGACAGTTAACATTAGGACACTTACGGTGTAGGACAGTTAAGACAGAGGACAGTTAATATGTAGGACAGTTAAGACAGGAGATAGTTAAGATAGAGGACAGTTAAGACAGAGGACAGTTAAAGTGTAGCACTGTCAAGATTAGGGCAGTTAACATTAGGGCACTTACGGTGTAGGACAGTTAAGATAGAGGACAGTTAATATGTAGGACAGTTAAGACAGGAGATAGTTAAGATAGAGGACAGTTAAGACAGAGGACAGTTAAAGTGTAGCACTGTCAAGATTAGGGCAGTTAACATTAGGGCACTTACGGTGTAGGACAGTTAAGATAGAGGACAGTTAATATGTAGGACAGTTAAGACAGGAGATAGTTAAGATAGAGGACAGTTAAGACAGAGGACAGTTAAAGTGTAGCACTGTCAAGATTAGGGCAGTTAACATTAGGGCACTTACGGTGTAGGACAGTTAAGATAGAGGACAGTTAATATGTAGGACAGTTAAGACAGGAGATAGTTAAGATAGAGGACAGTTAAGACAGAGGACAGTTAAAGTGTAGCACTGTCAAGATTAGGGCAGTTAACATTAGGGCACTTACGGTGTAGGACAGTTAAGATAGAGGACAGTTAATATGTAGGACAGTTAAGACAGGAGATAGTTAAGATAGAGGACAGTTAAGACAGAGGACAGTTAAAGTGTAGCACTGTCAAGATTAGGGCAGTTAACATTAGGACACTTACGGTGTAGGACAGTTAAGACAGAGGACAGTTAATATGTAGGACAGTTAAGACAGGAGATAGTTAAGATAGAGGACAGTTAAGACAGAGGACAGTCAAAGTGTAGCACTGTCAAGATTAGGGCAGTTAACATTAGGACAGTTAACATTAGGACACTTACGGTGTAGGACAGTTAAGACAGAGGACAGTTAATATGTAGGACAGTTAAGACAGGGGACAGTTAAGATAGAGGACAGTTAAGACAGAGGACAGTTAAAGTGTAGCACTGTCAAGATTAGGGCAGTTAACATTAGGACACTTACGGTGTAGGACAGTTAAGACAGAGGACAGTTAATATGTAGGACAGTTAAGACAGGAGATAGTTAAGATAGAGGACAGTTAAGACAGAGGACAGTTAAAGTGTAGCACTGTCAAGATTAGGGCAGTTAACATTAGGACAGTTAACATTAGGACACTTACGGTGTAGGACAGTTAAGACAGAAGACAGTTAATATGTAGGACAGTTAAGACAGGAGATAGTTAAGATAGAGGACAGTTAAGACAGAGGACAGTTAAAGTGTAGCACTGTCAAGATTAGGGCAGTTAACATTAGGACAGTTAACATTAGGACACTTACGGTGTAGGACAGTTAAGACAGAGGACAGTTAATATGTAGGACAGTTAAGACAGGAGATAGTTAAGATAGAGGACAGTTAAGACAGAGGACAGTTAAAGTGTAGCACTGTCAAGATTAGGGCAGTTAACATTAGGGCACTTACGGTGTAGGACAGTTAAGATAGAGGACAGTTAATATGTAGGACAGTTAAGACAGGAGATAGTTAAGATAGAGGACAGTTAAGACAGAGGACAGTTAAAGTGTAGCACTGTCAAGATTAGGGCAGTTAACATTAGGGCACTTACGGTGTAGGACAGTTAAGATAGAGGACAGTTAATATGTAGGACAGTTAAGACAGGAGATAGTTAAGATAGAGGACAGTTAAGACAGAGGACAGTTAAAGTGTAGCACTGTCAAGATTAGGGCAGTTAACATTAGGGCACTTACGGTGTAGGACAGTTAAGATAGAGGACAGTTAATATGTAGGACAGTTAAGACAGGAGATAGTTAAGATAGAGGACAGTTAAGACAGAGGACAGTTAAAGTGTAGCACTGTCAAGATTAGGGCAGTTAACATTAGGACAGTTAACATTAGGACACTTACGGTGTAGGACAGTTAAGACAGAGGACAGTTAATATGTAGGACAGTTAAGACAGAGGACAGTTAAGATAGAGGACACTTAAGACAGAGGACAGTTAAAGTGTAGCACTGTCAAGATTAGGACAGTTAACATTAGGACAGTTAACATTAGGACACTTACGGTGTAGGACAGTTAAGACAGAGGACAATTAATATGTAGGACAGTTAAGACAGGAGATAGTTAAGATAGAGGACAGTTAAGACAGAGGACAGTCAAAGTGTAGCACTGTCAAGATTAGGGCAGTTAACATTAGGACAGTTAACATTAGGACACTTACGGTGTAGGACAGTTAAGACAGAGGACAGTTAATATGTAGGACAGTTAAGACAGGGGACAGTTAAGATAGAGGACAGTTAAGACAGAGGACAGTTAAAGTGTAGCACTGTCAAGATTAGGGCAGTTAACATTAGGACAGTTAACATTAGGACACTTACGGTGTAGGACAGTTAAGACAGAGGACAATTAATATGTAGGACAGTTAAGACAGGAGATAGTTAAGATAGAGGACAGTTAAGACAGAGGACAGTCAAAGTGTAGCACTGTCAAGATTAGGGCAGTTAACATTAGGACAGTTAACATTAGGACACTTACGGTGTAGGACAGTTAAGACAGAGGACAGTTAATATGTAGGACAGTTAAGACAGGGGACAGTTAAGATAGAGGACAGTTAAGACAGAGGACAGTTAAAGTGTAGCACTGTCAAGATTAGGGCAGTTAACATTAGGACACTTACGGTGTAGGACAGTTAAGACAGAGGACAGTTAATATGTAGGACAGTTAAGACAGGAGATAGTTAAGATAGAGGACAGTTAAGACAGAGGACAGTTAAAGTGTAGCACTGTCAAGATTAGGGCAGTTAACATTAGGACAGTTAACATTAGGACACTTACGGTGTAGGACAGTTAAGACAGAAGACAGTTAATATGTAGGACAGTTAAGACAGGAGATAGTTAAGATAGAGGACAGTTAAGACAGAGGACAGTTAAAGTGTAGCACTGTCAAGATTAGGGCAGTTAACATTAGGACAGTTAACATTAGGACACTTACGGTGTAGGACAGTTAAGACAGAGGACAGTTAATATGTAGGACAGTTAAGACAGGAGATAGTTAAGATAGAGGACAGTTAAGACAGAGGACAGTTAAAGTGTAGCACTGTCAAGATTAGGGCAGTTAACATTAGGGCACTTACGGTGTAGGACAGTTAAGATAGAGGACAGTTAATATGTAGGACAGTTAAGACAGGAGATAGTTAAGATAGAGGACAGTTAAGACAGAGGACAGTTAAAGTGTAGCACTGTCAAGATTAGGGCAGTTAACATTAGGGCACTTACGGTGTAGGACAGTTAAGATAGAGGACAGTTAATATGTAGGACAGTTAAGACAGGAGATAGTTAAGATAGAGGACAGTTAAGACAGAGGACAGTTAAAGTGTAGCACTGTCAAGATTAGGGCAGTTAACATTAGGGCACTTACGGTGTAGGACAGTTAAGATAGAGGACAGTTAATATGTAGGACAGTTAAGACAGGAGATAGTTAAGATAGAGGACAGTTAAGACAGAGGACAGTTAAAGTGTAGCACTGTCAAGATTAGGGCAGTTAACATTAGGGCACTTACGGTGTAGGACAGTTAAGATAGAGGACAGTTAATATGTAGGACAGTTAAGACAGGAGATAGTTAAGATAGAGGACAGTTAAGACAGAGGACAGTTAAAGTGTAGCACTGTCAAGATTAGGGCAGTTAACATTAGGGCACTTACGGTGTAGGACAGTTAAGATAGAGGACAGTTAATATGTAGGACAGTTAAGACAGGAGATAGTTAAGATAGAGGACAGTTAAGACAGAGGACAGTTAAAGTGTAGCACTGTCAAGATTAGGGCAGTTAACATTAGGACAGTTAACATTAGGACACTTACGGTGTAGGACAGTTAAGACAGAGGACAGTTAATATGTAGGACAGTTAAGACAGAGGACAGTTAAGATAGAGGACACTTAAGACAGAGGACAGTTAAAGTGTAGCACTGTCAAGATTAGGACAGTTAACATTAGGACAGTTAACATTAGGACACTTACGGTGTAGGACAGTTAAGACAGAGGACAATTAATATGTAGGACAGTTAAGACAGGAGATAGTTAAGATAGAGGACAGTTAAGACAGAGGACAGTCAAAGTGTAGCACTGTCAAGATTAGGGCAGTTAACATTAGGACAGTTAACATTAGGACACTTACGGTGTAGGACAGTTAAGACAGAGGACAGTTAATATGTAGGACAGTTAAGACAGGGGACAGTTAAGATAGAGGACAGTTAAGACAGAGGACAGTTAAAGTGTAGCACTGTCAAGATTAGGGCAGTTAACATTAGGACAGTTAACATTAGGACACTTACGGTGTAGGACAGTTAAGACAGAGGACAATTAATATGTAGGACAGTTAAGACAGGAGATAGTTAAGATAGAGGACAGTTAAGACAGAGGACAGTCAAAGTGTAGCACTGTCAAGATTAGGGCAGTTAACATTAGGACAGTTAACATTAGGACACTTACGGTGTAGGACAGTTAAGACAGAGGACAGTTAATATGTAGGACAGTTAAGACAGGGGACAGTTAAGATAGAGGACAGTTAAGACAGAGGACAGTTAAAGTGTAGCACTGTCAAGATTAGGGCAGTTAACATTAGGACACTTACGGTGTAGGACAGTTAAGACAGAGGACAGTTAATATGTAGGACAGTTAAGACAGGAGATAGTTAAGATAGAGGACAGTTAAGACAGAGGACAGTTAAAGTGTAGCACTGTCAAGATTAGGGCAGTTAACATTAGGACAGTTAACATTAGGACACTTACGGTGTAGGACAGTTAAGACAGAAGACAGTTAATATGTAGGACAGTTAAGACAGGAGATAGTTAAGATAGAGGACAGTTAAGACAGAGGACAGTTAAAGTGTAGCACTGTCAAGATTAGGGCAGTTAACATTAGGACAGTTAACATTAGGACACTTACGGTGTAGGACAGTTAAGACAGAGGACAGTTAATATGTAGGACAGTTAAGACAGAGGACAGTTAAGATAGAGGACACTTAAGACAGAGGACAGTTAAAGTGTAGCACTGTCAAGATTAGGACAGTTAACATTAGGACAGTTAACATTAGGACACTTACGGTGTAGGACAGTTAAGACAGAGGACAGTTAATATGTAGGACAGTTAAGACAGGAAATAGTTAAGATAGAGGACAGTTAAGACAGAGGACAGTTAAGATAAAGGCCGCTTAAAATGTAAGACAGTGAAAATGTAACACAGTTAAAACGTAGCACAGTTAAAATGTGACACGCGCTACAAAGTTGTGCAAATCTCGTTGCAACATTGTCGTCGCTGTGCGCCGAACAACCCGAACAAGAAATCTACAAAATCGTTGCTCGTAATGCAAAAGCAAAGCAACTCCGAAGGCCCCACTTTAATACTTAATCAAATTTCAATGTACGAATTACGAAATACCACGCGATTAATGAGAAAACTCAACAAAGAATGAAATAAAAGAACGCTGTTATTTAACGTGTTCAAGGTTTCACTTCTCTCCACGGTTTCCGCGACTCTTCGTCCTGTTTTTTTAAATACAGAGGCGCGAGGCGTAGATTTCGATGTAATTTCCACGGGACAAATTCGATACGTACCTGATCGTGGCTGGTTTGCTGCGCGATCGACGCGTCAGGCGCGCGTTTCGGCGGATTTATGCATTCGATCGTGCTTTGCGACGTTCGTTTGCCCCCGAAACCGCCGCCGCCGACGAAGAACACGGACATCTGGCCGCGGGCCAGCTTCTCGCCGCTTTTCGCGTCGAACGTTTCGTCTGAAAAGCGATTGGAGCAAACGCGAGATTATAATCGGTTGTAATGGGGAAAAGCAGAGCTCGTGTCGATGCGGGACACAGTTGATTGCAGGGTTTCCGGTTTTACGGGAAGCGGATCTGTCGACTCGGGGTCGATTTGTGGATTTGTCGATTTGGGAATCGGGAGAGGATGAAGATCGGGTATTTTGTGGTTGGTGGGATGATGGAAAGGAATAGAAGGTTGGGAGAGTTTCGGAATTGGTTTGTTTGGGTGTTTCGAAGCGGTTGCAAGGGTTTGGAAGCGGTTGCAAGGGTTTGTAAGCGGTTGCAAGGGTTTGTAAGCGGTTGCAAGGGTTTGGAAGCGGTTGCAAGGGTTTGGAAGGGTTTGGAAGAGGTTGCAAAAGGTTGCAAGAGTTTGCAAGCGTTTAGAAACGGTTGCAAGCGTTTGCAAGAGTTTCAAAGCGTTGGCAAGAGTTTAGAAACGTTTGCGAACGTTTGCAAGAGTTTAGAAGCGGTTACAAGCGTTTGTAAGCGTTTAGAAGCGTTTGCAAGCGTTTAGAAAGGTTTGCAAACGTTTGCAAAAGTTTAGAAGCGGTTACAAGCGTTTGTAAGCGTTTAGAAGCGTTTGCAAGCGTTTAGAAGCGTTTAGAAGCATTTGCAAGAGTTTACAAGCGTTTGCAAGCGTTTAGAAGCGGTTGCAAGGGTTTGTAAGCGTTTCGAAGAGGTTGCAAAAGGTTGCAAGAGTTTGCAAGCGTTTAGAAGCGGTTGCAAGCGTTTGCAAGAGTTTCAAAGCGTTGGCAAGAGTTTAGAAAAGTTTGCAAACGTTTGCAAGAGTTTAGTAGCGGTTACAAGCGTTTGTAAGCGTTTAGAAGCGTTTGCAAGCGTTTAGAAGCGTTTAGAAGCATTTGCAAGAGTTTACAAGCGTTTGCAAGCGTTTAGAAGCGGTTGCAAGGGTTTGTAAGCGTTTGGAAGAGGTTGCAAAAGGTTGCAAGAGTTTGCAAGCGTTTAGAAGCGGTTGCAAGCGTTTGCAAGAGTTTCAAAGCGTTAGCAAGAGTTTAGAAAGGTTTGCAAATGTTTGCAAGAGTTTAGAAACGGTTACAAGCGTTTGTAAGCGTTTAGAAGCGTTTGCAAGCGTTTAGAAGCGTTTAGAAGCATTTGCAAGAGTTTACAAGCGTTTGCAAGCGTTTACAAGCGTATGTAAGCGTTTTCAGGCGTTTGCAAGAGTTTGCAAGCGTTTCAAAGCGTTTGGAAACATTTACAAGCGTTTAGTAGCGTTTTCAATCGTTTGCAAGCGTTTGGAAGCGTTTAAAATCATTTGCAAGCGTTTGCAAGAGTTTAGAAACGTTTGCAAGAGTTTAGAAACGTTTGCAAGCGTTTAGAAACGTTTGCAAGCGTTTAGAAGCGTTTGCAAGCGTTTAGAAGCGTTTAGAAGAGTTTGCAAGCGTTTAGAAGCGTTTGATAATTTTGTATTTAACTTACGTTGTATGATAAAAACAGCGCCGGATCCTTTGTCCAAAACGTCCAGCATCTTGAATTCGGTTTCCACCGTCGCCTCGGTCGGAATCTCTTTGTACACTTCGATGAACTGCTCGCCGTGCAGCATCTGCGAAATTATCGTTCGATTAAGTATTGGAACGAATCTTAACTTGGGAAGCGATTGCAAACGCTTGTAAATGCTTGCAAAAGGTTGCAAACGTTTCTAAACGCTTGCAAAAAGTTGCAAACGTTTCTAAACGCTTGCAAATGCTTGTAAAAGCTTGCAAACGCTTGTAAACGGATGCAAAAGCTTGCAAACGCTTGCAAAAGCTTGTAAACGCATGCTAAAGCTTGCAAACGGTTGCAAAAGGTTGCAAATACTTGCAAAAGCTTGTAAACGCTTGCAAAATGTTGCAAACACTTGCAAAAGCTTGCAAACGCTTGCTAACGCTTGCAAACGCTTCTAAACGCTTGTAAACGCTTGCAAAAGGTTACAAACGCTTGCAAACGCTTCGAAACGATTGCGAATGCTTGTAAACGCTTGCAAACGCTTGCAAAAGGTTGCAAATGCGTGCAAAAGCTTGCTAACACTTCTAAACGTTTGTAAATGCTTGCAAACGCTTCTATACGCTTGTAAACGATTGCAAAAGCTTGAAAACTCTTTTAAACACTTGTAAACGCTTGCAAAAGGTTGCAAACGTTTCGAAACGCTTGCAAATGCTTGCATACTCTACTAAATTCTTGCAAACGCTTGTAAACGCTTGCAAATGGTTGCAACCGCTTGTAAAAGGTTGCAAACGCTTGTAAACTCTTTTAAGCGCTTGTAAGCGCATGCAAAAGGTTGAAAACGCTTGCAAAAGCTTGTAAACGCTTGCAAAAGCTTGTAAACGCTTGCAAAAGCTTCTAAACGCTTGCAAACGCTTCCAAACGCTCCTAAACGCTTGCAAACGCTTTGAAAAGCATGTAAACGCTTGCAAACGCTTGTAAAACCTTGCAAATGCTTGCAAAATCTTGTAAACGCTTCTAAACGCTTGCAAACTCTAGTAAACGCTTGCAAAAGCTTCTAAACGCTTGCAAACGCTTCCTAACGGTTGCAAACGCTTGCAAATGCTTGCAAACGCTTGCAAAAGCTTGCAAACCCTTGAAAACGTTTGCAAACGCTTCCAAACTCTTGTAAACACTTGCAAACGCTTGCAAATGCTTGGTAAACGCATGCAAAAGCTTGTAAACGCTTGTAAACGCTTGCAAAAGCTTCTAAACGCTTGCAAACGCTACTAAACGCTTGTAAACTCTTGCAAATACTTCTAAACGCATGCAAAAGCTTGCAAACGGTTGCAAAAGGTTGCAAATACTTGCAAAAGCGTGCAAAAGGTTGCAAACGCTTGCAAAAGGTTGCAAACGCTTGCAAAAGGTTGCAAACGCTTGCAAAAGGTTGCAAACGCTTGCAAAAGGTTGCAAACGCTTGCAAAAGGTTGCAAACGCCTGTAAACGCTTGCAAAACGCTTGCAAACGCTTGTAAACGCTTGCAAACGCTTCCAAACGCTCCTAAACGCTTGCAAACGCTTTGAAAAGCTTGTAAACGCTTGCAAACGCTTGTAAAACCTTGCAAATGCTTGCAAAATCTTGTAAACGCTTCTAAACACTTGCGAACTCTAGTAAACGCTTGCAAAAGCTTGTAAACGCTTGCAAAAGCTTGTAAACGCTTGCAAAAGCTTGTAAAAGCTTCTAAACGCTACTAAACGCTTGTAAACGCTTCCAAACTCTTCCAAACGCTTCCAAACGCTTCCAAACTCTTCCAAACGCTTCCAAACTCTTCCAAACGCTTCCAAACGCTCCTAAACTCTTTCTTCTCTTCAATGTGATTCGTAAAATTCGATTCATATAAACAATTTTCTTGTAGCTCCCCTTTTTTTCTTAATCACCTTCGTTGGGTCCAGCTGCATGTCGGGCAGACTCTCCTCGAACATGTTCGTGTTCATCAGGTAGATCGGGCCGTGTAGAACGTAGAACGTCGGCAGAATCGCGAAGCTCGCGTCGTTCTCGTACAAATAACGGAAATCGGACGGGATTCGAACCGAGGCGCCGACTGGCAAAAATTTGCAATCATAATTGCAATCATAATTGTAATCATAATTGTAATTGTGTGATTTATCAATGATAGATCGTAGATTAATGTTCTACGTTCAGTTTTACCTCCGAGGGCGTACAAAATCGCGTCCTTTTTGTCGTAAGTGTGGCGGTAAATTTTGCCATCCTGAGAGAAAGAGAAAAAGAAAAAACGATTCATTGTTTCGTGGTTTGAGTTCGGTTTCGGTTAGGTCCGTGTTTCGAAGCTTCGAAGTTTTGTTATTTGAAGGTTTGGGTTAGGTTTGAGTTAGGTTTCGGTTAGGGTTCGGCTTTAGACGCTTTCAAATTTCAATGTTCGATGGTTTGGATTAGGTTCGTGTTTCAAAACTGCTAAGTTTCAATATTTCAAGCTTTGGGTTAGGTTTCCCACAGTTCTAATTAACGATCATAGATGTAATTACTGTTAATATCTTAAAGATTTACTTGAGCTGCGGAATTTCCGGAATTTCCTGAATTTTCTTGATTTTTCGAATCCCTCGAATCGCCGAAATTCGCGGCTTTGCCGGATTTCATTTCTTCGATCGCCATCATAAATTGGCCTGTTGCTTCCTGAAATAACGATTGAAAAATAAAGAAAGAAATAAAGAAAGAAAGAAAGAAAGAAAAGAGAATGTATTAACATATAAGAATCGAATGAAGTCGATTTTAATCGTGGTTCGAATCGAATTCAATGAATTGAATTCGTTCAATCGAACGATCGAATTGAATTCAATGAATTGAATTCGTTGAATCGAACGAATTGAATTGAATTCAATGAATTGAATTCAATCAATTGAATTCGTTGAATCGAACGAATTGAATTCGTTCAATCAATTGAATTCGTTGAATCGAACGAATTGAATTCAATCAATTGAATTCGTTGAATTAATCGAATTGAATTCGATCAATTGAATTCGTTGAATTAATCGAATTGAATTCGATCAATTGAATTCGTTGAATCGAACAAATTGAATTCAATGAATTGAATACGTTAAATCGAACAAATTGAATTGAATTCGTTAAATTGAACGAATTGAATTGAATTCAATGAATTGAATTCGTTCAATTGAACGAATTGAATTGCATTCAATCAATTGAATTCGTTGAATCGAACGAATTGAATTCAATCGAATTGAATTGAATCAATTGAATTCGTTGAATCGAACGAATTGAATTCAATCAATTGAATTTGTTGAATCGAACGAATTGAATTCAATGAATTGAATTCACTGAATTGAATTCGTTAAATTGAACGAATTGAATAGAATTCAATGAATTGAATTCGTTAAATTGAACGAATTGAATTGAATTCAATGAATTGAATTCACTGAATCGAACGAATTGAATTGAATTCAATGAATTGAATTCGTTAAATTGAACAAATTGAATTGGATTCAATGAATTGAATTCGTTAAATTGAACGAATTGAATTGAATTCGTTCAAGTGAACAAATTGAATTGAATTCGTTAAATTGAACGAATTGAATTGAATTCAATAAATTGAATTCGTTGAATTGAATTCAATGAATTGAATTCGTTAAATTGAATTCGTTGAATCGAACGAATTGAATTCGTTAAGTTGAATTCGTTGAATCGAACGAATTGAATTGAATTCAATCAATTAAATTTGTTGAATCGAACGAATTGAATTGAATTCAATGAATTCGATAAATTGAACGAATTGAATTCAATGAATTGAATTCGTTAAATCGAACGAATTGAATTGAATTAGATGAATTGAATTCATTAAATTGAATTCATTGAATCGAACGAATTGAATTGAAGTCAATAAATTGAATTCAATCAATTGAATTCGTTGAATAGAACGAATTGAATTCGTTAAATTGAACGAATTGAATTGAATTCAATGAATTGAATTCGTTAAATTGAATTCGTTGAATCGAACGAATTGAATTGAAGTCAATAAATTGAATTCAATGAATTGAATTCAATCAATTGAATTCGTTGAATAGAACGAATTGAATTGAATTCAATGAATTGAATTCAATCAATTGAATTCGTTGAATAGAACGAATTGAATTGAATTCAATGAATTGAATTCGTTGAATCGAACGAATTGAATTGAATTCAATGAATTTAATTCGTTAAATTGAATTCGTTGAATCGAACGAATTGAATTCAATCGAATTGAATTCAATCAATTGAATTCGTTGAATCGAACGAATTGAATTCAATCAATTGAATTCGTTGAATCGAACGAATTGAATTGAATTCAATGAATTGAATTCGTTAAATTGAACGAATTGAATTGAATTAAATCAATTGAATTCGTTAAATTGAACGAATTGAATTGAATTCAATGATTTGAATTCGTTGAATTGAATTCGTTGAATCGAACGAATTGAATTCGTTCAATCAATTGAATTCGTTGAATCGAACGAATTGAATTCAATCAATTGAATTCGTTGAATTAATCGAATTGAATTCGATCAATTGAATTCGTTGAATTAATCGAATTGAATTCGATCAATTGAATTCGTTGAATCGAACAAATTGAATTCAATGAATTGAATACGTTAAATCGAACAAATTGAATTGAATTCGTTAAATTGAACGAATTGAATTGAATTCAATGAATTGAATTCGTTCAATTGAACGAATTGAATTGCATTCAATCAATTGAATTCGTTGAATCGAACGAATTGAATTCAATCGAATTGAATTGAATCAATTGAATTCGTTGAATCGAACGAATTGAATTCAATCAATTGAATTTGTTGAATCGAACGAATTGAATTCAATGAATTGAATTCACTGAATTGAATTCGTTAAATTGAACGAATTGAATAGAATTCAATGAATTGAATTCGTTAAATTGAACGAATTGAATTGAATTCAATGAATTGAATTCACTGAATCGAACGAATTGAATTGAATTCAATGAATTGAATTCGTTAAATTGAACAAATTGAATTGGATTCAATGAATTGAATTCGTTAAATTGAACGAATTGAATTGAATTCGTTCAAGTGAACAAATTGAATTGAATTCGTTAAATTGAACGAATTGAATTGAATTCAATAAATTGAATTCGTTGAATTGAATTCAATGAATTGAATTCGTTAAATTGAATTCGTTGAATCGAACGAATTGAATTCGTTAAGTTGAATTCGTTGAATCGAACGAATTGAATTGAATTCAATCAATTAAATTTGTTGAATCGAACGAATTGAATTGAATTCAATGAATTCGATAAATTGAACGAATTGAATTCAATGAATTGAATTCGTTAAATCGAACGAATTGAATTGAATTAGATGAATTGAATTCATTAAATTGAATTCATTGAATCGAACGAATTGAATTGAAGTCAATAAATTGAATTCAATCAATTGAATTCGTTGAATAGAACGAATTGAATTCGTTAAATTGAACGAATTGAATTGAATTCAATGAATTGAATTCGTTAAATTGAATTCGTTGAATCGAACGAATTGAATTGAAGTCAATAAATTGAATTCAATGAATTGAATTCAATCAATTGAATTCGTTGAATAGAACGAATTGAATTGAATTCAATGAATTGAATTCAATCAATTGAATTCGTTGAATAGAACGAATTGAATTGAATTCAATGAATTGAATTCGTTGAATCGAACGAATTGAATTGAATTCAATGAATTTAATTCGTTAAATTGAATTCGTTGAATCGAACGAATTGAATTCAATCGAATTGAATTCAATCAATTGAATTCGTTGAATCGAACGAATTGAATTCAATCAATTGAATTCGTTGAATCGAACGAATTGAATTGAATTCAATGAATTGAATTCGTTAAATTGAACGAATTGAATTGAATTAAATCAATTGAATTCGTTAAATTGAACGAATTGAATTGAATTCAATGATTTGAATTCGTTGAATTGAATTCGTTAAGTTGAATTCGTTGAATCGAACGAATTAAATTGAGTTCAATGAATTGAATTCGTTAAATTGAACGCATTGAATTCAATCGAATTGAATTGAATCAATTGAATTCGTTGAATCGAACGAATTGAATTCAATCAATTGAATTGAATTCAATGAATTGAACGAATTGAATTGAATGGGTTAAATTGAACGAATTAAATTGAATTCAATGAATTGAATTCGTTGAATCGAACGAATTGAATTGAATTCAATGAATTGAATTCGTTGAATCGAACAAATTGAATTGAATTCAATCAATTGAATTCGTTAAATTGAACGAATTGAATTGAATTCAATGAATTGAATTCGTTGAATCGAACGAATTGAATTGAATTCAATGAATTGAATTCGTTGAATCGAACAAATTGAATTGAATTGAATTCGTTAAATCGAACGAATTGAATTGGATTCAATGAATCGAATTCGTTAAATCGAACGAATTGAATTGTATTCAATGAATTGAATTGAATTCAATGAATTGAACGAATTGAATTGAATGGGTTAAATTGAACGAATTAAATTGAATTCAATGAATTGAATTCGTTAAATCGAACGAATTGAATTGAATTCGTTGAATCGAACGAATTGAATTGAATTCAATCAATTGAATTCGTTGAATCGAACAAATTGAATTGAATTCAATGAATTGAATTCGTTAAATTGAATTCGTTGAATCGAATTCAATGAATTGAATTCAATTCGTTGAATCGATCGAATTGAATTCGATCAATTGAATTGAATTCGATCAATTGAATTGAATTCGTCGAATCGAACGAATTGAATTGAATTCAATGAATTGAATTCGTTGAATTGAATTGAACGGCGTTAAACGTACCTGCATGTTATCGAAATGTTTCGCGTTCGACATGTCGGTGATTTTCGTCCAATTCTCGGCGACAGCTTCCGGCGTAACGGAGCTGGACAAATTTTGCCTGAGCGTGGCTCCGTTCGAGCGGATCAAATGACCTAATCGCGCGTGGGTCGAATGAAATCATCGAAATCATTGAGATCATCGATATATTGGCGATTTTTCATAATCGTCGAAATCATCGATATATTGATGATTTTTGTTAAATCATGGAAATCATTGAAATCATCGAAAAGCATTAAAATAATCGAATTAATCGAAAAGCATTGAAGTAATCGAATTAATCGAAAAGCATTAAAGTAATCGAATTAATCGAAAAGCATTAAAGTAATCGAATTAATCGAAAAGCATTAAAGTAATCGAATTAATCGAAAAGCATTAAAGTAATCGAAAAGCATTGAAACAATGGAATGAATAAAAAAAGCATTGAAACAATGGAATTAATCGAAATCATGGTAAAATCATGATAATTTCGTTTCTCTCTTACATTTTCCGGCCCATCCCAACGCTGACTCGATAATCGAACCGTTTTCATTGCAATTCTCGTGGCAGAGCCAAGCGACGACCGGCGCGATCAATTCTGGCTTCAATTGATCGAACATATCTGCGAAAAATCATCATTATTAAAAAACACTGATAAATTGACCACCTAAAATTGATAGGAAAATCGAACCTGGCGGCAAAATGTCTTGAGTCAATCGTGAGGCAGCGGTCGGAACGATAACATTCGTGTGAATATTTCTTTTCACCCCTTCGATCGCCAAAGTGTTGGCCAACCCGACTAAACCCATTTTCGCGGCGCTGTAATTCGCCTGGCCGAAATTCCCGTACAATCCGCTGTTGCTCGACGTGACGATGATCCTTCCGTAGTTCTGCTTCGCGAAATACGGCCAGGCAGCTTTGGTCGTCTTGTACGCGCCGTTTAAATGCACGTCTTGGATCGAATCTGCGACGAAACGGGCGAGCGTTTGAGCGAAACTTCGACTGTTTCTTTTTTTTTTTTTGGCCGATCTGGCGTTCGAAAAGATGTGAAAAAATTAGGGCGCCATCTGCTGGACGTGGCGGAGGTTTGGTAATTTTTTCGCATCTCTCGAAAGCGGGGAAGTATTTTTAAAAATTTATTTTCTTCGTAACCCATTTTCGATTAATGTTAACACGGTTGATGGTTCATGGTTGATGTCTCATTTTTATCGTTCGAATGCGTTGGAAAATTACGAAAAAATTGGGGAACAATCTAGATGGTGGGGCGTATTTTTGAGAATTATTTCGGAATTTTCGCAACAGCGGAAGTAGATTAAAAAAATTCCCAAAATATGCCACTTCCTATCTTCCAATAGAATATTAATACTCAACACGTAACGGTTTAAATACGATTTCTATTGTTTAAACAAATGGAAAAATTACGAAAAAATTAGGAAACAATCTAGATACTTGGACGTATTTTTGAGAATTATTTCGGAATTTTTGCAACAGCGGAAGTAGGTTCAAAAAATTCCCAAAATTTCCCATTTTCTATCGTCTCTGTAGAATATCAACAGGGTAACAGTTAATAGTTCAAATTTAATTTCTATCGTTCAAATGCATTGGAAAATTACGAAAAAATTGGGCAACAATCTAGATACTTGGACCTATTTTTGAGAATTATTTCGGAATTTTCGCGACAGCGGAAGTGGGTTAAAAAAATTCCCAAACATCCCGAATCAACACTTGCCCCAATCGTTCTGCGACATTTTGGCGAAACTTTTGTCCCTCAATATTCCAGCATTGTTCACAACCACGTCGACTCTTCCAAAGTGTTCAATAGCAGTCTTCACGATCTTCGCCCCGTCCAAAACCGAATCATAATTCGCCACAGCTTTTCCGCCTAAAAATAAAAAGAAACGCGAGTTAAAAATCACTGACAATTGAAAAAAAAAACCTTCTCTCTACGTTCAATTTCCCCGTCACCTGCCTCGCAACATTTTGCCACTCATCTCGCCACACGTCTGCGTCCAATCAACATGGAAAACAAGGTTCAAAGGTGCGTCGCGAAGATAAGATAGCGAATTGCGAACATCACGATAACTCGAAGAAATGAAATGGGTAAAAATGCTGCGCTTCTCTCAGCAGTCCAACGCACGTTTCTACTAGTATTCGATCGAACGACTGAAATTGCGTCGCTCTGTCTTCCAAGCAACCGAAACTCTGCGCCTTTTATCTAATTTCGGTCCTTTTAACTGCTGTTAGTAGAATTGAGAGCCAAATGTTGGAAGGCGAGGCAAATTTAGGCAAGGTTAAAGAAAAGGGGGGAGGGGAGAAAGTTACCCAGTGCTTTGATTTCCTCGACCACTGCGTCCGCTGCTTGGCTGCTGCTTCCGTCGCCCAATCTTGTCACTCCTAAATCGTTCACCACTACTTTCGCGCCCCTGCACGCGAACAGCAACGCGTACTCTCGCCCCAAGCCTGCAACAATCCTTTCGTTAACGGTGAAACGTGGAAATATCGGATAACGCCGCGGTTGCACGTTGGAACGCGCGAATAATTGTAAAAATGGGCTAATATTTCGCTCACCTGCGCCCGCTCCGGTTATTATCACCACGCGATCGTCGAAACGAAGATTTCCCGGCCGCTTCATGGCGATTTATTTGTCTATTCGTTCGTTCGACTTGCGGGAAACTTTCTTCGAATAATTCTTCGTTATCTGCGATCGAACGGAGAGAGTAAGCAGCGAACAGATTTTTATTCACGACGATGAGACGGCAGTTTAACGAGCAAACGCGCGGGTTTAAAGTTCACTGTGTTCACGATTCATTACCTGTCTTTTTGTTTTTAAATCGCATGCATAATAAATAACGGCGCGGAGGGGCGGATAAGAGAAAGTGCAGGGCCGTGTTTTTGGGGCGCCAAAGGGCCCCCGAAAATTAAACGAAACTTTAATTATAATAATATCTTTCAAATTTTCCCCTAGATCAATTTCCACACGTTCGAACGCTCGTCTAAACTTTGCACAGTTTCGGTTCAATATTTTCGCGATCGATTTTAACGAATTGTTGACGTCGTATTTTATTAAAGCAGAACAGAACCAAAATTAGAACCATTTTCTCGTCAATTTCGTTCATAAATCGTGTTAATTATGGTGACCATGGGCGAGCCTTTAACCTTGGCAAATGGTAATTCCTAATTTCATATCAATTTCGCTTCCTCCTCAAAAAACAGAAAATAAGAAAAAAATTATTAATCATCGTTTCTCAACAACGATAAAACTTATCGTCGTTGTTAACTTAGTATATTGTCCCAAGATATTCGGAGAAAGTATACAAAATGTACAGAGAGAAATATTATTTATTGTCTAACTTCATTTTACTGTAAATTGCAGACGTCAAAAGGTCCATCGAATTGTTGGACAAGCTTCAAAAAGGTGACTGAAAATAAACAAGTTTCTTACGCTCGATAAACGAGATGGGTTACAGATTGAAACCGCAATGGCTGTTCTTGCTACGCTTGCGTTTCATTGCTTCTTTTTCTTCGATCAGGTGGCGAAGTTCCTGCGACCAAATTGGCGGCGTTGCAAAAAGTATTGCAAAGCGACTTTCTGAGCGCCGTGCGCGAGGTGTACGAGCACGTCTACGAGACCGTGGACATCCAGGTACGAAAAACAGGCCTAGTTTAACGACGAGTAATCTAACTCGCAATCGTAATCAAACGAAGCTTCGAACTTGGCTTTATTTTAACAGCGTCTTGGCTTAAAACCGTCTCCGATTAATCCTTCGCCGTGCAACGATAATTTCACCTCTATTTGGACGAAACGAACTGCGTCTTAATTGGAATTCAAGCTAGCCATTCGAATTCTAATCGCAAACTGAGCTCAGCTCTTAACGTTGCTTCGAATAACAGCGCAGGTCAATCGATAAATGAAAACAGGTTAAACAAAGTTGATAATTAACCGTTGGTGTGTTAAAAGTAATCGCAAAGCAAGGATTTCGCAAGCTTCGAACTTGAAACTTAATCGTTTGGGTTAACTTATCTTAATACTAAATTTGACTTATCGTTTACACTTGAAACTCGCTTTGAATCGTGTCTCCGATTAACCATTCGCCTCGCAACGATTCTCAGTGTTAGCTTCACACGAAACGAAGCTAATTTCAATTCGAATTCTTCGTCGAAGCTTCAAATCGTGTCTTAAATTAACCATTCGTCTTGCAACGATTCTCAGTGTTAGCTTTAACCGAAACGAAGCAAATTTCAATTCAATCCTACGCTGAATTCAACTTCTAACGTTTGAAACTGTTTTAAGTGAACGTTGCCTTTAATAACAGTGAAAGTTATCATCGATGCGTGGAAATATTACAAAGAAAGACGACAATTAACCGCAAACGAAGAAAGTAATCGCAGTGGAAGGATTTTACAGAGACAAAGATGCAAGACGATTTATTTGTGCATCGGCGTGTGGAATTGGAATTGGATGAGAAATGTTGAAAGCGATTACAAGGTTGAAAATGTGTATTTCAGGGATCGCAAGACGTTCGTGCTTCGGCTACGGCTAAAGCGACCGTGGCTGCGTTCGCAGCAAGCGAAGGACACGCTCATCCAAGAGTCGTGGAGTTGCCTAAGACGGAGGAGGGGCTCGGGTTCAATGTGATGGGAGGCAAGGAGCAGAATTCGCCGATTTATATATCGAGGATCATACCTGGCGGCGTGGCGGATCGACACGGGGGATTGAAGAGGGGCGATCAATTGTTGTCTGTCAATGGAGTGGTGAATTATCCGTCTCTTTTGCTTTGCATGCTTTGGCTTTGCATTTCGCTTCAGCTTGAATTACATTCCTTTTTGAACCAAAGTTTCCGTTAACTTTCAATTAGCACCTATTACGTTATCGATTCATTATCTTGCTCTTAATTTACATTTGACAAACCTTCGTTTAAACGTTTTCTAATGCCGCAGTGCGTGGAAGGAGAGAATCACGAGAAAGCAGTGGAACTGTTGAAGCAGGCGCAAAACTCTGTGAAGCTGGTGGTTCGTTACACGCCACGAGTTTTAGAAGAGATGGAGCTTCGCTTCGACAAACAAAGAGCAGCTCGCAGGCGTCAGCACATGCAATGAAATAAAAACGCTCTTTAAACCGAAGAAGAAAGGAAAAGAAATCGATTGCTATTATAACATTCGTAATAATATCATTATCGTTATTATCTCGATTGCAACATAGATTTAAGATCGTTAGAAAATTATTATTATTATTATTATTTCGATTGCAACTTAGATTTAAGATCGTTAGAAGATTATAAACCATGTTCAATGTATTGGAAATCGCTTTAAAACCCAAGCCTATCCCATCTGGGATCTGTGAAATCCCCGAAACGTTGAAATCGAGCGCGTGGAAGCCGAGAAATTAATATTTGAATGCACCAATCGATGTGCGGCTGACTAATTTAGAACTGACTTTGCAGTTATTCGTTTATAGCGAAGGAACCATGAGCCGCAAAATTGTGAAAAAAATATCTCCGCATTCCCGCGACTGCGCGCTTTAATTTGCGCGCCGAAACGTTGAAATCGGACGCGTGGAAGCGGAGAAATTAAATGTTATCGCGAGTAGTCGCCGAAGTTTCGCCGGAACAGTTTCGTTGCCCGATCTTCTAAAATTCGCCTGCTCGCTGTTAGGCGGCGTATCTTAATAAACCGCGGCTCAAATCAAAGCCTAGAGTCCGCCCTTTAATTCGACGCCCGAAACGTGCGAATCGATCCACGGGAAGCCGAGATATTCGCATTTGTACACTCCCACGTCTCGAATTTGTCCCGCCGCCGGATGTCGCCACCGAACTTCAAGCCGAGTTCCCATTGAAATTCGCGTAACTCCGGAACCGTTCGTCGGATCGCGACGAAACGCGAACGAAAATTAATCAGCGAACTCCCAGCTTCGATTCGCCACCGATCTCGACTCGATTCCACCAACCGTTTCGCCGTTATCGCGATCAGAAGTGCGTAATACGTATCCAACGGTTTTCACGCGTTATTCGCGCGCCTTTTCGCGTTTCGAAAGTTTCCCACCATTCGTCGCGCCTCCTTCGAACCTGTCATCGACGTTTCCTTGCGGATTTTCCGCGGAATCCACGAAGATACCCAAAATTTCAGTAAATTTCCCGCGGAATTCAATCGACGCCAATCTAGTAACTTTTTGTTTCCCCCAGCGAAAAGAAATTGTCAATTCCTCGGCCCGTGGCAAACGTAATTTGGTCGCGCGTGCGCCGCAGCGATTCGACGCGAGGAAAAAGCAAGAGAGAGAGAGAGAAGAAAAAGTAACGTTCAATCGCGTTCGAAGCCCGACGAAAACGATTCGAAACGCGGATTTCGCGAACGAAGTCGAAAATCTGGGCCAATATTTTCCCTTAAAAAAGAGGGGAACGCGAAGGGGGAAACGAAATGGAGTTCAACGTGTTCCGAGGTAAAAAGTTCAACGTTAAACCTAACCTCGAATCCGACGTAACGCGAAAACGCTTCGAATATATTTTCCAGATTACTGCAAAGCGGAGAACAGCGACGACGAGGAGATATTCAACGATTTGCAGTCCCGTTTGTACGCGGAGATCTATTACGGGGCCAACGATGTTTCCAGCGAGCGAAACTCGTCTGTTAACGGCGTGAAATGCGAAACGGAGATCAACGATGAAGCAGGAACCGCCCAGGAGTCGAATTTCACCATTTCTCGGCCCCCAACACTTTCGACGCCCGCGTTGTCTTACGACGCTGCTTTAAACCGCTCCAAAGCCACCCGTAAACCTTCCACCGAAGTTACAACTTCGAATTCGTGTTCTAACCAAGGAACTTGCCCTTCGAACGCTGCAAATTTGGATTCGGCAGAGAAATCGGCCACCAGAGAAACTTCGAACGACGTCAAGGCGGAGGAAGCGAATGCAGGTTCGTTGGAGGACGAGAAAACGAACGGCGAGAACACGGTGATCGTTGGCATCAAGAAAGAGTCGAACAGCATATTGAAGAAGTACGAGTTCACGAAACCGTTCATTAATAAACTTTACAGGGAGAAGTACGAGAATCTGACGGAGACGTTGAAATTGATCGAGAAGAACGAGGACGAGGTGGACGAGAGTAAATACAACGTTTCTGGGAAAAGTTGCGGGAAGAAAACAACGGAGCAGGAAGAAGAGGAAATTATTCTGACTTCAGATTCGGATTCGCAAGATTCGATATTCGAAGTTCCGATACCGCCGAAGCCGCAGCCGCCTGTGATTAATTTGCACGATTCCGACGTCGATTCTAACGACGGATCCGAGTTCGAATCGAACAGAGATTCGCGTAGAATCGACAAGAAAACGGCTGCGAACGAAAGTGTAAACGTTTCGTCGAAAGGTTCGAAAAAGGCGGCGAAACTCGCGTCGTGCGCCGAAAGTGTTAAGAAAACGTCGTCGGATGTTATCGAGGAAAATCGCGGCAAAGGTTCGAGAAAAACCGCGGAGAAATCGGTGAGAAACAAGTCGACAAACGACGAAACGACGACGATGGATTTGACGTTGAATTGCACGGATGTGCAGAAAAGCGCGGCGAGTTTGAACGAGATTCGAAGCATGAGCAAAAGCTTCGAGGAGGACGTGAATTACGAGAGGGACAAGAATTTCACCGAGGACGTTCTCGTGGCGAATTTCGTCTCGCCGAAGAACGTGAAACGGAAATTGGAGAATAATGCGAATTCGACGAGTTTTGCCGACGACAGGAAAACGGAGAAATCGACGAAATCGGAGGACGATGGTTTTAACAACGATTCGAAACGGTTGAAAAGCGACGAAACGTGGCAGGATTACTTCTTCAAACCGATGCCGGAGAATTTGAAGGCGTTTTACAACGAGCCACGCGGCCAGGAGAATTTCAACGTCGAGGAGATTCAGAGCAAAATGTCGCGTGAGCAATTTTCCATCGAATTTTGTCGGATTTCGAGTGTTTGTTCGTTTTTATTTGAATTCGAATTTGAATTTGGTTTTGGGTTTGGATTTGGGTTTGCTTGAATTTTGTTCGATATCGAAGATAACAGAAACTGAATTCGATCTAGTTTTTAACTTTGTTTGTTGTTAATATCGAATTTGAACCTAACCCAAGCCAAAATTATATTCGATTTGGTTATTAACTTTGTTTGCGATTCATTCGAAGTTAAATTGAAGGTAACTGAAACTAATTTGATTTAGTTTAATATTATGCGTTATTAATATCGAATTTAAACCTAACCCAAACCTAATCTAGACCTAATTTAGACCTAACCCAAACTTAATTCAATTTTCAAGCGATTGCGAATTTAGTTTTGCTTCATTCGCAATTAATTCGAACCTAATCGAAACCTCATCTACACCTAGCCTAAACCTAACTTAGACCTAGCCTCAAGCAGACCTAACTTAGACCTAGCCTCAAGCAGACCTAACTTAGACCTAGCCTCAAGCAGACCTAACTTAAACCTGATCAAAACAAAATTCAATTTTGACGCGATTATGAATTTAGTTTTGCTTCATTCGCAATTAATTCGAACCTAACCGAAACCAAATTGAAACCTAACCTAGCCCTAGCCTAAACCTAACTTAGACCAAACCTAGACCTAACTTAAACCTAGCCTAAACCTAACCAAACCTAACTTGGATCTAAGCAAAGCTTGATTCAATTTTGCAGCGATTACGAATTTAGTTTTGCTTCATTCGCAATTAATTCGAACCTAACCCAAACCTAACCTTGCCCTAGCCTAAACCTAACTTAGACCAAGCCTAGACCTAACTTAAACCTAGCCTAAACCTAACTTGGATCTAAGCAAAGCTTGATTCAATTTTCAAGCGATTACGAATTTAGTTTTGCTTCATTCGCAATTAATTCGAACCTAACCCAAACCTAATTGAAACCTAACCTAGACCTAGCCTAAACCTAACTTAGACCAAGCCTAGACCTAACTCAAACCTAGCCTAAACCTAACCAAACCTAACTTGGATCTAAGCAAAGCTTGGTTCAATTTTCAAGCGATTACGAATTTAGTTTTGCTTCATTCGCAATTAATTCGAACCTAACCCAAACCTAACCTTGTCCTGGCCTAAACCTAACTTAGACCAAGCCCAGACCTAACTTAAACCTAGCCTAAACCTAACCAAACCTAACTTGGATCTAAGCAAAGCTTGGTTCAATTTTCAAGCGATTACGAATTTAGTTTTGCTTCATTCGCAATTAATTCGAACCTAACCCAAACCTAATTGAAACCTAACCTAGACCTAGCCTAAACCTAACTTAGACCAAGCCTAGACCTAACTCAAACCTAGCCTAAACCTAACCAAACCTAACTTGGATCTAAGCAAAGCTTGGTTCAATTTTCAAGCGATTACGAATTTAGTTTTGCTTCATTCGCAATTAATTCGAACCTAACCCAAACCTAACCCAAACCTAACCTTACCCTAGCCTAAACCTAACTTAGACCAAGTCTAGACCTAACTCAAACCTAGCCTAAACCTAACCAAACCTAACTTGGATCTAAGCAAAGCTTGATTCAATTTTGCAGCGATTACGAATTTAGCTTTGCTTCATTCGCAATTAATTCGAACCTAACCCAAACCAAATTGAAACCTAACCTAGACCTAGCCTAAACCTAACTTAGACCAAGCCTAGACCTAACTCAAACCTAGCCTAAACCTAATCAAACCTAACTTGGATCTAAGCAAAGCTTGATTCAATTTTGCAGCGATTACGAATTTAGTTTTGCTTCATTCGCAATTAATTCGAACCTAACCCAAACCAAATTGAAACCTAACCTAGACCTAGCCTAAACCTAACTTAGACCAAACCTAGACCTAACTTAAACCTAGCCTAAACCTAACCAAACCTAACTTGGATCTAAGCAAAGCTTGGTTCAATTTTCAAGCGATTACGAATTTAGTTTTGCTTCATTCGCAATTAATTCGAACCTAACCCAAACCAAATTGAAACCTAACCTAGACCTAGCCTAAACCTAACTTAGACCAAGCCTAGACCTAACTCAAACCTAGCCTAAACCTAATCAAACCTAACTTGGATCTAAGCAAAGCTTGATTCAATTTTGCAGCGATTACGAATTTAGTTTTGCTTCATTCGCAATTAATTCGAACCTAACCCAAACCAAATTGAAACCTAACCTAGACCTAGCCTAAACCTAACTTAGACCAAACCTAGACCTAACTTAAACCTAGCCTAAACCTAACCAAACCTAACTTGGATCTAAGCAAAGCTTGGTTCAATTTTCAAGCGATTACGAATTTAGTTTTGCTTCATTCGCAATTAATTCGAACCTAACCCAAACCAAATTGAAACCTAACCTAGCCCTAGCCTAAACCTAACTTAGACCAAACCTAGACCTAACTTAAACCTAGCCTAAACCTAACCAAACCTAACTTGGATCTAAGCAAAGCTTGGTTCAATTTTCAAGCGATTACGAATTTAGTTTTGCTTCATTCGCAATTAATTCGAACCTAACCCAAACCAAATTGAAACCTAACCTAGACCTAGCCTAAACCTAACTTAGACCAAACCTAGACCTAACTTAAACCTAGCCTAAACCTAACCAAACCTAACTTGGATCTAAGCAAAGCTTGGTTCAATTTTCAAGCGATTACGAATTTAGTTTTGCTTCATTCGCAATTAATTCGAACCTAACCCAAACCTAACCCAAACCTAACCTTACCCTAGCCTAAACCTAACTTAGACCAAGTCTAGACCTAACTCAAACCTAGCCTAAACCTAACCAAACCTAACTTGGATCTAAGCAAAGCTTGATTCAATTTTGCAGCGATTACGAATTTAGCTTTGCTTCATTCGCAATTAATTCGAACCTAACCCAAACCAAATTGAAACCTAACCTAGACCTAGCCTAAACCTAACTTAGACCAAGCCTAGACCTAACTCAAACCTAGCCTAAACCTAATCAAACCTAACTTGGATCTAAGCAAAGCTTGATTCAATTTTGCAGCGATTACGAATTTAGTTTTGCTTCATTCGCAATTAATTCGAACCTAACCCAAACCAAATTGAAACCTAACCTAGACCTAGCCTAAACCTAACTTAGACCAAACCTAGACCTAACTTAAACCTAGCCTAAACCTAACCAAACCTAACTTGGATCTAAGCAAAGCTTGGTTCAATTTTCAAGCGATTACGAATTTAGTTTTGCTTCATTCGCAATTAATTCGAACCTAACCCAAACCAAATTGAAACCTAACCTAGACCTAGCCTAAACCTAACTTAGACCAAGCCTAGACCTAACTCAAACCTAGCCTAAACCTAATCAAACCTAACTTGGATCTAAGCAAAGCTTGATTCAATTTTGCAGCGATTACGAATTTAGTTTTGCTTCATTCGCAATTAATTCGAACCTAACCCAAACCAAATTGAAACCTAACCTAGACCTAGCCTAAACCTAACTTAGACCAAACCTAGACCTAACTTAAACCTAGCCTAAACCTAACCAAACCTAACTTGGATCTAAGCAAAGCTTGGTTCAATTTTCAAGCGATTACGAATTTAGTTTTGCTTCATTCGCAATTAATTCGAACCTAACCCAAACCAAATTGAAACCTAACCTAGCCCTAGCCTAAACCTAACTTAGACCAAACCTAGACCTAACTTAAACCTAGCCTAAACCTAACCAAACCTAACTTGGATCTAAGCAAAGCTTGGTTCAATTTTCAAGCGATTACGAATTTAGTTTTGCTTCATTCGCAATTAATTCGAACCTAACCCAAACCAAATTGAAACCTAACCTAGACCTAGCCTAAACCTAACTTAGACCAAACCTAGACCTAACTTAAACCTAGCCTAAACCTAACCAAACCTAACTTGGATCTAAGCAAAGCTTGGTTCAATTTTCAAGCGATTACGAATTTAGTTTTGCTTCATTCGCAATTAATTCGAACCTAACCCAAACCAAATTGAAACCTAACCTAGACCTAGCCTAAACCTAACTTAGACCAAACCTAGACCTAACTTAAACCTAGCCTAAACCTAACCAAACCTAACTTGGATCTAAGCAAAGCTTGGTTCAATTTTCAAGCGATTACGAATTTAGTTTTGCTTCATTCGCAATTAATTCGAACCTAACCCAAACCAAATTGAAACCTAACCTAGCCCTAGCCTAAACCTAACTTAGACCAAACCTAGACCTAACTTAAACCTAGCCTAAACCTAACCAAACCTAACTTGGATCTAAGCAAAGCTTGGTTCAATTTTCAAGCGATTACGAATTTAGTTTTGCTTCATTCGCAATTAATTCGAACCTAACCCAAACCAAATTGAAACCTAACCTAGCCCTAGCCTAAACCTAACTTAGACCAAACCTAGACCTAACTTAAACCTAGCCTAAACCTAACCAAACCTAACTTGGATCTAAGCAAAGCTTGGTTCAATTTTCAAGCGATTACGAATTTAGTTTTGCTTCATTCGCAATTAATTCGAACCTAACCCAAACCTAACCTTGTCCTGGCCTAAACCTAACTTAGACCAAGCCTAGACCTAACTTAAACCTAACCCAAACGTCCCACTTTCAATTTTATAGCGCGAAATGACGCGCTTTCGATTCGAATCGACGAATTCCGTTTCGTTACGCGTTCGAATTCAACGTTCCCGCCATTCATTTCCAGGCGATCCACGATTGTGGGCGATTCTCGACGAAGACCTGATGCCGGATCTTCTGAAACGTCACAAATATTGGAACGTCCGGTGCAACAATTGCCGGCAACCCGGACACCAAAAGATCAACTGCCCGGAGCCATACAAATCGATTCGTTGCCACATTTGCGGCGGCCAAGGTCACATCGAGACCAGATGCCCGCAGAAAATGTGCTTGACGGTATTTTGCGACTGTTTCTTCCCTCTTTTTTCGCCTAACTTAAATCTAACTTAGATTCAATCGAAGTTAAATTCAATTGAGAATTGAATCTCGAAGCGATTGCGAGAAAGTTGGATTTTCAATTGTTTGCCGGCTTTCAGTGCGGCAAGAAGCAAGGAACGTTCAGGAAGACGTGCGAATCCTGCCGAAGCTTGTACTGCAACATGTGCAACGCGATCGGGCACAAGTCGACGGAATGTCCCGATCTTTGGCGGAGATTCCATCAAACGGTAATCAGCGACACATTGTTTATCAATTGTCAAGACAAATATTCCACGATTAATTATCAATGTTAGTACAACATTCACGCAACGTTAATTGGCAAGCTTTAGGGGGGAAATCGAACCTAACCGAGACCTAGCCCTGAACCTAACCCAAACCTAACGTAGACGCAATTCAACCTAACCCAAACTTAATTCAATTTCGATGCAATTACGAATTTACTTTAGCTTGATTTGCAATTCAAATCGAACCTAATTCAAACCTAACTTAGACGAAGCTTAGACCTAACCCAAACCTAAGTCAAACCTAACCTAGACCTAACATGGACCTAATTCAACATAACCCAAACTTAATTCAATTTTGAAGCAATTACGAATTTACTTTACCTTGAATTGCAATTAAAATCGAACCTAACCCAAAGTTAACTTGGACCTAGCCTAAACCTAACCAAACCCAAGGCAAACCGAAACCTAACCTAGACCTAACATGGATTTAATTCAACCTAACCCAAACTTAATTCAATTTTGAAGCAATTACGAATTTACTTTACCTTGAATTGCAATTAAAATCGAACCTAACCCAAAGTTAACTTGGACCTAGCCTAAACCTAACCAAACCTAACTTAGACCTAGCCGAAAGTTAAAGGAACCCAAACCTAACATAGACCTAACCCAACCTAACCCAAGCTTAATTCAATTTCGAAGTCAATTACGAATTCATTTCAGTTTAATTTGCAATAAAATCGAACCTAATTCCAACCTAACTTAGACCTAACCAAACCTAAGTTAGACCTAGCCGAAAGTTAAAGGAACCCAAACCTAACATAGACCTAACCCAACCTAACCCAAGCTTAATTCAATTTCGAAGTCAATTACGAATTCATTTCAGTTTAATTTGCAATAAAATCGAACCTAATTCCAACCTAACTGAGACCTAGCTTAATCCTAAGCAAACCTAACTTAGACCTAGCCTAAACCAAACCTAACCCAAACCTAACTTAGACCTAGCCGAAAGTTAAAGAAACCCAAACCTAACATAGACCCAACCCAAACTTAATTCAATTTTGAAGCAATTACGAATTTACTTCGGCTTGATTTGCAATTAAAATCGAACCTAATTCAAACCTAACTTAGACCTAGCCTAAACCTAACCAAACCTAACCCAAACCTAACTTAGACCTAGCCGAAACTTAACCAAACTCAAACCTAACATAGACCTAACCCAACCTAACCCAAACTTAATTCAATTTCTAAGCAATTACGAATTCACTTTAGCTTGATTTGCAATTAAAATCGAACCTAACTCAAACCTAACTTAGACCTAGCCTAAACCTAACCAAACCTAACTTAGACCTAGCCGAAACTTAACCAAACTCAAACCTAACATAGACCTAACCCAACCTAACCCAAGCTTAATTCAATTTCTAAGCAATTACGAATTCACTTTAGCTTGATTTGCAATTAAAATCGAACCTAACTCAAACCTAACTTAGACCTAGCCTAAACCTAACCAAACCTAACCCAAACCTAACTTAGACCTAGCCGAAACTTAACCAAACTCAAACCTAACATAGACCTAACCCAACCTAACCCAAGCTTAATTCAATTTCTAAGCAATTACGAATTCACTTTAGCTTGATTTGCAATTAAAATCGAACCTAACTCAAACCTAACTTATACCTAGTCTAAACCCAAACCTAACCTAGACCTAACCCAAACCTAATCTAACCTAACCCAAACCTAATTCAACCTAACCCAAACTTAATTCAATTTCGAAGTGGCCTACGAATTCACATCAGTTCTACTTCCAATATCGATTCGACCTCGAATCACGAGCCTAAAAAAAAAAAAAAAAAAAAAAAAAAGAAAACCCCCCCCAAAACCTCCCCTAACCGACGTTTTGGTTCGCAGACGACGCAAATAAACGAGATCAACGTGCCGGAGAACCTGTCGGAGGTGATGAAACCGGCGGACCTCCTCTACTGTTGCAACTGCACGAAACGGGGCCACGATTCGTCGACGTGCGTCGAATACCGTTGGTCGCAACACTTCCCGACGCCGTCCTTCGTCTCGAGTTACACGTCCGGTCCGCGTTACGAGATCCCAGCCTGCGAAACAGGGCAAGACAATCGTAAGAAGCCGGCGAGCCGCGTTGAAAGCGAAACGTCGAACCGCGACATAATACCGTTGACGAAAACGCAAAAGAAATGCATGATTTTCCGCCCCTCCGCGTCGGATCACATCGAGAGCTCGCGATTGGTCTACTCGTACGGTTCGTTCTACACGAAACAGCCGAACGGCGAGGAGATCGAGAGAAAGTTGTGCGGCGAGCAAGTCCAACTCTCGAACATGACGAATTTGTTGAAAGGCTGCGTGTCGCCTATATTCCTCGACGAACTGGCGAAGCTGTGCAAATTCGAGATCAAGATTTATTACAATTCGAAGAACGAGCTCGTGTTGCGCGTCAGATCGAAGACGAACCTGACGCGGCCTATTTTCGAGTTGTTCGTGTTCTGGTTGAAGTTAACCGAGGACGACAAGAAGCTGAAAATGCACGTTCATCTACCGAGGGGGGCGAGAAATTTGCTGAAACTGTTTGTGACGAAGTTGGAGGATTTGCAGAAGGATCTGCAGGATCCGCGATCGTTGAGCGGTCAGATAAAGCAGTTGAGAAGGTCGTTGAATTACGGGGAGAATCAGGATAGGAACCTGAACAAGTTGCTCGATCTGCAGTGGAGTTTGTTGAAGGTTTTCCACGCGAAGCCGAAGTCGAACGAGCATCTGCAACGTTTGCGCAAAGCTATACGATGCTTGAAGCAACAACACGGCCAGGAGATCCTGTTGGAGAATTATCTAAGCTACATCGTCGTTTACAACAAAGTGTTCCTGCCGCGGAATTTGACCGAGACCGAGTTGCAACGTTTCCTGAAGAAGTATTACAGAACATTCCCGGAATTCGACGCGGCGTTCGACGAGCCGATGACGAAGAAGCAGAAGAAAATGTTGCTCACGCCTTACGAGGCGTTCGTGGCGAATTTGAAACAGTGCAAGCCAAAGAAGAACAACAACAATAATCCGCCGTCGAATCAGAATTCGAATTTGATCCAAGTGCAGATCGACGACGTTTCGTCGAAAGCTGCGGAAAAAATGGCCGAAACGCAACAGAAACCGGTGATAAGTATTCCCTCGTACGTTGGCAAATCGTCGCACGTTTCGGAAACGGAGAAGGCGCAGAAAAACGCGTCGAAAGGCTTTCAGTGCCCGACGTTGTCGATCGACAACGCTAGCGAGAAAGGGCAGAAATCCACGCAGATAAACATTGGGATCAAAATACCGGAGATAGGCGGTCAAATGAACCCGAATTACGGGAATTACGGCGGTTCGGGTATCTCCGTGAGCTCGGAGATTTCCGTGCAATCGTTGAAGAGCTCGCAGAACGACGAGAAGCAGAAGAAATCGAAGAAGTCGTCGAAGAAAGCGAAATCGGACGCGACTGCCGCGACGGAGAATTTCGATGGTTTGGACGGGAAAGCGACGATAATTATGAACGAGGCTCTGTCGTTGAACGCGCCGTACATGAACCGAGCCGTGGACGAGATTAAGAAGAAGATGAACGAGAAGATATTGAAACAGGAGCACATCGACACGCTGCAACGTTTGATCAATCTCGAGAAGGAGCACAGGAATTACGTGAGCTCGTTTTGTAATTATCTGCAGTGAATCATTATTATTATTATCATTATTATTAATTGATCCATTGATTAATAAAATACACGGCGCGTCGGAGAGGAAAGTTTTTCTTTCTCTTCGCGGTGAAAAATCGTTCGATCGTTTTTCTATTATTTCCTTCCCCATCCTTTTCTAACTTTTAATTGTAATAATCGTCGCTTTAATCGTTCATCTTTGTCAGTACGCGTTTATTATTAAAATTGCGGCAACGTGTTTGTTTGTATTATTCTTATTTCTTTTCGGTTGGAGTTTCGAAGTTTCGAGGCGAAAAATTTCACGTCACAGGTTCGATTGTGAGAATTCGCGTTTATTAAATTATTTCTATATATATGCACACGCATTCTTACTATAATACAGTGTATTGCAGTCCCAAAATAGCGAATAAGGCCCAACATTGCGAGTAAGGCCCAAAATAAGAACGTACCAATCTTCAATTGCCAATCTTTTGTAAACTGTTGCGAATTTGGCGAAGAATCTTCGCGTTCAATTTGTTCACGGTCCCATTTTGCTTCTCGTTAATGTAATACAGCGTATTACAGTCCCAAAATTGCGAATAAGGCCCAAAATACAACCGCAACATTTTTCTATTACAATCTTTTGCAATCCCTTACAAATTTCGCTGTATATTTCTCAATCTGTGCCCTTCTTCAGTCCCATTTCACTTCCCCCACCCCTAACGCGTCGCATTACAGTCCCAAAATTGCAATCAGGCCCAAAATACAACCGTACCACTCTTCTATTGCAATCTTTTACAATTTTTGCCATATATCCTCGAATCCGAATCCAATTCTTAATCCCTCCTCAATTCCCCCTCGCTAATACACTGTATCAGCCGCAAAATCACAAACAGGCCCAAAATACAATCGTATTACAGTCCCAGAATTGCAATCAGGCCCAAAATACAACCGTACCACTTGTCTATTACAATCTTTCACAATCTTTTGCAATCATTCACAAATGTCGACGTATATTTCCCAATATCTGTGGTTTTCTTAGTCCCAATTTGCTCTCTTCGCTCTAATACAGTGTATTACAGTCCCAAAATCTCAATCAGGCCCAAAATAAGAATGTACCAATTTTCTATTACAATATTTCACAATCTTTGGCAAATTTCGCCGTATATTTCTCAATATCTGCGGTTTTCTCAGTCCCATTTCGCTTTCCCCCCTCTAATACACTGTATTACAGTCGCAAAACCTTGATCAGGCCCAAAATACAACTGTACCACTCTCCGATTACAATCTTTCACAATCTCTCACCAATTTCGCCGTATATTTCACAATCTGTGCCCTTCTTTAGTCCCATTTCGCTTCTCCCTCCTCGAACACGTCGCATTAGCAGTCCCAAAACCTTAATCAGGCCCAAAATACAACCTAACCACTCCCCAATTCCAATCCTCCCCAAAAATCCTGCCGCACATCATTCGATCTCCACTCCTCTCGCCTGCAACCCAATCGAATCCCCCGCAGAACCCTAATCCACTCCTCAACCATCTCTCCTCAACCCCATAAGTCCCAAAACACATTCACCCACCTATATACACACCCACGAACACCCAAACACGCGCAAACATAAACACACTTGTTCCACGCTGCACGATAATTAAACTTCCCAGTTTCTACTTCTTCATAGGCGGCGGTCCGCCGATGGGCGGCGGTGGCCCGTTCATAGGGGGTCTCATGGGTCCCATAGGGCCCATCATCGGTCCCATTGGGCCCATAGGACCCATCGGTCCCATCATAGGCGGCCTCATGCCCATCATTGGCGGCATAGGTCCGTGCGGGCCCATCATCATAGGCCCGCCTGGCCCCATCGGTCCTCCCGGATGCATTCCGGGCGGAGGCATCATCCCGGGCGGCCCCTGAGGAGGCACGCCTGGTCTGGGACCCAAATTCGGCGGCGGAGGGATCGCTGCGCCTTTGTTCGCAGCGAAAGGATTCGACGCTATCTTTCCAGCTTTGAACGCGGCCGTCGTGGCGTCTATCAAGTGCTGCGCTTGCTCCTCCATCCATTTCTGGTAGAAGTACTTCACGTTGTCCTTGTGCTTTCTTCCCTGGCAATGGGTCTTGCGAACGCTCGGGGAATCGTGGGTTAAATACGTGTCGCAGTAGTCGCAGTAGTATTTGGGCATGCTTGCGCGTTTCCTCGGCCTGTCCTTTGATAATATATCTAGAATAGCATTCGTAGAAACGGAGGAGATTATATATACGTGGTTTTGTTCGGTTTTTAGACTTTGGGAGGGTTGTTAACTCACCTTTTCGTCGATTCCGCGAGACTTTTAACCGTTTGTCTTTTGTGTATCGTTGATTTAACGTTGACGATTCTCGATACCGTTCTCTTTTGTATATACCGTGAAATACTGTAGGAAATTGCAGGAAAAATTACGACAACAACAGAACGCGGAGAGGTTAGTGATCGGAGTTGATTGTGACGCTGCACGCGACGCTTCGATCGTGGAATAATTGTTAAACAGATAGAGAGGGAGAATAGGTGTTCGATTTCCGGTTTGGAAGTCTAGTGACATTTCGTGTTAAGTTCGATAGTGTTGAACGGTTCGAAGGAGGCGCGACGAATGGTGGGAAACTTTCGAAACCCGAAAAGGCGCGCGAATAACGCGTGAAAACCGTTGGATACGTATTACGCACTTCTGATCGTGATAACGGCGAAACGGTTGGTGGAATCGAGTCGAAATCGGTGGCGAATCGAAGCTGGGAGTTCGCTGATTAATTTTCGTTCGCGCTTCGTCGCGATCCGACGAACGGTTCGGGAGTTACGCGAGTTTCAATGGGAACTCGGCTTGAAGTTCGTTGGCGACATCTGGCGGCGGGACAAATTCGAGACGTGGGAGTGTACGAATGCGAATATCTCGGCTTCCCGTGGATCGATTCGCACGTTTCGGGCGTCGAATTAAAGGGCGGACTCTAGGCTTTGATTTGAGCCGCGGTTTATTAAGATACGCCGCCTAACAGCGAGCAGGCGAATTTTAGAAGATCGGGCAACGAAACTGTTCCGGCGAAACTTCGGCGACTACTCGCGATAACATTTAATTTCTCCGCTTCCACGCGTACGATTTCAATGTTTCGGCGCGCAAATTAAAGCGCGGAGTCGCGGGAATACGGAGATATTTTTTTCACAATTTTGCCGCTTGCGTTTCTTTCGCTATAAACGAATAACTGCAAAGTCAGTTCTAAATTAGTCAGCCGTACATCGATTGGTGCATTCAAATATTAATTTCTCGGCTCCCACGCGGTCGATTTCAATGTTTCGGGTCGCAAATTAAAGCACAGAATCTACTCTTTAATTTGCGACCCGAAACATTGAAATCGACCGCGTGGAAGCCGAGAAATTAATATTTGAATGCACCAATCGATGTGCAGCTGACTAATTTAGAACTGACTTTGCAGTTATTCGTTTATAGCGAAAGAACCGCAAGCGGCAAAATTGTGAAAAAAATATCTCCGCATTCCCGCGACTGCGCGCTTTAATTTGCGCGCCGAAACGTTGAAATCGTACGCGTAGAAGCGGAGAAATTAAATGTTATCGCGAGTAGTCGCGAAGTTTCGCAGGAACAGTTTCGTTGCCCGATCTTCTAAAATTCGCCTGCTCGCTGTTAGGCGGCGTATCTTAATAAACCGCGGCTCAAATCAAAGCTCAGAGTCCGCCCTTTAATTCGACGCCCGAAACGTGCGAATCGATCCACGGGAAGCCGAGATATTCGCATTCGTACACTCCCACGTCTCGAATTTGTCCCGCCGCCAGATGTCGCCACCGAACTTCAAGCCGAGTTCCCATTGAAACTCTCGTAACTCCCGAACCGTTCGTCGGATCGCGACGAAACGCGAACGAAAATTAATCAGCGAACTCCCAGCTTCGATTCGCCACCGATTTCCACTCGATTCCACCAACCGTTTCGCCGTTATCGCCATTAGAAGTCCAGACTTCAACCGTTTTCTTTATAATTCGACTGTTTTCCACTGCCTTTTGTTTCGCCACGTTTCCACTGGAATATTTCGCATTACAAAGTGTTACTGAGTGTTACGAAGTGTTACGAAGTCTTCGTTAACGTTTCTTTAAAACGTTATCGTTGAATTATTGTTCATTTAACGGATTTAAAGAGGAGATAATGGAATCGCCAAGAATCACGAAAAGCATCCGAACTTTCACCAATTTGGCGCGAACGAAATTTCAACCGGAGCCGAACGATTTGCTGAGGAAACGCAGGGAAATCAAAAGCCGGAAAAAACTGTGCGTAACGTTAAAATTTAATTCCTATGAATCGTCGATTATTTTCAATATTTTTAACGATTTCGAACATAACCTCAAAAATTTACTTTTGAAGCCTCGATTATTATTAATAATATCGATTGTGACGAACGTAACCTAAAAAATTCAATATTTTGGAACGTAAACAATTGTGAAATGTGCAATTTTCACTCGCAGCGGTTTCACTTGGCAAGATCTATGCAAATCTACGTCGAAACCGAATCTATTCAACTTGAACAAGCTTCGAAAAATGGCGGTGAACAGCCTTGGTAAATATCTTCGAAAGTTCTGAAAGCTAACCTCTGAAAGCAACAAAAGAACAAGTATAAACAAATTCGTGTTCTTAACTAAACGTTGCAATATTAAGGTGAATCGTCGTCGGAGCTAGTGGACGAGTTCCTGATGTTCGTGTTGAGGTTGACGTTGGACAAACGCTTCCTGACGCAGGCAACGCTGAGAGCGTTGAAGGAGAAAGCGGCTTGTTTGAGCATAGCGGAGGCTGAGGAGATGTTCAAGGTGAACGATTGGCTATTAACGATTGTTCATCGGTTCTATCGAACCTTGAACAGGTTTGAAGACCTAATTCGTGTTTGTTCAGATGGTTACGGTGATAAGGGAGAGTTTGAACGACGAGTTGATGGAGATTTTGACGAGCGACAAGGAGAACGTCGAGAAGGAGGAGATTTTTAGGGAGGATTCGTTGTTCGGTTGCAAAATGGAGTTCAGGGCGGCTAGGGTGTTGTGGCCGGACACGGAGTTGTTGCACGGCATGAGCGAGGGCAGCTTGAACAGGAACACGGACGGATTTTCGATGAGATATCGGAACGACGATGGGAAAACGGAGAAGAGCGAGGTGAGGCTGGAATTTGGCGAATATCTCGAGAGGGATTGGTTTTTTCGACTTTGCAGCGGAATGCAAAGTTGTAGAGCTACTTAAAATCTGCAATTTTTTCCTCTGCGATTTTTCTGTATCTATAATAATAACAAAGTTACAGCGCGTTTTACGTTTTAGAAATACACTAATAGGTAATTCTGCAAATACACCAATATAAACTCGAATATCTCGAAAACTATTCGTTTTTTCGACATTGCACAAGAAAGCAAAATTGTAGAGCTACTAAAAACCTACAAATTTTCCCTCTGCAATTTTTCTCGATCTTCAACAATAACAAAGTTGCAACCCATTTTAGTTGTTAGAAATACACTATAACGTAATTCTGCAAATACACCAATAGATACGCGAATATCTCGGGAAGCATTCATTTTTTCGTCATTTCACAAAAATACAAAATTGCAGAGCTACTAAAAACCAACAAATTTTTCCTGTGCAACTTTTCCGTATCTTCAATATTAACAAAGTTACAGCGTGTTCTAGTTTGCTACAAATACGCTATTACGTTATTCTGTGAATACACCAATGAAAACGCGCATATCTCGAGAAGCATTTATTTTTTCAACATTGCACAGGAATGCAAAGTTGTAGAGCTACTAAAAACCTACAAATTTTTCCTCCGCAATATTATCTCTATCTCCAACATTAACAAAGTTGCAGCGCGTTCTACATTTTAGAAATACACTATAACGTAATTTTGCAAATACACCAATGAAAACGCGAATATCACGAGAAGCATTCAATTTTTCGACATTGCACCTGAATGCAAACTTGTAGATCTTCTCAAAATCTACAAATTTTTCCTTTGCAATTTTTCTCTATCTCCAACATTAACAAAGTTGCAGCCCATTTTAGTTGTTAGGATATTACACTGTAACGTAATTCTGCAAATACACCAATAGAAATGCGAATATCTCAAGAAGCATTCATTTTTTCGACATTGCACTAGAATACAAAATTGCAGAGCTACTAAAAATCTACAATTTTTCTTTCTACAATTTTTCTCGTTCTTCAACAATAACAAAGTTGCAACCCATTTTAGTTGTTAGAAATACACTATAACGTAATTCTGCAAATACACCACTAGAAACGCGAATATCTCAAGAAGCATTCATTTTTTCGACATTGCACAAGAATACAAAATTGCAGAGCTACTAAAAACCTACAATTTTTTCCTGTGCAACTTTTCCGTATCTTCAATATTAACAAAGTTACAGCGTGTTCTAGTTTGCTACAAATACGCTATAACGTAATTTTACAAATACACCAATGAAAACGCGAATATCTCAAGAAGCATTCATTTTTTCGACATTGCACCCCAATGCAAAATTGTAGATCTATTCAAAATCTACAATTTTTCCCTCTGCAATTTTTCCCTATCTCCAACATTAACAAAGTTACGATTAATCACGCGAATTATTCGCCATTTCCAGTTCGACAGATCGACGTACAAGGATCTGCTGCGCAGCCACCACCAATCCAGCGGCTTCGCGATGAGCCACGCCGAATTCGAGACCGCGATCACCACGAAATTGCTCAGATCCACGAATCTGGAGAACGATCTTTACGAGTTCCTCGGCATCCACCGTTTGAATCTAATCCAATACCTCATACAGCACAAAACCGCGATAATCAACAGCCTTCAAAGCCAACAATCGAACCCACGAAACGGCAAAAACGCTTCTCGCGGTCCCCCGATAAGCAGTCAAGTGATCATCCAATCGGAGAGGGAGAAACAGATGCAGAAGCAGTTGCGAAAGGGCGAGAAGAAGCTGAACAAGCATCCGAACGCGCTCGAGTCGCTCGACGTGCAATCGATGAGACGGGAGGCGGTTTTGGAGAGCCGTGCGCCGATATTCAAACGATCGCCGGGCCAAAGTCAAGCGTCGATCGGGCAGAATTTCGTCCGGTACCCGTTCGTGTTCGATTCGAACGCGGAGAACAGGATCAGGCCGAGTTTAGTGTCCACGCAGAAGATATTGTTGCCGGAGACGGCTGTTAGAACGAACACCGACGCGTACGAGTCGTTTCACATACCGATCAGCCGCGATCTCATCGACGACGACGAGGACGAAGAGTTACGGGGCCGCAAAGACGTGTTTCAAGGTCGCAACGCGTCTCAAGGTCAGAAGGAAGGGTTTCAAGGTCACAGGGACGCTGTTCAAGGTCAAAGCGCGTTTCAAGGTCAGAAAGAAGGGTTTCAAGGTCACAGGGACGGATTTCAAGGCCAGAACGCGTCTCCAGCCCGCAGGGACACTTTGCAACGCCACAGAGACGAATTTCAAGACAAACACGCATTTCAAGGTCACGGAGACACTTTTCAAGGACACAAAGAAGGGTTTCAAGGCCGAAACGCGTCTCCAGCCCACAGAGACGCTTTGCAAGGCCGCAAAGACGAATTTCAAGGCCGAAACGCGTCTCAAGGCCACAGCGAAGCCTTTCAAGGTCACAAAGAAGGGTTTCAAGGTCGAAGCTGTTCTCAAGGTCGCAGAGACGTGTTCTACGAATGTCGTAGCGATTCTGAATGCCATGGGGACGATTTTCAAGGCTACAACGAACGGTTTCAACGTCGAAGCGATTCTCAATGTCGCGCGGACGATTTTCAAGGTCGCAAGGAATGGTTTCAAGGTCGCGGCGACGTTTCCGAGGGTCGAGACACGCCCCAAGGTCGCGGATTAGGGTTCGAACGAGACGAGGATGATTTCAAGGAGCGAAACGTTTCCCAGGATCACAGGGAAATTCTGCGCGGCCGCGAGGACGCGTTCCAAGGTCAGAGCTTCTTTCAAGGTCACAGGGACGATTCCCAAGGTCACCGAGAGGATTCCCAAGGTCGCGAAACTTCGGAAGCCGCCGCGGATGTTTCGCAAAGTCGCGACCAAGATTTTCAACCTCGCGAAGCTTCCGCGGGTCGCGGAAACGTTTTCCAAGGCCGCGAAATCGTTCAAGGTCGCGGCAACGCGTTCCAAGGTCGCGTGAAATCGTTCCGCGGCTGCGGCAGAGCTTCCGGTGGTCGGGAAACGTCCCAAGGACGCGGGAGCGCGTTTCAAGGCCGCGAAGCGGATTCTCAAGGTCATCGATGGCCTTTCCAAGGCCGCGAAGCTTCCGAAGGCCGCGGGAACGCTTCTCAAGGTCACGAAGCGGATTCTGAAGGTCGCCAAAGAGATTTTCAAGGCGACGAAGTGGATTCACGAAGTTGGGAAGCTCCTCGAGGTCGCAACGCGTTCCAAGACCGCGGAAACGCTTCTCAAGGTCGCGCAGGCGATTCTCAAGGTCGCCAAAGGTCCTTTCAAGGTCGGGATGGCGATTCCCAAGGTCGCCGGGGAGATTTTCAAGGTCACGAAGCGGATTCGCACAGCTTGGAAGCTTCTGAAGGTCGCAACGCGTTCCAAGGCCGCGGAAACGCTTCCCAAGGTCACCGAAGCTGTTCTCAAGGTCGCGAAGGCGATTCTCAAGGTCACGATGTAGATTTTCAATGCCTGGAGGCTTCTCAAGGTCGAAATGTGTTTCAAAGCCGCGGAAACCCTTCCCAAGGTCGCGAAGACGATTCTCAAGGTCACGACGACGGATTTCAAGGTCGTAACGCGTTCCAAGGCCGCGGAAACGCTTCCCAAGGCCACGAAGAGGGATTTCAAGCTCGTAACGCGTTCCAAAGCCGCGGAAACGTTTCTCAAAGCCACGCAGACGGATTTCAAGGTCACGAAGAGGGATTTCAAGGTCGTAACCCGTTCCAAGGCCGCGGAAACGTTTCTCAAGGTCACGAGGGCATTTCTCAAGGTCGCCAAAGAGATTTTCAAGGTCACGAAGCGGATTCTCGAAGTCTGGAAGCTCCTCACGGTCGAAACGCGTTCCAAAGTCGCGGAAACGCTTCTCAAGGTCACGAAAGCGATCCTCAAGGTCGAATCCTATTTCAAGGTCACGTGGAATCCACCCAATCCCAAAACGCGTCCCAAAACGCCGTGAAATCGTGTTCGCACGTTTTCAAAGGCTTCAAATCCGCGAGAATCCCGGAACTCGCGAACGTGAAGCCGATTTTCATCTCGGAACTCGACGAGATCGGCAAAACGGTGTTCAACGGAACCGAAAGCTTGAACCTGATCCAAAGCGTCGTGTTCAACGCCGCGTACAACACGAACGAGAATTTATTGGTCTGCGCGCCGACCGGAGCCGGAAAAACGAACGTCGCGTTGTTGACGATAATCCATCAACTGAAACAAGCGCTAAAATCCAGCGGATCCTTGAACAATTTGGACCTTTCAAACAACACCAGTTTCAAGATCGTTTACGTGGCGCCGATGAAAGCGCTCGCCTCGGAAATGACGGAAAACTTCTCCAAAAAATTGAAGCCGATCGGAATAAACGTGAAAGAGTTGACTGGCGACACGCAGTTGAGCAAAAGCGAGATAACGAGGACGCAGATGATCGTGACGACGCCCGAGAAATGGGACGTGGTAACGAGAAAAGGCGCCACTGACATTTCCTTAACGAATTTGGTGAAATTGCTCATAATCGACGAAGTCCATTTGTTAAACGGAGATCGCGGACCAGTGGTCGAAGCTTTGGTCGCCAGAACGTTGCGTCAAATCGAATCCTCCCAAAATATGATCAGAATAATCGGTTTGAGCGCGACGTTACCGAATTACGTCGACGTGGCGCGATTTCTTCGCGTGAATCCAAATGTAGGCTTATTTTACTTCGACCATCGGTTCAGGCCTGTTCCTTTAGCTCAAACGTTTATCGGAGTTAAATCGAAGTCGCCGCTGCAAGAATTCAACCTGATGAACGAGATTTGTTACGAGAAAGTGGTGGAAGTGTTGAAGAAAGGGTGCCAAGCGATGGTTTTCGTTCACGCGAGAAATTTGACGGTGAAAGTGGCGAAAGCTTTGCAGGAACTGGCCATGAGAAACGAGCAGCTGAAACTGTTCACCGGGAACCAAACTAGGATCAATAAGAAGCCTTTCGTTAAATCTCAGAACAAACATCTGACGGATTTGATCGATTTCGGTCTCAGCGTTCATCACGCGGGTTTGTCGCGAAACGAGAGAAATTTAATAGAGAAATACTTCAACGAAGGCTTGATTCGAGTCCTAATTTGCACTTCTACTCTAGCTTGGGGCGTCAATTTGCCTGCACACGCTGTTATCATCCGAGGAACAGAGATTTACGATTCCAAACACGGTTCATACGTTGATTTGGGGATTTTGGACGTGTTGCAAATCTTTGGACGCGCTGGCAGGCCGCAGTTTGACAAATCTGGGCTTGCGATCATCATAACCACTCACAACAAGCTTCACCATTACTTGTCACTGCTTACGAACCAAATTCCAATAGAGAGCAGCTTTATAACCTTCCTCGCTGACAATTTGAACGCTGAAATTGTTCTTGGAACCATTTGCAACGTGAACGAAGCCATCGAATGGCTGAGTTACACTTATCTCTTCGTTCGCATGCGAATCAACTATCAAGTCTACGGCTTGACGTATCAGACTGTGATCGAGGACAAGAATTTGGAGAAACAGAGGAGGGATTTGATTGAAACAGCTGCGAAAGCTTTGGACAAGGCGAGGATGATCAGGTTCAACGACAAGACTGGTGATCTGAGCTGCACTAACTTGGGACGCATTGCTAGCCACTTTTATCTCAAGTACGATACCATTGAAATCTTCAACGAGCTGCTGAAACCTGTCATGAACGATGCTGAGATATTCGCTATGATCTCCAAGTCGCAGGAATTCAAACAGTTAAAAGTGAGGGAAGACGAGATGAACGAGTTGGAAGATTTGATGAGAGACGCTTGCAAGATGATAGTTCAAGGCGGTGTGGAGAACATTTATGGGAAAGTGAACATATTGATACAATCGTACCTCTCCAGGTGTCGATTGAACTCTTTCAGCTTGATTTCTGATCAAGCGTACATCGTTACCAATGCCAGCAGGATCAGCCGAGCTCTGTTCGAGATTATGCTGGCTAAGAACAACGCCATCATGAGTGGCAGACTTTTGGAGATCTCCAAGATGATAGAGAACCAGATTTGGAGCGATTCGCATCCTTTAACTCAGTTCAATTACCTGTCAAACGACCTAACCTCAAAATTGGAGAATTTAACGTTGAATCCGGAGAATTTGATCGACGTTTCCGCGAAAGAGTTGAGCGAAATGCTGCGAGTGCCTTTAAAATCCGCGAGTTTGATTCTGAAGTCCGTGGAAGAATTGCCGAAGCTCCAAATGAACGCGAATCTGCAACCAATAACGAGAACGGTTTTGAAGATTATTTTGCAGGTTAGGTCGGACTTCAAATGGAATGACAAAATTCATGGGATTATCGAACCGTTTTGGATCTGGATCGAGGATCCAGAATCGAATTTCTTGTACCATCACGAGTACTTCAAAGCTGGTAAAAGTTTCTCCGTTAATCGCGAAGCGTGCCAAGAATTGCTAATAGTCATACCGTTAACCGAATCCAACTCCAAACGTTATTTCGTGAAAGCAACGAGTGATCGATGGTTAAACTGTGAAAGTGTGGAAGTGTTAAACTTGCAAGACTTAATCCTGCCCGATGTCTATCCTCCGTACACCGAATTGCTCAAGTTACAACCATTGCCGATCAAAGCGTTGAAGAACCAAGAGTTTGAGAATCTGTTTAGTTTCAGTCACTTCAATCCGATACAAACTCAGATATTCCACTGTCTGTACTGCACGAGTGAGAACGTGTTACTGGGAGCTCCTACGGGGTCTGGGAAAACGATCGCAGCTGAATTGGCGATTCTAAAGGTGTTCAAAGACTCGCCTAACAAGAAGGCTGTTTACATAGCGCCGCTGAAAGCGTTGGTGAGAGAGCGAATGAAGGATTGGAGGATAAGGTTGGGAGAGAGGTTAAGGAGGAACGTTGTGGAGTTGACAGGCGACGTGACGCCGGATTTGAGGAGTATTAAGGAGGCGAGTTTGATCGTGACTACGCCGGAGAAGTGGGACGGGATAAGCAGAAGCTGGCAGACGAGGAAGTATGTGAAGGACGTTGAGCTGTTGGTGATCGACGAGATTCATTTGCTGGGGGAGGTTAGGGGACCTGTGTTGGAGGTTATCGTGTCAAGGACGAATTTTATTAGCTCCAGCACTGGCAGGAGGATTAGGATCGTTGGACTGTCCACTGCGCTGGCTAACGCTGTCGATCTTGCCAGCTGGCTTGGTATACGAGACATGGGCCTTTATAATTTTAGGTAAGGATGGGTAAAGCTTGGGTTGGGTTGGGTTAATTGGGTAAAGCTTGGGTTAAGTTGAGGTAAAAGTGGATAAAGCTTGGGTTAGGTTGGGATAGAAGTGGATAAAGCTTGGGTTAGGTTGAGAGAAATTGAGGAAAGCTTGGGTTGAGTTGAGGAAAATTGAGTAAAGCTCGGGTTGGGTTGAGGGAAATTGAGTAAAGCTCGGGTTAGGTTGAGGGAAATTGAGTAAAACTTGGGTTGGGTTGAGGGAAATTGAGTAAACCTTGGGTTGGGTTGAGGAAAATTGAGTAAAGCTCGGGTTGGGTTGAGGGAAATTGAGTAAAGCTTGAGTTGAGTTGAGGGAAATTGAGTAAAGCTCGGGATAGGTTGAGGGAAATTAAGTAAAGCTTGGGTTAGGTTGAGAGAAATTGAGTAAACCTTGGGTTGAGTTGAGGAAAATTGAGTAAAGCTCGGCTTAGGTTGAGGGAAATTGAGTAAAGCTTGAGTTGAGTTGAGGGAAATTGAGTAAAGCTCGGGATAGGTTGAGGGAAATTAAGTAAAGCTTGGGTTAGGTTGAGAGAAATTGAGTAAACCTTGGGTTGAGTTGAGGAAAATTGAGTAAAGCTCGGGTTGGGTTGAGGGAAATTGAGTAAAGCTCGGGTTAGGTTGAGGGAAATTGAGTAAAACTTGGGTTGGGTTGAGGGAAATTGAGTAAACCTTGGGTTGGGTTGAGGAAAATTGAGTAAAGCTCGGGTTGGGTTGAGGGAAATTGAGTAAAGCTCGGGTTAGGTTGAGGGAAATTGAGTAAAGCTTGGGTTGGGTTGAGGGAAATAGAGTAAAGCTCGGGTTGGGTTGAGGGAAATTGAGTAAAGCTCGGGTTGGGTTGAGGGAAATTGAGTAAAGCTCGGGTTAGGTTGAGGGAAATTGAGTAAAACTTGGGTTGGGTTGAGGGAAATTGAGTAAACCTTGGGTTGGGTTGAGGAAAATTGAGTAAAGCTCGGGTTGGGTTGAGGGAAATTGAGTAAAGCTCGGGTTGGGTTGAGGGAAATTGAGTAAAGCTTGGGTTGAGTTGAGGGAAATTGAGTAAAGTTTGGGTTGGGTTGAGGGAAATTGAGTAAACCTTGGGTTGGGTTGAGGGAAATTGAGTAAACCTCGGGTTAGGTTGAGGGAAATTGAGTAAAGCTCGGGTTGGGTTGAGGGAAATTGAGTAAAGCTCGGGTTGGGTTGAGGGAAATTGAGTAAAGCTCGGGTTGGGTTGAGGGAAATTGAGTAAAGCTCGGGTTAGGTTGAGAGAAATTGAGTAAAACTTGGGTTGGGTTGAGGGAAATTGAGTAAAGCTCGGGATAGGTTGAGGGAAATTAAGTAAAGCTTGGGTTAGGTTGAGGGAAATTGAGTAAAGCTTGGGTTGAGTAGAGGGAAATTGAGTAAAGCTCGGGTTAGGTTGAGGGAAATTGAGTAAAGCTCGGGTTAGGTTGAGGGAAATTGAGTAAAGCTCGGGTTGAGTTGAGGGAAATTGAGTAAAGCTTGGATTAGGTTGAGGGAAATTGAGTAAAGCTTGGGTTGGGTTGAGGGAAATTGAGTAAAGCTCAGATTAGGTTGAGTGAAATTGAGTAAAGCTCGGGTTAGGTTGAGGGAAATTGAGTAAAGCTCGGGTTAGGTTGAGGGAAATTGAGTAAAGCTTGGATTAGGTTGAGGGAAATTGAGTAAAGCTTGGGTTGGGTTGAGGGAAATAGAGTAAAGCTCGGGTTGGGTTGAGGGAAATTGAGTAAAGCTCGGGTTGGGTTGAGGGAAATTGAGTAAAGCTCGGGTTAGGTTGAGGGAAATTGAGTAAAACTTGGGTTGGGTTGAGGGAAATTGAGTAAACCTTGGGTTGGGTTGAGGGAAATTAAGTAAAGCTTGGGTTAGGTTGAGAGAAATTGAGTAAACCTTGGGTTGAGTTGAGGAAAATTGAGTAAAGCTCGGGTTGGGTTGAGGGAAATTGAGTAAAGCTCGGGTTAGGTTGAGGGAAATTGAGTAAAGCTTGGATTAGGTTGAGAGAAATTGAGTAAAGCTCGGGTTGGGTTGAGGGAAATTGAATATAGCTCGGGTTAGGTTGAGGGAAATTGAGTAAAGCTCGGGTTGGGTTGAGGGAAATTGAGTAAAGCTCGAGTTAGGTTGAGGGAAATTGAGTAAAGCTCGGGATAGGTTGAGGGAAATTAAGTAAAGCTTGGGTTAGGTTGAGGGAAATTGAGTAAAGCTCGAGTTAGGTTGAGGGAAATTGAGTAAAGCTTGGATTAGGTTGAGGGAAATTGAGTAAAGCTCGGGTTGGGTTGAGGGAAATTGAGTAAAGCTCGGGTTAGGTTGAGGGAAATTGAGTAAAGCTTGGGTTGAGTTAAGGGAAATTGAGTAAAGCTTGAGTTGAGTTGAGGGAAATTGAGTAAAGCTCGGGTTAGGTTGAGGGAAATTGAGTAAAGCTTGGGTTGAGTTGAGAGAAATTGAGTAAACCTTGGGTTGGGTTGAGGGAAATTGGGTAAGCCCTGAGTTAGGTTGAGGGAAATTCAGTAAAGCTCGGAATAGGTTGAGGGAAATTGAGTAAAGCTTGGGTTGTGTTGAGGGAAATTGAGTAAACCTTGGGTTGGGTTGAGGAAAATTGAGTAAAGCTTGGGTTGGGTTGAGGGAAATTGAGTAAAGCTTGGGTTGGGTTGAGGGAAATTGAGTAAACCTTGGGTTGGGTTGAGGGAAATTGAGTAAAGCTCGGGTTGAGTTGAGGGAAATTGAGTAAAGCTTGGGTTAGGTTAGCATAAAAGTGGATAAAGCTTGGGTTAGATTAGGTTAAAAGTGGGTCAAGACTGAGTGGGAAAATTATGTAAAAATTATAGGATGATGTTGAGAGTGGGAAGTATTTTTGGTAATTTTTTGGGAATTTTTGAAATAGAGGAAGTAGTATTAAAAAATTCATAAAGGTACCCCATTTTGTGTGGTCTTGTAGAATATTAATAGGTAATAGTTAATCGTTTAAATTATATTTCACTGATTTAATTGCGTTGGAAAATTATGGGAAAATTAGGGAATGATCTTGGGAATGTGGAGGATTTTTGGGAATTTTTTGGGAATTTTTGAAATAGTAGAAGTAGTATTAAAAAATTCCCAAAATTACCCTACCTTGTATTGTCTTGTAGAATATTACTAAGTAATAGTTAACAATTTAAATTATATTTCATTGGTTTAATTGCATTAGAAAATTATGAAAAAATTAGGGTATAATCTTAGAGATGCCTACTATTTTCCCTAATTTTTCCAAAATTTTTCCAACACCGGAAGAATCACCAAAAAATTCCCAAACTTCTCTCACAATACTTGCCATTCTCCACCGTGTGTTCACATAACAATATTCATCCAAACTTAAATATCCAAGTTCCGCGAAAACTACTCGACGGATTTCCACGAAACTCAACTATATTATACTTCAATCCAAATTAATAGCAGTTTAAGTCATGAGTTGGCCGATTTCGAACCGGTTTTCGAACCACAAGCAGTTAACCAATCGTAAACATTTGCAGGCCGGAGGTTCGACCAGTCCCGCTTCAAATCCACATAAACGGCTTCGCTGGCAAGAACTATTGCCCGAGGATGGCGACGATGAACCGTCCAACGTTCCAAGCGATTCGCCAACACGCTCCAACGAGCCCCTCTCTCGTTTTCGTCTCCTCGAGGCGGCAAACGCGATTGACAGCGTTGGACTTGATGGCGTATTTGGCGGCCGAGGATAATCCGAAGCAATGGCTTCGTATGCGCGAAGAGGAGATGAACAGCATACTGGACCACGTCAAGGACACGAATCTCAAGCTCACGCTCGCGTTCGGCATCGGGCTGCACCACGCCGGGCTGCAGGACAACGACAGGAAGATCGTCGAAGAGTTGTTCGTGAACAATAAGATACAGGTATACGGGTGGGACGATTTTTGGCGATAACTTTGGGAATATTGGAGGGGGGCGAATGGGAAAATTAGGGGGGGTGGGTATAGTGGTGGGGATTGAGTGGTTGTAAGGGGGGGATTGGGGGGTTGTTCGTTTTCGGGGAATTAATTTGGAAAGATTGGGATGTTGGGCTTTTGGGGGGTTTTGTGGTTTTTGGTGTTGGGGTGGTGATATCTTGGGAAGTATTGAAGTTGGGGCTTTGGAAAAATTCAGTAAGATAGGTATAATTATGCTAATTAAGTGTCTGCAGGGACAATTTTGTGGGATTAATAGTTTCGTCAAAATAAATTCGCAAATATTGGCACAATTGGATTCGGCGAGTTTCTGTATTATTGACTATTGGGGTGGTTATATCTTGGGAAGTATTAAAGTTGGGGCATTGAAAAAATTAACAAAGATAGGTATATTAATGCTAATTAAGCGCGTGCAAGGACAATTTTGTAGGATTAATAGTTTCGCCATAATAAATTCGCAAAAATTGGCACTATTGGATTAGGCGAGTTTCTATATTATTGACTATTGGGGTGGTGATATCTAGGGAAGTATTAAAGTTGGGGCTTTGGAAAAATTCAGTAAGATAGGTATAATTATGCTAATTAAGTGTCTGCAGGGACAATTTTGTAGGATTAATAGTTTCGTCAAAATAAATTCGCAAAAATTGGCACAATTGGATTCGGCGAGTTTCTGTATTATTGACTATTGGGGTGGTGATATCTTGGAAAGTATTAAAGTTGGGGCATTGCAAAAATTCACCAAGACAGGTACAACAATACTAATCAATCGCCTACAATGTCAATCCTCTACCTCTATTCATTTCCTCAAAATAAATTCCCAAAGATTGGCACAATTGGATTTGGCATGTTTCTATAATATTCACTATTGGGGTGTCGATATCTTGGGAAGTATAATAGTTAGAGCATTGATAAAATTCACCAAGACAGGTACAACAATACTAATTAAAGCTCTGCAATGTCAATCCTCTACCTCTATTCATTTCCTCAGAATAAATTCCCAAAGATTGGCACAATTGGATTTGGCATGTTTCTGTATTATTGACTATTGGGGTGTCGATATCTTGGGAAGTATAATAGTTAGAGCATTGATAAAATTCACCAAGACAGCTACAACACCACTAATCAATCGCCTACAATGCCAATCCTCTACCTCTATTCATTTCCTAAAAATAAATTTCCAAACGTTGGCACAATTGGATTTGGCATGTTTCTGTAGTATTGACTATTGAGGTGGTGATATCTTGGGAAGTATAATAGTTAGAGCATTGATAAAATTCACCAAGACAGGTACAACAATACTAATTAACGCTCTGCAATATCAATCCTCTACCTCTATTCATTTCCTCAGAATAAATTCCCAAATATTGGCACCATTGGATTTGGCATGTTTCTATAATATTCACTATTGGGGTGTCGATATCTTGGGAAGTATAATAGTTAGAGCATTGATAAAATTCACCAAGACAGCTACAACACCACTAATCAATCGCCTACAATGCCAATCCTCTACCTCTATTCATTTCCTCAGAATAAATTCCCAAATATTGGCACCATTGGATTTGGCATGTTTCTATAATATTCACTATTGGGGTGTCGATATCTTGGGAAGTATAATAGTTAGAGCATTGATAAAATTCACCAAGACAGCTACAACACCACTAATCAATCGCCTACAATGCCAATCCTCTACCTCTATTCATTTCCTAAAAATAAATTTCCAAACGTTGGCACAATTGGATTTGGCATGTTTCTGTAGTATTGACTATTGAGGTGGTGATATCTTGGGAAGTATAATAGTTAGAGCATTGATAAAATTCACCAACACAGGTACAACAATACTAATTAAAGCTCTGCAATGTCAATCCTCTACCTCTATTCATTTCCTCAGAATAAATTCCCAAAGATTGGCACAATTGGATTTGGCATGTTTCTGTAATATTCGCTATTGGGGTGTCGATATCTTGGGAAGTATAATAGTTAGAGCATTGATAAAATTCACCAAGACAGCTACAACACCACTAATCAATCGCCTACAATGCCAATCCTCTACCTCTATTCATTTCCTAAAAATAAATTTCCAAACGTTGGCACAATTGGATTTGGCATGTTTCTGTAGTATTGACTATTGAGGTGGTGATATCTTGGGAAGTATAATAGTTAGAGCATTGATAAAATTCACCAACACAGGTACAACAATACTAATTAAAGCTCTGCAATGTCAATCCTCTACCTCTATTCATTTCCTCAGAATAAATTCCCAAAGATTGGCACAATTGGATTTGGCATGTTTCTGTAATATTCGCTATTGGGGTGTCGATATCTTGGGAAGTATAATAGTTAGAGCATTGATAAAATTCACCAAGACAGGTACAACAATACTAATTAAGCGTGTGCAAGGACAATTTTGTAGCATTAACAGTTTCCCCAAAATAAATTCCCGACTGCCCACCAGGTACTCATCACAACAGCGACCCTCGCCTGGGGCGTGAACTTCCCCGCGCACCTCGTCGTGATCAAAGGCACCGAATACTTCGACGCGAAACAGCACCGTTACGTCGACATGCCGATCACCGACATCCTCCAAATGATGGGACGCGCAGGACGCCCGCAATTCGACAATTCCGGCGTGGCGGTGATTTTGGTTCACGACGTTAAGAAGAATTTCTACAAGAAATTCTTACACGAACCGTTCCCGGTCGAGTCCAGTCTGTTAGCGGTTCTACCGGATCACGTGAACGCGGAGATCGTCGCTGGTACGATCAAAAATAAGCAGGAATTCATCGATTACCTCACGTGGACGTATCTGTTCGTCCGGTTGATGAAGAATCCGATGTATTACGATTTGACGATGCTTGAGGAAGGCACGATTAACAGGTACCTTTCGCTGCTGGTGGATCAAACCATCGCCGTGCTCGTCGAGGCGTTCTGCGTGGATTACGATGAGGTAATCGAATAATACATGCGTGGTTTTGGGTTTAGGTTGTCAAAGTGGATTAAGCTTGGGTTAGGTTAGGATAAAGGTTGGATAAAGCTTGGGTTAGGTTATAATTACAGTGGGTAAAGCTTGGGTTAGGTTAGAATAAAAATGGATAAAGCTTGGGTTAGGTTACAATAAAATTGAATAAAGCTTGGGTTAGGTTAGCATAAAAGTGGGTTAAGATTGGGTGGGAAAATTATGAAAAAATTAGGGAATGATCTTGAAGGTGTCGAGGATTTTTGGTAATTTTTTGGGAATTTTTGGAAAAGTGGAAGTTGTATTAAAAAATTCCCAAAATTACCCCTACCTTGTATTGTCTTGTAGAATATTAATAAGTAATAGTAAATCATTTAAATTATGTTTCATTGATTTAATTGCGTTGGAAAATTGTGAGAAAATTAGTGGATGACCTTGGGGATGTGGAGGATTTTTGGTAATTTTTTGGGAATTTTTGGAAAAGTGGAAGTTGTATTAAAAAATTCCCAAAGTTACCCCTACCCTGTATTGTCTTGTAGAATATTAATAAGTAATAGTAAATCATTTAAATTATGTTTCATTGATTTAATTGCGTTGGAAAATTGTGAGAAAATTAGGGGATGATTTTGGGGATGTCGAGGATTTTTGGTAATTTTTTGGGAATTTTTGAAACAATGGAAGTGTCCCAAAAAAATTCCCAAAGTTACCCTACCTTGTATCGTCTTCTTGAATATCAATAGGTAACAGTTAATAGTTTAAATCTTTTATTTCAATTGTTTAAACAAATAAAAAAATTATGAAAAAAATAAGGAACAATCTAGACACTAAGAAGTATTTTTACTAATTATTTCGTAATTTTTGAAACACTAGAAGTGTCTCAAAAAAATTCCCAAGGTTACCCTACCTTGTATCGCCTTCTTGAATATCAATAGGTAACAGTTAATAGTTTAAATTTTTTATTTCAATTGTTTAAACAAATACAAAAATTATGAAAAAAATAACGAACAATGTAGACACTACGTAGTATTTTTGCTAATTATTTCGTAATTTTTGACACAGTGGAAGTGTCTCAAAAAAATTCCCAAAGTTACCCTACCTTGTATCGTCATCTTGAATATCAATAGGTAACAGTTAATAGTTTAAATCTTTTATTTCAATTGTTTAAACAAATACAAAAATTATGAAAAAAATAAGGAACAATCCAGACACTACGTAGTATTTTTGCTAATTATTTCGTAATTTTCAAAACACTAGAAGTGTCTCAAAAAAAATTCCCAAAGTTACCCTACCTTGTATCATCATGTTCAAATTATAATAGTTTAAATATTTTATTTCTATTGTTTAAACAAATACAAAAATTATGAAAAAAATAGGGAACAATCTAGACACTACGTAGTATTTTTGCTAATTATTTCATAATTTTCAAAACACCAGAAGTGCCTCAAAAAAAATTCCCAATTAATTCTCGCCTAATTTCAGGAGGAGCAAACGTTGTTTCCGCTTCCGATGGGAAAGATCGCCTCGTATTATTATCTCTCGCACAAAACGATGCTCATGTTCCACCGTACGATGTCCGACTCCTTGACATTGGACGAATGCCTTCGAGTTTTGTGCCATTCGACCGAATACGACGAGTTACCGGTTCGACACGACGAGGAATTCATGAACGAGTGAGTTTCGAACGCTTTGGGCTTCGCGCGTCGTCTTAAGACGACGCGAAAAGTTACTAAACGCGAAATCCCTCGAGGCTCTCGATTTCAAGCTTCGTTAAACGCGACTGCGATCGCAACGGCTGATTTTTAAGCGCTTTGAAGCGAAAATTATTGTTGCAAATTTGATCTTTTCTTTTCTTTTCTTTTCTGTTTCATTTTCGCGTTTCTGTGGTTTTCTCTTTTCGATTCTTTCGATTTGCCTGCATTTAAGTCAATGTTAATTCAAAATTAATGAAATGTAAAGTAAGAATCGACAAGATTAATGCAACACAAAGCAAGAAGCTTAATTAAACAGTCGAATTAAGCGGCGTTGTCTTAAGACAACGTTGGGCACGGAAAGTGTTTCGCGGTTTCGAAACTGTGTTAAAACGTTGATTTAATCATTCTTGAACCATTGAACCATTCTTGAACCATAATTGAACCATTCTTGAACCATAATTGACGTTTTTTCCATTTTTTCCCCTGTGTTTTTCCGTGGACAGGGAATTGAGCAAGAGCTGCCGTTTCCAAGTGAAGGACCTGTCGTTCGCCTCGCCGCACACGAAGGCGTCGCTGCTGCTTCAGGCGCACTTCTCGAGGCTCCCGTTGCCGTGCGTCGATTACGTGACCGACACGAAGTCGGTGTTGGACCAGGCGATCAGGATTCTGCAGGTATTGGAAGGATTCATCGTTGTGATCGTGGAATTGATTGATTGATTGATTTAGTAATTGTGGAATTGATTGATTGATTGATTTAGTAATTGTGGATTTGTTTGATTAGTTGTGGAATTGATTGATTTATTAATTGATTAATCGTGGAATTAATTGGTTGATTGATTGTGGAATTGATTGATTGATTAATTGTGCAATTGATCGATTGATTAATTGTGGAATTAATTGATTGATTTAGTAATTGAGGATTTGTTTGATTAGTTGTGGAATTGATTGATTTATTAATTGATTAATCGTGGAATTAATTGGTTGATTGATCGTGCGATTGATTGATTGATTAATCGTGGAATTGACTGATTGATTGATTGTGGAATTAATTGATTGATTTAGTAATTGTGGATTTGTTCGATTAGTTGTGGAATTGATTGATTTATTAATTGATTAATTGTGGAATTAATTGTCGAATTGATTGATTAATTTTGGAATTAATTGGTTGATTAATTGTGCAATTGATTGATTGATTAATTGTCGAATTAATTAATTGATGAATTGATTGATTGTGGAATTGATTTATTGATTAATTGTGGAATTGATTGATTAATTGTGGAATTAATTGGTTGATTAATTGTGGAATAAACTGTTTGATTATTTGTTGAATTGATTTATTGATTAATTGTGGAATTGATTGATTTAGTAATTGTGGAATTGATCGATTGATTAATCGTGGAATTGACTGATTGATTGATTGTGGAATTAATTGATTGATTTAGTAATTGTGGATTTGTTCGATTAGTTGTGGAATTGATTGATTTATTAATTGATTAATTGTGGAATTAATTGGTTGATTAATCGTGCAATTGTTTGGTTGATTAATTGTGGAATTGATCGATTCATTAATTGTGCACGTAATTAATTGATTGATTAATTGTGGAATTGATTGATTCATTAATTGTGCACCTAATTGATTGATCGATTAATTGTGGAATTGATTGTCGAATTAGTTGATTAATTGTGGAATTGATTGTCGAATTAATTGATTAATTGTGGAGTTGATTGATTGATTGATTAATTGTGGAATTGATTGATTGATTGATTGATTGATTGATTAATTGTGGACTTGATTGATTGATTAGTTGTGGAATTAATTGATTAATTGTGGACTTGATTGATTGATTAATTGTGGAATTGAATGATTGATTAATTGTGGAATTGATTGATTAATTGTGGAATTTATTGATTGATTGATTGATTAGTTGTGGAATTAATTGATTAATTGTGGACTTGATTGATTGATTAATTGTCGAATGAATTGATTGATTGATTGATTGTGGAATTAATTGTCGAATTGATTGATTAATTTTGGAATTAATTGGTTGATTAATTGTGCAATTGATTGATTGATCAGTTGTGGAATTGATTGATTAATTTTGGAATTAATTGGTTGATTAATTGTGCAATTGATTCATTGATTAATTGTCGAATTAATTAATTGATTGATTGATTAATTGTGGAATTGATTAATTGTGGAATTGATTGATTAATTGTGGAATTAATTGGTTGATTAATAGTGGAACTAATTGATTGATTAATTGTGGAATTGATTGATTGATTAATTGTGGTATTGATTGATTGATTAATTGTGGACTTGATTGATTGATTGATTAATTGTGGAATTGAATGATTGATTAATTGTGGAATTGATTGATTAATTGTGGAATTGATTGATTGATTGATTAATTGTGGAATTTATTGATTGATTGATTGATTAGTTGTGGAATTAATTGATTAATTGTGGACTTGATTGATTGATTGATTAATTGTCGAATGAATTGATTGATTGATTGATTGTGGAATTAATTGTCGAATTGATTGATTAATTTTGGAATTAATTGGTTGATTAATTGTGCAATTGATTGATTGATTAGATGTGGAATTGATTGATTAATTTTGGAATTAATTGGTTGATTAATTGTGCAATTGATTGATTGACTAATTGTGGAATTGATTTATTGATTAATTGTGGAATTGATTGATTAATTGTCGAATGAATTGATTAATTGTGGAATTGATTGATTGATTAATTGTGGAATTGATTGATAGATTGATTAGTTGTGGAATTAATTGTCGAATTGATTGATTGATTGTGGAATTAATTGATTGATTTAGTAATTGTGGATTTGTTTGATTAGTTGTGGAATTGATTAATTGATTGATTGATTAATTGTGGAAATAATTGATTGATTAATTGTGTAATTAATTGATTTATTGATTCATTGTGGAATTAATTGATTGATTAGTTTTGGAATTAATTTCTTGATTAATTGTGGAATTAATTGGTTGATTAATGGTGCACCTAATTGATTGATTAATTGTAGAATTGATTGATTGATTAGTTGTGGAATTGATTGATTGATTAATTGTGGAATTAATTGTCGAATTGATTGATTAATTTTGGAATTAATTGGTTGATTAATTGTGCAATTGATTGATTGATTAGTTGTGGAATTGATTGACTAATTTTGGAATTAATTGGTTGATTAATTGTGCAATTGATTGATTAATTGTGGAATTGATCGATTGATTGTGGAATTAATTGATTTAGTAATTGTCGAATTAATTGATTAATTATGGAATTGATTGATTTAGTAATTGTCGAATTGATTGACTGATTAATTGTGGACTTGATTGATTTATTAATTGTGGAATTAATTGATTAATTGTGGAATTAATTGAGTAGTTGTGGAATTGATTGATTAATTGTGGAATTAATTGATTAGTTGTGCAATTGATTGATTAATTGTGGAATTAATTGATTTAGTAATTGTCGAATTGATTCATTGTGGAATTAATTGATTGATGAATTACCGAATTAATTGATTGATTAATTGTCGAACTGATTGATTAATTGTGGAATTGATTGATTCACTGTCGAATGAATCGATTAATTGTGGAATTAATTGATTTAGTAATTGTGGAATTGTTTGGTTGGATATGGAATTAATTGATTGATTGATTGATTGATTAATTCTGGAATTAATTGATTGATCAGTTGTGGAATTGATTGATTAATTTTGGAATCAATTGGTTGATTAATTGTGCAATTGTTCGATTGATTAATTGTGGAAGTAATTGATAGATTAGTTGTAGAATTAATTGATTGATTAATTGTCGAATTCATTGATTAATTGTCGAATTAATTGATTGATTAGTTGTGGAATTGATAGATTGATTAATTGTGAAATTAATTGATTGACAGATTAATTGTGGAATTAATTGATTGATTGTTTGATTGATTAGTTGAGAAATTGATTGATTGATTGATTAATTGTGGAATTAATTGATTGACTGATTAATTGTGGAATTAATTGGTTGATTGACTGATTGCGGAGTTGATTTAGTAATTGGCTAATTAATTGATTAATTGTGGAAATAATTGATTGATTGATTAATTGTGGCACTGATTGATTTATTAATTGTGGAATTGATTGATTGATTAATTGTGGAATTGATTGATTGATTATTTGTGGAATTGATTGATTATTTGTGGAATTGATTGATTATTTGTGGAATTGATTGATTATTTGTGGACTTGATTGATTGATTAATTGTGGAATTGATTGATTGATTATTTGTGGAATTGATTGATTAATTGTGGAATTGATCGATTCGTTAATCGTGGAATTGATTGATTGATTAATTGTGGATATAATTGATTGATTTAGTAATTGTGGAATTAATTGATTGATTAGTTGTGGAATTGATTGATTATTTGCGGTAATTAATTGATTGATTGTTTGCGGAATTGATTGATTAATTTTTGAATTAATTGATCAGTTGTTGACTTAATTAATCGATCGATTGTGTGATTAATTGATTGATTAATTGCGCAATCAATTCCTTCATTAATCGTCGTATCGATTGATTGATTCGTCGTGAAATTAATTGATCGATTAATTGCGGAATTAATCTATTAATCGCGGAATTCATTGGTTGATTAGATAATTGTAGAATAAATCGATTAATCGTGGCATCGATTGATCGATTAATTGTGCAATCGATTGATCGATTCTGCAATCGATCGATCGTGGAATTAATCGATTGATTAACTTCGAATTCATTGATTAATCAACCGTGGAACTAATTCGTTGATTAATTGTGCTATTGATCGATTGATTGGTTGCGGTATTAATTGATTGATTCAGTAATCGTGTAAAAACCTAAAAAAACAAAACCAAAACGAAGCCAAACCATAAGCAAGAAGAATCACGCTGAAATTCGCGAATCTGGAAAAAAACAGGCGATGATCGACGCAGCAGCGGAGAACGGTTCCCTCGTGAGCGCGATCACGATGATGAACCTGTTGCAAATGACGATCCAAGCTCGTTGGATCGACGAGCCCGCGATCTCCACTTTGCCGCACGTGAAGCCGGAATATTTGCCGATGTTCGCTGCAATCTCCACGGTTCTCCCGGAATTCTGCCACAGGGTGCGAAATAAATTCGCCGTGTTGGCGGAGGCTTTGGGAGGGGAATTGGAGATGGAGGAAATTTACAAGGTAACTCTTCAGTTTGTTTCGGTGATTTTGGTGTGATTTTTAGTGTAGTTTCTTGGTGGAAACCTTGAAAACGCGATGAGAACATTTAAAAACCAACGGAACTCGGTTGAAACCTTTGAAACCACTTGAAAACGAATAAAATCCAATAAAACTGCGTGAAATCCACCAAAACGCAAGAAACCGCAATAATACTCCACTAGAACCCTTCAAAACCCACTAAAACGTTATAGAACCCATCAAAACCGCGACAAAACCCGACTAGAACCCTTCGAAACCTACTAAAACCTCATAAAACGTATCAAACACACCAAACCTCCAGTAGAACCCATGAAAACCCACTAAAACCTCATAAAACTCACTAAAGACAACCAAAACACCCCAAAACTCCACTAGAACCCTTCAAAACCCACGAAAACCTCATAGAACCCACTAAAACCTCATAAAACCAACCAAAACCCACCAAAACATACCAAAACCTCAACTAACTCCACTAGAACCCTTTAAAACCCACTAAACCCTCATCAAACCCACAAAACACCTAAACCTCCAGTAGAACCCTTCAAAACCCACTAAAACCCACCATAACCCCCCAGAACCTCAACAAAACTCCACTAGAACCCTTCAAAACCCACTAAAACCTCATAAAACCCACTAAAGACCACCAAAACCCTCAAAACCACCCAAAACTCCACTAGACCCCTTCAAAACCCACGAAAACCTCATTGAACCCACTAAAACCTCATTGAACCCACTAAAACCCACCAAAACCTACCAAAACCCCAACAAACTCCACTAGAACCCTTTAAAACCCACTAAAACCTCATCAAACCCACCAAAACACCTAAACCTCCAGTAGAACCCTTCAAAACCCACCATAACGCCCCAGAACCTCAACAAAACTCCACTAGAACCCTTCAAAACCCACTAAAACGTCATAAAACCCATTAAAACCCTTCAAAACCCAGTAAAACCCTTCAAAACCCTCGAAAACGCACTCAATCCTCATAAAGGCCACCAAAACCCACTAAAATCCAACGAAACTCCTGTAGAACCGGTGAAAACCCACCAAAACCCCAAAAACCCACCGAAACACCACTAGAACTCTTAAAAACCCACTAAAACCCACCAAAACACCACTAGAACCCTTCAAAACCCACTCACACCCACCAAAACCCCAACAAAACTCCACTAGAACCCATCAAAACCCACTAAAACCTCATAAAACCCACTAAAGACCACCAAAACCCTCAAAACCACCCAAAACTCCACTAGACCCCTTCAAAACCCACGAAAACCTTATTGAACCCACTAAAACCTCATTGAACCCACTAAAACCCACCAAAACCTACCAAAACCCCAACAAACTCCACTAGAACCCTTTAAAACCCACTAAAACCTCATCAAACCCACAAAAACCCCCCAAACCTCCACTAGAACCCTTCAAAACCCACTAAAACCCACCATAACCCCCCAGAACCTCAACAAAACTGCACTAGAACCCTTCAAAACCCACTAAAACGTCATAAAACCCATTAAAACCTTTCAAAACCCAGTAAAACCCTCGAAAACGCACTCAATCCTCATAAAGGCCACCAAAACCCACTAAAATCCAACGAAACTCCTCTAGAACCGTTGAAAACCCACCAAAACACCACTAGAACCCTTCAAAACCCACTCACACCCACCAAAACCCTAACAAAACTCCACTAGAACCCATCAAAACCCACTAAAACCTCATAAAACCCACTAAAGACCACCAAAACCCTCAAAACCCCCCAAACCTCCAGTAGAACCCTTCAAAACCCACTAAAACCCACCATAATCCCCCAGAACCCCAACAAAACCCCAGTAGAACCCTTGAAAACCCACTAAAACCACTAGAAACCCAACACAATCCACAAAAACTCAACAAAACTGCAATAGAACCCTTCAAGTGCCACTAAAACCCAATAAAACCGTCAAAATCCCACAAAACCCAACAAAACTCCTTTAGAACCCTTCAAAACCCACTAAAACCTCGTAAAACCCACCGAAACCCCTAAAAACCCGCCAAACTTCAACAAAACCAACTAAAACCCACCAAAACCCGAACAAAACTCCACTAGAACCATTCGAATCCCACTAAAACCCACCAAAACCACCAGAACCCCAACAAAACTCCACTAGAACCCTTTAAAACCCACAAAAACCCACCATAACCCCCCAGAACCTCAACAAAACTCCACTAGAACCCTTCAAAACCCACTAAAACCTCATAAAACCCACCAAACCCCTCAAAACCCCCAGAACTACACTAGAAGCCTTCAAAACCCACCAAAACACCACTAGAACCCTTCACAACCCACTAAAATCCAACAAAACTCCACTAGAATCCTTCAAAACCCAGTAAAACCTCATAAAACCCACCAAACCCCTCAAAACCCCCTAAACCTCCACTAGAACCCTTCAAAACCCACTAAAACCCAACAGAACTCCACTAGAATCATTCAAAACCCACAAAAACATCATAAAACTGAACAAAACCCGCCAAACCCCGAACAAAATTCCACTAGTACCCTTCAAAACCTAACAAAACCCACCAAAACTCCACTAGAATCTTCAAAACCCACTAAAACCTCAAAACCCACCAAACCTCCACTAGAACCCTTCAAAACCCACTAAAACCCTATTAAACCCACAAAAACCCACAAACCCCCCCAAAACTCCAACAAAACACCATTAGAACCTTTCAAGACCCACCAAAACCTCATAAAACCCACCAAAACCCAAGAAAATCCACTGAAACCTCATAAAACCCAACAAAACTCCACTAGAACCCTTTGGAACCCACTAAAACCTATTAAAACTCACCAAACCCCCCAAAACCCACCGAACCTCCACTCGAACCCTTCAAAACTCACCAAAACCCACCAAACCTACACTAGAACCCTTCAAAACCAACTAAAACGACATAAACCCGTCCACAACCCAAACCTAACCCAAACCTAACCCAAACCTCAACAAAACCTCACTAGAACCCTTCAAAACCCACTAAAACCCTATTAAACCCACAAAACCCCCCAAAACTCCATCAGAACCCTTCAAGACCCACTAAAACCTCATAAAACCCATCAAAACCCCCCAAACATCCACTAGAAGCCTCCAAAACCTACCAAACATCCACTAGAACCCACTAAAACCCACTAAACCCGTCAAAACCCCCTAAAACCCACAAAACCTCCACTAGAACCCTTGAAAACCCCCCAAAAACCCAACAAAACTCCACTAGAACCTTTCAAAACCCACTAAAGCCTCATAAAACCCACCAAAACCCACCAAACATCTACAAGAACCCTTCAAAACCCACTAAAATCCACTAAAACCCGTCAAACCCCCCAAAACCCACAAAACCTCCACTAGAACCCTTCAAAACCCACCAAAACCCCCCAAAACTCCACTAGAACCCTTCAAAACCCACTAAAACCCCCCAAAACCCACCAAAATCCTGCAAAATCCCCCAATGCTCCACTAGAACCCTTTAAACCCCACTAAAACCCACGAAAACTCCAATAGAATCCTTCGAAACCCACTAACACGTCACAAAGCCCACCAAAACTCCACTAGAAGCCTTCAAAACCCACTAAAACCCACCAAACCTCCTCTAGAACCCTCAAAACCCACAAAAACTCTAATAGAACCCTTCGAAACCCACTAAAACCTCATAAAACCCACAAAAACCCACCAAACCTGCACTAGAACCCTTCAAAATCCACTAAAGACCACCAAACCCCTCAAAAACCCGCAAAACACCAACAAAACTCCACTAGAACCTTTCAAAACCCACAAAGACTCCAATAGAAGCCATCGAAACCCACTAAAACCTCATAAAACGCACCAAACCTCCACTAGAATCTTTCAAAACCCACTAAAACCCCTCAACCCCCCAAAACCCACCAAAACCTCAACAAAACCCCACTAGAACCCTTCAAAACCCACTAAAACCCTATTAAACCCACAAAACCCCCCCAAACTCCATCAGAACCCTTCAAGACCCACTAAAACCTCATAGAACCCATCAAAACCCCCCAAACATCCACTAGAACCCTCCAAAACCTACCAAACATCCACTAGAACCCACTAAAACCCACTAAACCCGTCAAAACCCCCTAAAACCCACAAAACCTCCACTAAAACCCGTGAAAACCCCCCAAAAACCCAACAAAACTCCACTAGAACCCTTCAAAACCCACTAAAGCCTCATAAAACCCACCAAAACCCACCAAACATCCACTAGAACCCTTCAAAACCCACTAAAATCCACTAAAACCCGTCAAACCCCCCAAAACCCACAAAACCTCCACTAGAACCCTTCAAAACCCACCAAAACCCCCCAAAACTCCACTAGAACCCTTCAAAACCCACTAAAACCCCCCAAAACCCACCAAAATCCTGCAAAACTCCCCAATGCTCCACTAGAGCCCTTTAAACCCCACTAAAACCCACGAAAACTCCAATAGAATCCTTCGAAACCCACTAACACGTCACAAAGCCCACCAAAACTCCACTAGAAGCCTTCAAAACCCACTAAAACCCACCAAACCTCCTCTAGAACCCTCAAAACCCACAAAAACTCTAATAGAACCCTTCGAAACCCACTAAAACCTCATAAAACCCACAAAAACCCACCAAACCTGCACTAGAACCCTTCAAAATCCACTAAAGACCACCAAACCCCTCAAAAACCCGCAAAACACCAACAAAACTCCACTAGAACCTTTCAAAACCCACAAAGACTCCAATAGAAGCCATCGAAACCCACTAAAACCTCATAAAACGCACCAAACCTCCACTAGAATCTTTCAAAACCCACTAAAACCCCTCAACCCCCCAAAACCCACCAAAACCTCAACAAAACCCCACTAGAACCCTTCAAAACCCACTAAAACCCTATTAAACCCACAAAACCCCCCCAAACTCCATCAGAACCCTTCAAGACCCACTAAAACCTCATAGAACCCATCAAAACCCCCCAAACATCCACTAGAACCCTCCAAAACCTACCAAACATCCACTAGAACCCACTAAAACCCACTAAACCCGTCAAAACCCCCTAAAACCCACAAAACCTCCACTAAAACCCGTGAAAACCCCCCAAAAACCCAACAAAACTCCACTAGAACCCTTCAAAACCCACTAAAGCCTCATAAAACCCACCAAAACCCACCAAACATCCACTAGAACCCTTCAAAACCCACTAAAATCCACTAAAACCCGTCAAACCCCCCAAAACCCACAAAACCTCCACTAGAACCCTTCAAAACCCACCAAAACCCCCCAAAACTCCACTAGAACCCTTCAAAACCCACTAAAACCCCCCAAAACCCACCAAAATCCTGCAAAACTCCCCAATGCTCCACTAGAGCCCTTTAAACCCCACTAAAACCCACGAAAACTCCAATAGAATCCTTCGAAACCCACTAACACGTCACAAAGCCCACCAAAACTCCACTAGAAGCCTTCAAAACCCACTAAAACCCACCAAACCTCCTCTAGAACCCTCAAAACCCACAAAAACTCTAATAGAACCCTTCGAAACCCACTAAAACCTCATAAAACCCACCAAAACCCACCAAACATCTACAAGAACCCTTCAAAACCCACTAAAATCCACTAAAACCCGTCAAACCCCACAAAACCCACAAAACCTCCACTAGAACCCTTCAAAACCCACCAAAACCCCCCAAAACTCCACTAGAACCCTTCAAAACCCACTAAAACCCCCCAAAACCCACCAAAACCCCTGAAAACCCCCGAAAACACCACCATAAATTAATTCTGCCCTTAGATCCACCAAGTGGCGAAAGATCTGCCTCTGATCCGCGTGGATTTGTCCCTTCAATCGTCCGCCAACGACGACATCTCCGACTTCGACTTCGACTTCAACAACGTGGAAATGAAATGCAAAACCAAAACCAAATGCAAAACCAAATGCAAAAGAATCGAATTGGCGCCCGATTCGAAGGCGATCGAAATCCAACGCGGCGCCGAGTGCATTTTGAACGTCTCGCTGACGCGAACGAATCGATCGCAAAGCTTGCGGGCCCATTGCCCGTTCTTCCAAAAAGGCAAAGACGAAGGATGGTTCCTGGTGTTGGGCGACACGAATGGGAACGAGCTGATCGCGTTGAGACGCGCGAACGGCGTGAACGAGCAGCGGAGATCGTTGCAGATTCAGTTCAACGCGCCGGCGAAAACAGGTTTGGGACTTATTCGACGATTCTGTTAACTGTTTTCCGTTTCTTTTCGTTTGCTTTCGTTTGTTTTCGCGAGTTTTGCGCGTTTTGTCGACGAGTTTCTTTCGAAATTCAGTTTAACACGCCAAGAAACAAAGTTTTGGCCCTTATTCGTGCCCTAAAACTTGTTTTCCTCCAGATTTGGGCCCCAAAACTTGTTTTCATCCAGATTTGGTCCAAAATTGAGCCCTGAAACTTGTTTTCATCCAAATTTGGGCCCACAGTTCGCCTTTATTCAACTTTCCCTCCAAAAGTTCGATCCTAAGTTCATTCATTCATTCATTCATTCATTCATTCATTCATTATCTTATTTATTCATTCATTCATTCATTCATTAACTCATTTATTCATTCATTAATTCATTCATTCATTATTTCATTTAGTCATTAATTCATTCGTTCATTTATTAATTCATCCATCCATTCATTCATCCATTCATTATTTCATTCATTCATTAATTCATTCATTAATTCATCCATTATTTAATTCGTTCACTCATTTATTCATTCATTTATTCATTTACTAATTCCTTCATTATTACATTTATTCATTCATTAATTCATTCATTATTTCATTTATTCAGCCATTATTTCATTAATTCATTTTTATTCATTCATTCATTAATCATCTCATTTATTCATACATTCATTAATTTATTCATTAATCCATTAATTCATTCACTCATTCATTCATTCATTCATCCATTATTTCATTTATTAATTCATTCATTCATTCTTCCATTCATTCATTAATTTATTATGTCAATAATTCATTTATTCATTCATTATTTAATTTATTCATCCATTCATTCATTCCTTCATTATTTCATTTATTCATTCATTATTTCATTCATTAATGCATTCATTCCTTTATTATTTCATTTATTCATTCGTTAATTCATTCATTATTTCATTCATTCATTCATTAATTCATTCTTTCATTAATTCATTCTTTCATTAATTCATTCATTTATTCAATCATTAATTCATTCATTGTTTAATTCATCCATTCATTAATTAATTCATTCACTATTTCATTTATTCATTCATCTATTCATTCATTCATCCATTCATTTATTCACTCAGTCATTATTTCATTTAGTCATTCATTCATTCATCCATTCATTATTTCATTTATTCATTCATTCATTCACTCATTCAGTCATTCATCTATTCATTCATTAATTCTTTCATTAATTCAGTTGTTAATTCATTAATTCTTTCATTAATTGAGTTGTTAATTCATTAATTCAGTTGTTAATTCATTAATTCTTTCATTAATTCAGTTGTTAATTCATTCATCCATTCATTCATTAATTCATTCATTCATTAATTAATTCATCTATTCATTATTTCATTCATTCATTCATTATTTCATTTATTCATTACTTCATTAATTAATTCATTCATTCATTAATTCATCCATTCAATCATGAATTCATTCATGTCTTCATTAATTCAGTCATTCATTAATTCATTTATTCATTCATTAATCCACTAATTCATCCATTATTTCATTTATTCATTCATTATTCCTTTTTTTCATCCATTCATTCATTCTTTAACTCATCCATTCATTCATTCTTTAACTCATTCATTCATTCATTCATTCATTCTTTAACTCATTCATTCATTCATTAATTAACTCATCCATTCATTCATTCTTTAACTCATTCATTCATTCATTCTTTAAATCATTCATTCATTCTTTAACTCATTCATTCATTCATTATTTAACTCATTCATTCTTTAACTCATCCATTCATTCATTCTTTCTTTAATTCATTCATTCATTCATTCTTTAACTCATCCATTCATTCATTCTTTCTTTAACTCATTCATTCATTCATTCATTCATTCATTCTTTAACTCATTCATTCATTCTTTAACTCATTCATTCATTCATTAATTAACTCATCCATTCATTCTTTAACTCATTCATTCATTCATTCATTCATTCTTTAACTCATTCATTCATTCATTCATTCTTTAACTCATTCATTCATTCATTAACTCATTCATTCATTCTTTAACTCATTCATTCATTCTTTAACTCATTCATTCATTCTTTAACTCATTCATTCATTCATTAATTAATTCATTCATTCATTCATTCTTTAACTCATTCATTCATTCTTTAACTCATTCATTCATTCATTCTTTAACTCATTCATTAATTCATTCTTTAACTCATTAATTCATTCTTTAACTCATTAATTCATTCATTATTTCATTCTTTAACTCATTAATTCATTCATTATTTCATTCTTTAACTCATTAATTCATTCATTATTTCATTAATTCATTCATTCAGTAATTCATTAATTAATTCTCTATTTTTCTCTGTTCTCAGGCCCAACGATCCTAACTTTCTTCCTCATGTCCGACTGCTACATCGGATTCGACCAACAATACGACATCAAAGTGAACGTGATCGATTGAAAGCATTTATAAATAAAAGGAACAACAAATAAACAAACCAAAAAAAATAAAAAAAAAATCCAATTTTCTTCTCTACTATTTCAAACTTTTGTCATTTTCTTTCCTTTTCCCCGTGGCTTAAAAGAAAGCAGCGAAATTTACGAAATAAATAAATGAATAAATAAAGAAATGAATAAATAAATAAATAAATAAAGAAATGAATAAAGAAAGAAAGAAATGAATAAATAAATAAAGAAATGAATGAAGAAAGAAAGAAAGAAATGAATAAAGAAATGAATAAAGAAATAAATAAAGAAATGATTAAAGAAATGAATAAGGAAATGAATAAAGGAATGAATAAATAAAGAAATGAATAAAGAAACAAATAAACAATGAAATAAATGAAGAAACAAGTAAATAAATAAATAGACGATTTTTCAGTTTCTTTCTTTCTTTCTTTTTTATTACAATAATCCGCATTTTTCTTTCTCTCTTTTTATTCATTCTTTTATACAATATAACGCGTAAATATTTATATATTTCTTCTTCTTCTTCTTCTTATTTTTATCTTTCCTTCTCTTTCCTTTTTCCTTCTTTTGTTTTTCTGTTTTCTGTTTTTCGTAAAACCTAAACAATTTTTCTCTGTGTTTTTCTTTTCCCGTTTTCCTTCGTTTTTTCCCCTCTTTTCCTTCGTTTTTCTTCGTGATTTTCCTCGTTTTTCTTTTCCTGTTTCTTCCTGTTTTTCCTCGTTTTTCTTTTCCTGTTTTTCCTTCGTTTTTCTTTTCCTGTTTTTCCTCGTTTCTCTTCGTGTTTCATCGTGATTTTCCTCGTTTTTCTTTTCCTGTTTTCCTCGTTTTTCTTTTCCTGTTTTTCCTCGTTTCTCTTCGCGTTTCTTCGTGATTTTCCTCGTTTTTCTTTTCCTGTTTTTCCTCGTTTTTCTTTTCCTGTTTTTCCTCGTTTCTCTTCGTGTTTCATCGTGATTTTCCTCGTTTTTCTTTTCCTGTTTTTCCTCGTTTTTCTTTTCCTGTTTTTCCTCGTTTTTCTTTTCCTGTTTTTCCTCGTTTCTCTTCGCGTTTCTTCGTGATTTTCCTCGTTTTTCTTTTCCTGTTTTTCCTCGTTTTTCTTTTCCTGTTTTTCCTCGTTTTTCTTTTCCTGTTTTTCCTCGTTTCTCTTCGTGTTTCTTCGTTTTTCCTGTTTCTCTTTTCATTCTCCTTTTCCTCTCTTTGCACAGATTTTTTTTCGCGTTTTTCGCCTGCATTTTACACGGAAATTTTTCGTCCTTTTCGCCCGTTTTTGCATTGCAATTTTTCCCTTTTTTTCGCCTGCTTTCTTCAAATTAATAAAGTGAAGAATTAAAATTGGAAAATTAATAAAGTTACGAATTAAAATTGGAAAATTACTAAAAATTGAGAGTGAAATTGAAATGGGAAATTACTGAAAAAAATGAAGCATAAAATTAAAATGGAGAATTAAGAAAATTGGAAAGTGAAAAGAAGAATTGAAATGAACAAAGTACGGTTAAAATGAATTCATTATAATTCGCGAATGGTTAATTTTACAATTGTACAATTTTACAATCTCGCAATTTCGCAATGTACAAAAGGAAAGCGAAAAAACAACGAAAAGCGAAACCAAAAAAATTCGAAAACAATCGTGAGAAAAGTTACAAGTTTTCTCGCATTTATTTCTCTTGGGAGAAGAGAAAAATTCGCGTTTCTTTGGAATGAATTCGCCTTTCGAAACGAATGCCAATAATTTCCTGGGCTTTTCTTTCTGTTCATTTCTTTCGTTTCTTTGTTTTTCTTTGTTTATTTGTTTCTCTTTTTCTTCGTTTATTTGTATTTCTTTTATTTGTGTAAATAAGTAAGTAATAGAACCGAAATTGTTCGTTTGCCGCCGCTCGCGCGATTAATGGGGAAAATATTGTGAAAAGCGGCTTTGTTTCTTTGTGTCCTTTTGATTTGGCGGCGATTTCAAGCGATTTCGAGCGAATCTTCGCCAATATTCGCTATTATTATCGTGAATTTACGCGAATATTCGCTGGAATTCGTGAATCTTCGCCAGTATTCGTGAATCTCGGCTAGTGTTCGTTAATCTTCGTGAATTATCGCGAATATTCTGACGTATTCGTGAATCTTCGCTAGTATTCGTGGCTGTTCGTGAATCTTCGCCAATATTCGCTATTATTTTCGCGAATTTACGCCATTATTTGCAAGTATTCGCGAAGCCTCGCTGGTTTTCGTGAATCTTCGCTAGTATTCGCGAATCTATGGCTAGTATTCGTGAATCGTGTGGCTAGTATTCGTGAATCTTCGCCAATGTCCGCAAGTATTCGTGAATCTTCGCTATTATTCGCTGGTATTCGCAAGTATTCGTGAATATTCGCAAGTATTCGCGATTGTTCGCTAGTATTTCCGCAAGCATTCGTAAATCTTCGCTAGTAGTCGCAAGCATTCGCGATTATTCGCTAGTATTCGTGAATATTCGCAAGTATTCGCTAGTATTTCCGCAAGCATTCGTAAATCTTCGCTAGTAGTCGCAAGCATTCGCGATTATTCGCTAGTATTCGTGAATATTCGCAAGTATTCGCTAGTATTTCCGCAAGCATTCGTAAATCTTCGCTAGTAGTCGCAAGCATTCGCGATTATTCGCTAGTATTCGCAAGTATTCGTGAATATTCGCAAGTATTCGCTAGTATTTCCGCAAGCATTCGTAAATCTTCGCTAGTAGTCGCAAGCATTCGCGATTATTCGCTAGTATTCGCAAGTATTCGTGAATATTCGCAAGTATTCGCTAGTATTTCCGCAAGCATTCGTAAATCTTCGCTAGTAGTCGCAAGCATTCGCGATTATTCGCTAGTATTCGTGAATATTCGCAAGTATTCGCTAGTATTTCCGCAAGCATTCGTAAATCTTCGCTAGTAGTCGCAAGCATTCGCGATTATTCGCTAGTATTCGCAAGTATTCGTGAATATTCGCAAGTATTCGCTAGTATTTCCGCAAGCATTCGTAAATCTTCGCTAGTAGTCGCAAGCATTCGCGATTATTCGCTAGTATTCGCAAGTATTCGTGAATATTCGCAAGTATTCGCTAGTATTTCCGCAAGCATTCGTAAATCTTCGCTAGTAGTCGCAAGCATTCGCGAATATTCGCTAGTATTCGCAAGTATTCGTGAAGATTCGCAAGTATTCGCTAGTATTTCCGCAAGCATTCGTAAATCTTCGCTAGTAGTCGCAAGCATTCGCGATTATTCGCAAGTATTCGTGAATATTCGCAAGTATTCGCGAATGTTCGCTAGTATTTCCGCAAGCATTCGTAAATCTTCGCTAGTAGTCGCAAGCATTCGCGAATATTCGCTAGTAGTCGCTAGTATTCGCAAGTATTCGTGAATATTCGCAAGTATTCGCTAGTATTTCCGCAAGCATTCGTAAATCTTCGCTAGTAGTCGCAAGCATTCGCGAATATTCGCTAGTATTCGTGAATATTCGCAAGTATTCGCTAGTATTTCCGCAAGCATTCGTAAATCTTCGCTAGTAGTCGCAAGCATTCGCTATTATTCGCTAGTATTCGCAAGTATTCGCAAGTATTCGTGAATATTCGCAAGTATTCGCTAGTATTTCCGCAAGCATTCGTAAATCTTCGCTAGTAGTCGCAAGCATTCGCGAATCTTGGCTAGTATTCGCAAGTATTCGTGAATATTCGCAAGTATTCGCGAATGTTCGCTAGTATTTCCGCAAGCATTCGTAAATCTTCGCTAGTAGTCGCAAGTATTCGCGAATCTTGGCTAGTATTCGCAAGTATTCGTGAATATTCGCAAGTATTCGCGAATGTTCGCTAGTATTTCCGCAAGCATTCGTAAATCTTCGCTATTATTCGCAAGCATTCGCGAATATTCGCTAGTATTCGCAAGTATTCGTGAATCTTGGCTATTATTAACGATTTCACGGAAGCATTCGCGAATCTTCGCTGGTATTCGCAAGTATTCGTGAATCTTGGCTATTATTCGCAAGTATTCGTTAATCTTGGCTATTATTCGCTAGTATTCGCAAGCATTCGTGAATCTTCGCTAGTATTCGCAAGTATTCGTGAATCTTTGCTAGTATTCGCAAATCTTCGCAACTATTCGCCATTATTCGCCATTATTTCGCGAATCTTCGCCATTATCCATGAATCTTCGTAACTATTCCCAAATTTTCGCGAATCTTCGCAATTATTCGCAAGTTTTCCCACAACTATTCGCGAATCTTCGCAACCATTCGCCATTATTCGCGAATCTTCGCAACTATTCGCAAGTTCTCGCGAATCGTCGCAAACATTCGCAATTCTCCGCAACTATTCGCAACTATTCACCATTATTTCGCGAATTTCCGCAACTATTCGCAACTTTTCTCGCAACTATTCGCCATTATTCACGAATCTTCGCAACTATTCGCAAGTTTTCGCGAATCTTCGCAAACATTCGCAATTCTCCGCAACTATTCGCAACTATTCACCATTATTTCGCGAATCTTCGCAACTATTCGCAGATTTTCGCGAATCTTCGCAATTATTCGCAACTATTCACGAATCTTCGCAACTATTCGCAAATTTTCACGAATCTTCGTAACTATTCGCCATTATTCGCGATTCTTCCCAACTATTCGCAAATATTCTCGAATGTCCGCAACTATCCTCCATTATTCACGAATTTCCGCAACTATTCGCAACTTTTCTCGCAACTATTCGCCATTATTCACGAATCTTCGCAACTATTCACAACTATTCGCCACAATTCGCCGTTATTCGCAACTATTCTCGCAAGTATTCGCAAAAATTCGCCATTATCCGCGATTCTTCGCAACTATTCGCAATTATTCGCAACTATTCACCATTATTCACGAATGTTCGCCAATATTTGCGAATCTTCGCCATTATTCACGAATCTTCGCAACTATTCGCAACTATTCGCCATTATCCACGAATCTTCGCAACTATTCGCAACTATTCGCCACAATTCGCCATTATTCGCAACTATTCTCGCAAGTATTCGCAAAAATTCGCCATTATTCGCGATTCTTCGCAACTATTCGCAACTTTCCTCACAACTATTCGCCATTATTCACGATTCTTCGCAACTGTTCGCAATTATTCGCAACTATTCACGAATCCTCGCAACTATTCGCCATTATTCACGAATATTCGCAACTATTTTCCATTATTCACGAATCTTTGCAACTATTCACGAATCTTCGCAACTATTCGCAACTATTCGCCATTATTCACGAATCTTCGCAACTATTCGCAACTTTCCTCGCAACTATTCGCCATTATTCACGAATCTTCGCAACTATTCGCAACTTTCCTCGCAACTATTCGCCATTATTCACGAATCTTCGCAACTATTCGCAAATTTTCACGAATCTTCGCAACTATTCGCCAATCTTCGCAACTATTCAACGAATCTTCGCAACTATTCGCAAATTTTCACGAATCTTCGCAACTATTCGCCAATCTTCGCAACTATTCAACGAATCTTCGCAACTTTTCTTGCAACTATTCGCAAATTTTCGGGAATCTTCGCCAATATTCGCGAATCTTCGCCATTATTCACGAATCTTCGCAACTTTTCTCGCAACTATTCGCCATTATTCAAGAATCTTCGCAACTATTCGCAAATCTTCACGAATCTTCGCAACTATTCGCAACTATTCGCCATTATTCACGAATCTTCGCAACAATTCGCCATTATTCGCAACAATTCGCCATTATTCACGAATCTTCGCAACTATTCGCCATTATTCGTGAATCTTCGCAACTATTCGCAACTATTCTCCATTATTCACGAATCTTCGCCATTATTCACGAATCTTCGCAACTATTCTCCCAACTATTCGCCATTATTCAAGAATCTTCGCAACTATTCGCAAATATTCGCAAATCTTGGCAACTATTCGCCATTATTCACGAATCCTCGCAACTATTCGCCATTATTCACGAATATTCGCAACTATTCGCAACTATTCACCATTATTCACGAATCTTCGCCAATATTTGCGAATCTTGGCAACTATTCGCCATTATTCACGAATCCTCGCAACTATTCGCCATTATTCACGAATATTCGCAACTATTCGCAATTATTCGCAACTATTCACCATTATTCACGAATCTTCGCCAATATTTGCGAATCTTCGCAACTATTCGCCATTATTCAAGAATCTTCGCAACTATTCGCAAATCTTCACGAATCTTCGCAACTATTCGCCATTATTCGTGAATCTTCGCAACTATTCGCCATTATTCACGAATCCTCGCCATTATTCACGAATCTTCGCAACTATTCGCAACTTTTCTCAAAACTATTCGCCATTATTCAAGAATCTTCGCAACTATTCGCAAATCTTCACGAATCTTCGCAACTATTCGCAACTATTCGCCATTATTCACGAATCTTCGCAACAATTCGCCATTATTCGCAACAATTCGCCATTATCCGCAACTATCCACAATTCTCCGCAACTATTCGCAACTATTCGCAACTATCCACCTCAAAATATCCCCACCACCGCTCCCTCTGCCCCCAAAACCGCCTTCGTCGCGCGAAACAAACCGCCACACCCAACAAAACAAAATCGTCTTCATCTTCATCCTCATCCTCATTATCATTATCATTCTCATCACAATCACAATCATAGTTATAATCATAATCATAATTATTATCGTCGCCGCCGCCGCCGCCGCAGAATTCATCGTATCACTCGAGCACCAGCGAAGCACTCGCGTAACTCACGGAACTGTCGTTCATCCCGTTGCACTGGTTGCTCTGCGCGTACTTGAGAAACTTCAGGTTCATTCGTTGACTGTTCGCGTTGCCGGTGTTCACTTTCAAACTGTTTATCGCCTGGAACGAACGAAGAAACGAACGAATTAATGATAAACGAATGAATAATGAACGAATTACTAATAAACGAACGAACGATAAACGCGAATTAATAATAAACGAATGAATAATGAACGAATTACTAACAAACGAACGAACGATAAACGCGAATTAATAATAAACGAATGAATGATTAACACGAATGGATAATAAACGCGAATGAATGATAAACGAATGAACAGTAAACGAATACTTGGAGTAGAACGCTGATCGGATGCCGGCCGCATATCGTGTTGCCGTATTTCTTCAGATAGTCCGTGAACATCGTCGGATTCAGCGTCTCGATTATGTCCATGCCCTTGAAAAGCGAGAAAAACGACGACGATGATTATATGTGTTTGTTTACATTTAATACGGGCGAAGTTTTGGGAAAAGTAAGAGGCGGATTTTGATGAAACTCAACTATATTGTGGTTCGATGCAAATTAATAGCAGTTTAAGTCATGAGTTTGTTTATTTCGAAACGGTTTGGAAATAGCGAGCCTTTGAATTGTTGCTATTTTTCATTAGTCAATTAACAACGATTCGACGTTAATTAGGCGAAGTTTTGGGAAAACTATAAGGCGGATTTTGATGAAACTCAACTATATTGTGGTTCGATGCAAATTAATAGCAGTTTAAGTCATGAGTTTGTTTATTTCGAAACGGTTTGGGAATTGCAAGCCTTCGAATTGTTGCATTATTTTTCATTGTTTACATTATTACGATTCGATGCATTGAATTCAATTAAGGCGAAGTTTTGGGAAAACTATAAGGCGGATTTTGATGAAACTCAACTATATTGTGGTTCGATGCAAATTAATAGCAGTTTAAGTCATGAGTTTGATTATTTCGAAACGGTTGAAGAATAGCAAGCCTTCGAATTTAGGTGAATAATTGAAATTTATCTAAATAGTGAAAAATCGCAACTATTCGAAGCCTCGCGATTCCCAAACCGTTTCGAAATAATCAAACTCATGACTTAAACTGCTATTAATTTGCATCGAACCACAATATAGTTGAGTTTCATCAAAATCCGCCTTATAGTTTTCCCAAAACTTCGGCTTAATTGAATTCAATGCATCGAATCGTAATAATGTAAACAATGAAAAATAATGCAACAATTCGAAGGCTTGCAATTCGAAAACCGTTTCGAAATAATCAAACTCATGACTTAAACTGCTATTAATTTGCATCGAACCACAATATAGTTGAATTTCATCAAAATCCGCCTCTTACTTTCCCCAAAACTTCGCCTGTATTAAACGTAAACAATGCAGCAGAAATCGCAACTATTCGAAGCCTCGCGATTCCCAAGCCGTTTCGAAATAATCAAACTCATGACTTAAACTGCTATTAATTTGCATCGAACCACAATATAGTTGAATTTCATAAGAATCCGCCTTATAGTTTTCCCAAAACTTCGCCTAATTAACGTCGAATCGTTGTTAACTGAATAATGAAAAATAGCAACAATTCGAAGCCTCGCAATTCCCAAACCGTTTCGAAATAATCAAACTCATGACTTAAACTGCTATTAATTTGCATCGAACCACAATATAGTTGAATTTCATCAAAATCCGCCTCTTACTTTTCCCAAAACTTCGCCCGTGTTAAACGTAAACAATGCATGAAAAATATCTCAACACGTGGCAACCTTAAAACAGCGTGAAAAACACATTTTTTACGCACCATTTTATCCAAATTCTGTATGGACCTGTGAATGGGCCCGCAGGATCTGTCGTAATAAGTGTAACGAAATCTCTGGCCCCAATGGCAGAAATCCGACGAGACGACGAACAACGTTTGAGGATCCGCCATGTATGGCGCCAAAATCCTGCCGTAAAGCGCCTCTCTCTCGGGGCTCAGCGATCCGACGAGTATCGGGATTATCGTGAACGAGTCCTTGAAACTGCGACAAACGAACGTGGAAACGAAATCAAGCCGCGTTTCCATGGGAATTTCATTGAATCGGGAAATGAGGGGTTGGAATTTTTGGCGGGAAGATGAAAAAAAGGGGAAAAATTGGGGAAATCGTTGGAATAACGGGGAAATATTTTGATTACGAATGGATTGGAACTAGATACGAACCCTTCCATCACTTTCGCGACGAATGGAAGCTGCATCTCGATGCTGTGCTCCTCTTCGTCCGTGTTCAGGTCCATCCACTCGAAATGCCGCGTTTCTTCCAGCTCCCTGTAAACTGGAAGCATCGTAAAGAGCTGAGAGTTGGGTCATTTTGTGGCTCGAAGTGTCTGCTTTGAAAAAGGTGTCTATATATTTTTTGGAAAATTGAGTATTTTGGCCGCTGCGCGCGAAAAACTGAAAATGGGCCTTCAATACGCCTATGTGTAAATTGGCCAATCTTTGAACCGCCGTAACTTTCGAACGAAACATCGTAGCGAGCTGAACCTTGGCTCATTTTGTGGCTCATAATGTCTACTTTAAAAAAGCTACCTACGTATTTTTTGGAAAATCGCGTATTCTTGACGCTGCGCGCGAAAAACTGAAATTGGGCCTTTAATACGCCCCTGTTTAAATTGGCCAATCTTTGAATCGCCGTAACTTTGGAACGAAATATCGTAGAGAGCTGAACCTTGGCTCATTTTGTGGCTCATAATGTCTACTTTAAAAAAGCTGCCTACGCATTTTTTGGAAAATTGCGTATTTTGGACGCTGCGCGCGAAAAACTGAAATGAGGCCCTTTAATAAGCCTATGTATAAATTGACCAATATTTGAATCGCCGTAACTTTGGAACGAAACAACGTAGAGAGATGAACCTTGGCTCATTTTGTGGCTCATAATGTCTACTTTAAAAAAGCTGTCTACTTATTTTTCGAAAAATCGCGTATTTTGGACGCTGCGCGCGAAAAACTGAAATTGGGCCTTTAATACGCCCCTGTTTAAATTGGCCAATCTTTGAATCGCCGTAACTTTGGAACGAAATATCGTAGAGAGCTGAACCTTGGCTCATTTTGTGGCTCATAATGTCTACTTTAAAAAAGCTGCCTACGCATTTTTTGGAAAATTGCGTATTTTGGACGCTGCGCGCGAAAAACTGAAATGAGGCCCTTTAATAAGCCTATGTATAAATTGACCAATATTTGAATCGCCGTAACTTTGGAACGAAACAACGTAGAGAGATGAACCTTGGCTCATTTTGTGGCTCATAATGTCTACTTTAAAAAAGCTGTCTACTTATTTTTCGAAAAATCGCGTATTTTGGACGCTGCGCGCGAAAAACTGAAATTGGGCCTTTAATACGCCCCTGTTTAAATTGGCCAATCTTTGAATCGCCGTAACTTTGGAACGAAATATCGTAGAGAGCTGAACCTTGGCTCATTTTGTGGCTCATAATGTCTACTTTAAAAAAGCTGCCTACGCATTTTTTGGAAAATTGCGTATTTTGGACGCTGCGCGCGAAAAACTGAAATGAGGCCCTTTAATAAGCCTATGTATAAATTCACCAATATTTGAATCGCCGTAACTTTGGAACGAAACAACGTAGAGAGCTGAACCTTGCCTCATTTTATGGCTCATAATGTCTACTTTAAAAAAGCTGTCTACTTATTTTTCGAAAAATCGCGTATTTTGGACGCTGCGCGCGAAAAACTGAAATTGGGCCTTTAATACGCCCCTGTTTAAATTGGCCAATCTTTGAATCGCCGTAACTTTGGAACGAAATATCGTAGAGAGCTGAACCTTGGCTCATTTTGTGGCTCATAATGTCTACTTTAAAAAAGCTGTCTACTTATTTTTCGAAAAATCGCGTATTTTGGACGCTGCGCGCGAAAAACTGAAATAAGTGCCATTAATAAGCCCCTCTATAAATTGGCCAATCTTTGAATCGCCGTAACTTTGGAACGAAATATCGTAGAGAGCTGAACCTTGGCTCATTTTGTGGCTCATAATGTCTACTTTAAAAAAGCTGCCTACTCATTTTTCGAAAAAATGCGTATTTTTGACGCTGCGCGCGAAAAACTGAAATAAGTCCCATTAATAAGCCCCTACATAAATGGATCACCTTGTTGGTCGATGTGTAGATCGTACAACGGCGTCTGGTACATGGATGCGGGCGACAACGCGCAGCCGGCGAGCCTCACGTGATGCGACGGGCCCAAAATGAAGATCCTGCGGCTGCGAATTTCACAATTATTCGTTATCGATTACAGAAAATCACGCGTTTTCCTGCGCAATCTTCGTAAACGGCGAGAAACTTACACGACCACGGGACTTATCTGCCTGTAGGCGAATCCAGCGCAGGCCCCGCAGTAACTGTAGCCCGCGTGTCTGCAAAATTTGGGCCTTAATTAGCCGCGGCGGTGGGGGAAACCGATTTTAGGAAAGTTTCTCCGTTTCGCTACTTGCGATGCTTTTTTTTCGGAATTTTTTTCCCTGGGAACGAATGAAGCTAGACTATTGAAACTTGGGGAAGTTGATTAGCATAGTCGAAGCTATTCACGTGAATTTTTCCGATACCGTAACTATACTACTTTCGAAGCTATTGGCACAGATGTATTTGGTGTTGTGGAAATTTGGTCAATTGGGGTGGGGAAAGTTTGGGAATTTATTTTGAGGAAACGAATTGAGGTAGAAGATTGACATTGCAGACGCTTAATTAGCATTATTATACCTATCTTCTTGAATTTTTTCAATGCCCCAACTTTAATACTTCCCAAGATATCACCACCCCAATAGTCAATACTACAGAAACTCGCCGAATCCAATTGTGCCAATATTTGCGAATTTATTTTGGCGAAACTATTGATCCCACAAAATTGTCCTTGCAGCCACTTAATTAGCATAATTAACCCTATCTTGGTCAATTTTTTCAATGCGCCTACTTTTATACTTCCCAAGATATAACCACCCCAATAGTCAATAATACAGAAACTCGCCGAATCCAATTGTGCCAATATTTGCGAATTTATTTTGGCGAAACTATTAATCCTACAAAATTGTCCTTGCAGCCACTTAATTAGCATAATTAACCCTATCTTTGTTAATTTTTTCAAAGCCCCAACTTTAATACTTCCCAAGATATAACCACCCCAATAGTCAATACTACAGAAACTCGCCGAATCCAATTGTGCCAATATTTGCGAATTTATTTTGGCGAAACTATTAATCCTACAAAATTGTCCTTGCAGCCACTTAATTAGCATAATTAACCCTATCTTTGTTAATTTTTTCAAAGCCCCAACTTTAATACTTCCCAAGATATAACCACCCCAATAGTCAATACTACAGAAACTCGCCGAATCCAATTGTGCCAATATTTGCGAATTTATTTTGGCGAAACTATTAATCCCACAAAATTGTCCTTGCAGCCACTTAATTAGCATTATTATACCTATCTTTGTTAATTTTTTCAAAGCCCCAACTTTAATACTTCCCAAGATATAACCACCCCAATAGTCAATACTACAGAAACTCGCCGAATCCAATTGTGCCAATATTTGCGAATTTATTTTGGCGAAACTATTAATCCCACAAAATTGTCCATGCAGCCACTTAATTAGCATAATTATACCTATCTTTGTTAATTTTTTCAAAGCCCCAACTTTTATACTTCCCAAGATATCACCACCCCAATAGTAAATAATACAGAAACTCGCCGAATCCAATTGTGCCAATCTTTGCGAATTTATTTTGGCGAAACTATTAATCCTACAAAATTGTCCTTGCATACACTTAATTAGCATAATTATACCTATCTTTGTTAATTTTTTCAAAGCCCCAACTTTAATACTTCCCAAGATATCACCACCCCAATAGTCAATAATACAGAAACTCGCCGAATCCAATTGTGCCAATATTTGCGAATTTATTTTGCCGAAACTATTAATCCCACAAAATTGTTCTTGCAGACACTTAATTAGCATAATTAACCCTATCTTTGCTAATTTTTTCAAAGCCCCAACTATAATACTTCCCAAGATATAACCATCCCAATATTGAACTCAATTAACCCACCAAAACCTAACCCAAGCTTAACTCAAACCTAACCCAAACCTAACCCAAACCTAACCCATCCCCCTCGATACCTCCAACAACGATCAACCGACTTCCCAACGCTACTTTTGCCCCATAAACCTTCCCAAAATTCCTCCAATTTCCCCCTGAAAACTCCAATTTTCTTCCAACACCAAATCCTCAAATCGTCAATTGAAATTCAGCTCATTTCCAATCAACGACTGGCGAAAATCACGAAATCCAATTTACTGACGGCGCAATGACGGCTCTGGCAGGTCCATGGGTGAGATCAGCCGCGCTCAGCCAGCCGTCCAACTGTTTATTCAGCTCCGTTCCTAAAAAAACGATTAAACAAGATTTAATGAAAACAAGCTTAACTTAATTCGACCTTCAATCGATTAAACCTTCGATTAACCAACTGATTAATTAATCAACCGCTCGCATTCGTTACCTGAACCCGCGTACCAACTGCCAGCGTGATTCGCGCGCCTAATTAATGCCATTTCGTTGAATTTTCCACGTTTTCTCGCGTCAATTCGTCGATTTTCACGAGTGACGATTTTTAGGTTATGTTCGACGAATTTTTCCGCGTGAAACGAAATTCTTTCGATTGTTTTCGATCATTTAGTAATTGTATTGATGAATTTTGGTGGTTATCAATGGCTTGGAAGTAAATCTGATGAGTTTTATGCGGTTTTTTCGGTTTTAATTTCAGTTGAACGAATTTTTGAAACGCGAGAAGATTGTTGAGTTTTGTAAGCTTGCACCGTGGCCAGGAAGTAAACAATACCACGTGAGCTTTTGGAATGGTGATGATGCGCCACTTCCGGTTTTGGTTAAGGCGGATTTTCAATTAGTTTTTGGGTTTTGGTTTTCTTTTAGGCGAAATTTCTAGTTTAAGTTTGGTGGATTTTTAACGAATTTTAGGCGGATTTTGCGTGAATTTTGTTGACGAATTCAAGGCGAATTTTCAATGTATTTCGCGGACGAATTTTATTGGCGATTTCAAGGCGAATTTTCAATGAATTTTTTTCTTTTTTCCTGGGTTTTGGGTTTTTTCACATTGATTTGTTTTTCGACTGATTTTGGCTGATTTAGAGATGAAATTTGGAGGAATTTTTAGTGTATTTTGTGGATCAGTTTTTGAGGAATTTAAGGCGAATTTTCAATGAATTTTGTGGACGAATTTTAGAAGAATTTAAGGTGGATTTTTAAGGAATTTTGTTGCCGAATTTTAGAGGAATTTGAGGCGAAATTAAGACAAATTCGAGGCGAATTTTATATGAATTTTGTTGACGAATTTTAGAGGAATTTAAGTGGAATTTTGAATGAATTACATAGCCGAATTTTAGACAACTTTAAAATGACATCAAATTCCCTAGATTTCATTGAAATTAACTAGATTTCACTAAAAATTCCCTAGATTTATCTACAATTCCCAAGAATGCATTGAAAATCACGAAAACTCGTTGAAATTCGCTTAAATTCATTTGAATTAACAAAAATTGATCAAAATAAACCCGAATTTAACAAAATTACACCAAATTCCCTAGATTCCACAAAAATTCCCCAGATTCCGCCTAGAATTCCCTAGAATTAATTCAAATTTGTCGTAATTCATTGAAACTCATTTGAAATTAGTCGAAATTGATTCAAACCCATGAAAACCAATAAATAATGAAACAAAATTTAATTACAAATACAATAAATTCCCTAGATTTCACTAAAAGTCCCTAGAATTAATTGTAATTACTTCGAAATCATTCAAATTCACGAAAACTCGTTTAAATTCACCGAGATTAAACCGAATTAACAAAAATCAATCAAAATATACCCGAATTTACCAAAATTACCACAAATTCCCTAGAATTCACTAAAATTCCCTGGATTTCGCCATAAATTCCCTAGATTGACCTAAAATTCGCTAAAATCCCCAGATTTCGTTAAAAATTCACAAAATTTGTCTAAAATTCGGTATAATTCATTGAAATTCGTCCGAATCGACAAAACTTAACCAAAATAAACCCAAATTTATCCAAATTACCCCAAATTCCCTAGATTTCACTAAAATTCCCTAGATTTTGCCATAAATTCCCTAGATTGACCTAAAATTCGCTAAAATCCCCAGATTTCGTTAAAAATTCACTAAATTTGTCTAAAATGCCCTAGAATGCATTGAAATTCATCCGAATCGACAAAACTTAACCAAAAGAAACCCAAATTTATTAAAATTACACCAAATTCCCTAGATTTCACTAAAATTCCCTAGATTTCGTCATAAATTCCCTAAATTTACCTAAATTCGCAAAAAATCCCCAGATTTCGTTAAAAATTCACTAAATTTGTCGAAAATTACCTAGAATGCATTGAAATTCATCCGAATCGACAAATCTTAACCTAAAGAAACCCGAATTTATTAAAATTACCCCAAATTCCCTAGATTTCACTAAAATTCCCTAGATTTCGTCATAAATTCCCTAAATTTACCTAAATTCGCAAAAAATCCCCAGATTTCGTTAAAAATTCACTAAATTTGTCTAAAATTCCCTAGAATGCATTGAAATTCATCCAAATCGACAAAACTTAACCTCAATAAACCCAAATTTATCCAAATTACCACAAATTCCCTAGATTTCACTAAAATTCCCTAGATTTAGCCAAAAATTCCCTAGATTTCGTCTCCAACTGTAAAAGTTGCGTCTTTCCCAATTCCCTCGTCAACACCTCGATTTTCGCTTCGAAAATCAATCGAAGGAACCGAAAAAATTGCAGGTAAACTTGGAAAATCGTCCTCGAACACGTTTTCATCGTTCCACTCATAATTTTCGTTCCTAAACATCGAAAAATTGCCAAATTTGACAACGTAACCTCGAAATTTCCGCCGCCACCTGTTGAAAATCGCCTCGTCATCGATTTCAGTTTATTTTCCGCGATTTTCCAACTCGAAACGTCGATGATTCGCTTAAATTCGTTGGTCTACAGGCGAATCGCCGCGAAATCGAAGTTTTCCGATTGCTCGCGACGATTTTCGAACGACGAAGGCGTGAGAACGTTCGAGAAACGATTGGGCGACGTTTTCAAGTTCAAAAACAGCCACGTTAGCAATTGGATCATCGAGGTTCGGTTTTTTTGTTTGATAATTTGTTAATGTTTTAGGCTTTGTTTTGGTTTGCTTTTTGTTTCGTTGCGAGATGAAGAAATTCATTGAAATTCGGCAGTTTTAACAATGTTGCAAGCGGTTAAAATTGGTTTTACTTGAATTTAATGAAGTTTTGACGTTAAATATGGATTAGGTTTGAATTAGGCTTGGGTTAGGTTTGGGTTAGGTTAGGTTAGGTCGCACTTTGATCCGAAAACAATATTAGACAGTTTTAACAAAGTTGCAAGTTGTTAAAATTGGTTTTAGTTGAATTTAATGAAGTTTTGACGTTAAATATGGATTAGGTTTGAATTAGGCTTGGGTTAAGCTTGGGTTAGGTTAGGTTAGGCCACATTTTGATCCCAAAACAAAATTCGATAGTTTTAACAAAGTTGCAAGTGGTTAAAATTGTTTTTAGTCGAATTTAATGAAGTTTTAAAGTTAAATATGGATTAGGTTTGCATTAGGTGTGAATTAGGATTGAATTAGGCTTGGGTTAGGTCAGGTTAGGTCCCATTTTGATCTCAAAACAATATTCGATAGTTTTAACAAAGTTGCAATTGGTTATAATTGGTTTTAATTGAATTCAATGAAATTTCGAAGTTAAATATGGATTAGGTTTGAATTAGGCTTGGGTTAGGTTTGGGTTAGGTCAGGTTAGGTCCCATTTTGATCTCAAAACAATATTCGATAGTTTTAACAAAGTTGCAATTGGTTAAAATTGGTTTTAATTGAATTCAATGAAATTTCGAAGTTAAATACGGATTAGGTTTGAATTAGGCTTGGGTTAGGTTTGGGTTAGGTTAGGTTAGGTCGCATTTTGATCCAAAAACAATATTAGACAGTTTTAACAAAGTTGCAAGCGGCTAAAATTGATTTTAGTCGAATTTAATGCAATTTCGAAGTTAAATATGGATTAGGTTTGAATTAGGCTTGGGTTAGGCTTGGGTTAGGTCATGTTAGGCCACATTTTGATCCCAAAACAATATTCGACAGTTTTAACAAAGTTGCAAGCGGTTAAAATTGATTTTAGTCGAATTTAATGCAATTTCGAAGTTAAATATGGATTAGGGTTGGATTACGTTGGAATTAAGTCTGGGTTAGGTCAGGTTAGGTCACATTCTGACCCCAAAACAAAATTCGACAGTTTTAACAAAGTTGCAAATAGTTAAAATTGATTTCAGTTGAATTTACCGAAATTTAGAGTTTAAATTTGAATTAACTTTGATTTATTTTTGGAATAGGCTTGGGTTAGGTCGGGTTAGGTCACATTCTGACCCCAACACGCAATCCGACAGTTTCAACAAAGTTGCAAACGGTTAAAATCGTTTTTAACGGAGTTTAACGAAATTACGTCGGGAAATGGAAAAATTGCCATAATTTCGATTCCCCAAGCTTAGGCCCATCAACTTTGTTGCAGAACAAGGCGCGAAGCTTGTGCCTCGACTACAATGTGGCAACGAAGGCGAGCAAGCAGCGAATTTTGCGCGATCTCGCGGGAAAGTACGCGATACAAAACGAGGCGGTTTGCAGCGTTGCGGAGAAATTGGTTCAAGCCGAGGTTTGTATGGCAAGCAATGTAGCTGGAGCGTTGAAAAAATTCACGAAAATAGTTGCAACGATGCTAAACAAGTATACGAAGTGGCAATTTCGTACTGTTAATAGTTTTCCCAAAATAAATTCCCAAACCTAATCCAAACTTCATTCATCCTCTTATCGCATTACGAAACATGCAAATGTTAATAACTTTTACAATATTGCAAATGGACAATTGAAAAAATTCACAAAAATAGTAACAACAATACTAATTAATTACCCGAAGTGGCAATTTTGTACTGTTAATAGTTTTCCCAAAATAAATTCCCAAACATCATCCAAGCTTCATTTATCGAATTATTGCATTACGAAACATGCAAATGTTAATAACTTTTACAATATTGCAAATGGACAATTAAAAAAATTCACAAAAATAGTAACAATAATACTAATTAATTACCCGCAGTGGCAATTTTGTACTGTTAATAGTTTTCCCAAAATAAATTCCCAAACATCATCCAAGCTTCATTTATCGAATTATTGAATTACAAAACATATGAATGTTAATAACTTTTTAAATATTGCAAATGGAACGTTGCAAAAATTCTCAAAAATAGTAACAACGATGCCAATTAAGTAGCCGAAGTGGCAACTTTGTGCGATTAATAGTTTTCCCAGAATAAATTCCCAAACATCATCCAAGCTTCATTTATCGAATTATCGCACTACGAAACATAAGAATGTTAATAACTTTTTAAATATTGGAGATGGGGTATTGCAAAAATTAACAAAAATAGGTATAATAATACTAATTAAGTATACAAAGTGTCAATTTCGTACCATTAACAGTTTCCCCAAAATAAATTCCCAAACTTCTTCACCATTCCCATTAAATTCCCCCCCCAACTTTAATCCCAATTATTTCCACTATTTTTCCTCCCCCCAAAAAATCTCCCCCCCAAAAATCTCCCCCGCCAATCGACGCTCAAAACTCTAAATAATCCCCCCAATTTTTCTCGTCTCCAGCCGAGCAACGAGCGGCGAATCGTCGGCTACCAAAGGAACCTGAGAAATCTCCTAACTCCCGATTATTATTGGCTTTTCACGATAATCGGGCGTTTGGAAAACGGCGTGAAATTTTTGGTCGACCTGCGCACCGACATTTTGGTAATTTCGAACGATTTCCATTGCTCCGATAATCGATTAATCGTTTATTTTCATACTTTTCGTGAGTTTGATCAAACGATTAATCGATTAATCGATTCGAAATGATCGAATGATCGGTTGCAGGGTTTGATCGCGGAAACGGAGGGGAAAATCGGCGAGGACGAGAAATTGGCGATTCAACAGTTGAACGTGACGCTGAGGGAATTGTTGTTGATGTGGTTCTCGGTGGGATTTTTGCATTTGGAACGAGTCACGTGGCAGTCGTCGTGCGACATACTGCAAAAGGTGAGTTATCGTTTGTAACTTTGGAAATGTCGCAAATGGAGCATTGCAAAAATTCCCAAAAATAGCTACGGTGCCACTAAATAAGTATGCAAAACGCCAACATCGTAGCTTTCTTCGTTTCCTCAAAATAAATTCCGAAAACCTAACCCAAGCTTCATTCATCCAATTGTCGCCTTACTAAACGCATAAATATTAATAACTCTCGAAATATTGCAAATGGAGCATTGCAAAAATTCCCAAAAATAGTTACAGTAATACTAACTAAGTACACGAAGTGGCAATTTTGTGCGATTAATAGTTTTCGCGAAATTAATTCGCAAAGCATCTTCCGAGTTGCAATTATCGAATTATTGCAATACGAAATATACGAATGTTAATAACTTTTGAAATATTGCAAATGGAGTATTGCAAAAATTCACAAAAATAGGTATAATAATACTAATTAAGTACACGAAGTGGCAATTTTGTGCGATTAATAGTTTTCGCGAAATAAATTCGCAAAGCATCTTCCGAGTTGCATTTATCGAATTATCGCGTTACGAAACATAGGGATGTGGATAACTTTTGAAATGTTGCAATTGGAGCGTTGAAAAAATTCACAAAAATAGGTATAATAATATTAAATAAGCGTACAAAGTGGCAAAATTGTAGCGTTATTGGTGTGGGCAAAATAAATTCCCAAATATTTTGTAAATCGCATATATCGAATTAATGCATTACGAATGTATATGAATGTTAATAACTTTTGAAATACTACAGCTGGGGAATTGAAAAAATTCAGAGAAATAGGTATAATAACACTAAATAAGTAGACGAAGTCCCAATATTCTAGTCTCATCCGTTTTTCCAAAATAAATTCCCAAACATCTCCCACATTTCATTTACCAACACTTTTAAAACACTACACATCCAATTGTTGATAACTTTTGAAATATTAACAATATTCGACTGAAAAAATTCACAAAAATAGTTGCAACGATACTAAATAAGTACACGAAGTGGCATTTTTGTGCGATTAATAGTTTTCGCGAAATAAATTCCCAAACATCTTCCGCGTTGCAATTATCGAATTATTGCATAACGAAACATACGAATGTTAATAACTTTTGAAATATCGCAAATGGAGCATTGCAAAAATTCCCAAAAATAGCTACGGCGCCACTAAATAAGTATGCAAAACGCCAACATCGTAGCTTTCTTCGTTTCCTCAAAATAAATTCCGAAAACCTAACCCAAGCTTTATTCATCCAATTGTCGCCTTACTAAACAAATAAATATTAATAACTTTCGAAATATTGCAAATGGAGCATTGCAAAAATTCCCCAAAATAGCTATAATAATACTAAACAAGTTCACGAACTCTCAATATTCTAGCTTTATCCGTTTCCCCGCAATAAATTCCCAAACATCTTCCGCGTTGCAATTATCGAATTATTGCATAACGAAACATACGAATGTTAATAACTTTTGAAATATCGCAAATGGAGCATTGCAAAAATTCCCAAAAATAGCTACGGCGCCACTAAATAAGTATGCAAAACGCCAACATCGTAGCTTTCTTCGTTTCCTCGAAATAAATTCCCAAAACCTAACCCAAGCTTCATTCATCCAATTGTCGCCTTACTAAACAAATAAATATTAATAACTTTCGAAATATCGCAAATGGAGCATTGCAAAAATTCCCCAAAATAGCTATAATAATACTAAACAAGTTCACGAACTCTCAATATCCCAGCTTTATCCGTTTCCCCGAAATAAATTCCCAAACATCTTGTCGCAGGTCTCCGAGTACGAAGCGATCCATCCGGTGCGAAACTGGCTGGACCTGAAGCACCGCGTGGGCGCTTATCGCCGTTGCTACATCTTCACGCATCCCTCAATGCCCCGCGAACCATTGGTCCTCCTTCACACGGCCCTCTGCGATCGAATACCAGGTAAAAACTCTCCAAAATCACAATTATTCGCTTTGCATTCTTATTCGAATTGTTTCGATTGCATTCGTTTGAATGCGAATCGTTCGGCGGTTAAAATAGTTGCAACTATACCGAATAACTGTACAAAGTGGCAACATTGTAGCGTTTTTGGTTTCGGCGAAATAAATTCGCAAATATTCTTGTTATTGCATTCATCGAATTAATGCGTTACGTGACATGTAAATGCGAATAACTTTTGAAATATTGCAATTGGAGCATTGCAAAAATTAACAAAAATAGGTACAATTATGCTGAATAATAATACAAAGTGGCAACATTGTAGCGTTTTTCGTTTCGGCGAAATAAATTCGCAAACATTCTTGTTACTGCATTAATCGAATTAATGCGTTACGTGACATGTAAATGCGAATAACTTTTGAAATGTTGCAATTGGAGCATTGGAAAAATTAACAAAAATAGGTACAATTATGCTGAATAATAATACAAAGTGGCAACATTGTAGCGTTTCTCGTTTCGGCGAAATAAATTCGCAAACATTCTTGTTACTGCATTAATCGAATTAATGCGTTACGTGACATGTAAATGCGAATAACTTTTGAAATATTGCAATTGGAGCATTGAAAAAATTAACAAAAATAGGTACAATTATGCTGAATAATAATACAAAGTGGCAACATTGTAGCGTTTCTCGTTTCGGCGAAATAAATTCGAATCGTTCCAATTCTATTCGTTCGAATGCGAATCGTTCGACTGTGTTTCGCAGATAGCGTGAAAGGTATCGAGGAGGCGAAGGTGAGGATTCTAGGCGGTCCAAGGGAGAACGTGACGTTCCACGAGGAGGACAAGTGCAAGATCAAAGCGGCCGTGTTTTATTCCATCACTTCGACGCAGAAAGGATTGCAGGTGAGCTCGAATTCGATCATCTGATTTTCTTTTTTTTTTTCGGCGCTTTTCGCGTTGTTTTGGCGGCGAAAATTGCATCTATCAATGAGCAGGATTGCGAATTCAGTTGAATATGAACGAAAGTGATCGAGAATAATTGGAAACCGTTGCGAAATAATGGGAAAATATTCGAATACAATTGATTATGTTAATTGGCACGTTTAATTGTGGATTTGTTTCGAAGGGCATCGAATTGGGCAATTATCTGATCAAAGAAGTGGCGAACAAAGTGATATCCGAGTTCCCGATGATCGACGAACTATCCACGTTGTCGCCGATACCGAATTTCAGGGCGTGGCTGTTGGAGAGAGCGAAGCAAGGTGAGCGAATTCGATAAGAGCGAATTTGTCGCAGGCAGTACCGCGGGCGAGGCTGACGCGGATGTTTGGGAATTTATTTCGGGGAAACGGATAAAGCTGGAATATTGGGAGTTCGTGAACTTGTTTAGTATTGTTGTAGCTATTTTTGGGAATTTTTGCAATGCTCCATTTGCAATATTTCGAAAGTTATTAATATTTATGCGTTTAGTAAGGCGATAATTGGATGAATGAAGCTTGGGTTAGGTTTGGGAATTTATTTCGAGGAAACGAAGAAAGCTACGATGTTGGCGTTTTGCATACTTATTTAGTGGCGCCGTAGCTATTTTGGGGAATTTTTGCAATGCTCCATTTGCGATATTTCAAAAGTTATTAACATTCGTATGTTTCGTGATGCAATAATTCGATGATTGCAACGCGGAAGATGTTTGGGAATTTATTTCGCGAAAACTATTAATCGCACAAAAATGCCACTTCGTGCACTTATTTATTATCGTTGCAACTATTTTTGTGAATTTTTTCAGTCGAATATTGTTAATATTTCAAAAGTTATCAACAATTGAATGTGTAGTGTTTTAAAAGTGTTGGTAAATGAAATGTGGGAGATGTTTGGGAATTTATTTTGGAAAAACGGATGATACTAGAATATTGGGACTTCGTCTACTTATTTCGTATTATTATACCTATTTCTCTGAATTTTTTCAATTCCCCAGCTGCAGTACTTCAAAAGTTATTAACATTCATATACATTCGTTATGCATTAATTCGATATTTGCGATTTACAAAATATTTGGGAATTTATTTTGCCCACACCAATAACGCTACAATTTTGCCACTTTGCACACTTATTTATTATTATTATACCTATTTTTGTGAATTTTTTCAATGCTCCAATTGCAACATTTCAAAAGTTATCCACATTCCTACGTTTCGTAACGCGATAATTCGATAATTGCAACTCGGATGATGCTTTGGGAATTTATTTCGCGAAAACTATTAATCGCCCAAAATTGCCACTTCGTACGCATAATTAGCATTGTCACACCTATTTTCCTGAATTTTTTCAACGCCCCATCTCCAATATTTCAAAAGTTATCAACATTCCCACGCGTCGTAACGCGATAATTCGATAAGAATGCGATTCGGAAGCTTCGCCGACGGATCGCGTACCTTCGGCCGACTTCGGCCGTTTCCGTCGCCAAGACTAAACGTATACGTAAATTCCCATGTCTTTCTTTTTCCAGATATTCGCATCATCTTCGCCGACGACGAATTGAAAAACGTTCGAAACGTTTTTAAAGAGGAAAACGTCGCGTTGACCTTGACGAAGCTGTTCAATAATTCGATATGGACGCGTGACCTTGAGATCTGCGAAGCGTTGCGGCGGCCATTGCTGAGAGCCTGCGCTTGGTACTTGTACAAGGAGAAGAGAAGGAACTACGCGTTGAACAGCGTCGGTGAGCCCCGCGTCTTTAATTGTTAATAACTTTTGAAATATCGTACGTGGAGCATTGAAAAAATTCACAAAAATAGTTACAATAATACTAATTAAGTGTACGAAGTGGCAATTTTGTACGATTAGTAGTTTTCGCGAAATAAATTACCAAACATCTTCCGAGTTGCAATTATCGAATTATTGCATTATGAAACATACGAATGTTAATAACTTTTGAAATATTGCAAATGGAGCGTTGGAAAAATTCACAAAAATAGATACAATAATACTAATTAAGTGTATGAAGTGGCATTTTTGTGCGATTAATAGTTTTCGCAAAATAAATTACCAAACATCTTCCGAGTTGCAGAAATCGAATTATCGCGTTACGAAACGTAGGAATGTGGATAACATTTGAAATGTTGCAATTGGAGCATTGAAAAAATTCACAAAATTAGGAATAATAATATTAAATAAGTGTACAAAGTGGCAAAATTGTAGCGTTATTGGTGTGGGCAAAATAAATTCCCAAATATTTTGTAAATCGCACAAATCGAATTAATGCATAACGAATGTATATGAATGTTAATAACTTTTGAAGTACTATAGCTGCGGAATTGAAAAAATTCAGAGAAATAGGTATAATAATACTAAATAAGTAGACGAAGTCCCAATATTCTAGTTTCGTCCGTTTTTCCAAAATAAATTCCCAAACATCTCCCACATTTCATTTACCAACACTTTTAAAACACTACACATCCAATTGTTGATAACTTTTGAAATATTAACAATATTCGACTGAAAAAATTCACAAACATAGTTGCAACGATACTAAATAAGTACACGAAGTGGCATTTTTATGCGATTAATAGTTTTCGCGAAATAAATTCCCAAACATCTTCCGCGTTGCAATAATCGAATTATTGCATTACGAAACATTTGAATGTTAATAACTTTTGAAATATCGCAAATGGAGCATTGCAAAAATTCCCAAAAATAGCTACGGAGCCACTAAATAAGTATCCAAAACGCCAACATCGTAGCTTTCATCGTTTCCGCGAAATAAATTCCCAAACCTAACCCAAGCTTCATTCATCCAATTATCGCCTTACTAAATACATAAATATTAATAACTTTCGAAATATCGCAAATGGAGCATTGCAAAAATTCCCAAAAATAGCTACAATAATACTAAACAAGTCCACGAACTCTCAATATTCTACCTTCATCCGTTTCCCCGCAATAAATTCCCAAACATTTCCTCGTCACCTACGCGATAATTGCGAACGTTTATCGTCAACTTTGTCGCTCTTAGCGAACTTCCACCTGCGAAACGGCGCTGTTATGTGGCGTATCAACTACCTGGCGGACCCAACGCCCCGCGGAGTCGCGAACAGCTGCGCGATCATGGTGAATTACAGGTAAAAACGACCATAATTCCGATTATTCAATCAACTCAAATTTCCGATTTTGCGTGCTTCGTAATTTTTCGACTTTCGCGGTTTCCTGCACGATAATTGATCGTCGCAACATTGTTGCGATGAGTTGCGTGAGTTTAACGAATTATCCGATCAACGATTGTTTCGAACATGGCGAAGAAAGAGCGGAAAAATTGAAATCGAATGGAAATTTTTCTGCTCTTTCTGTTTTTTTGGATTGTTCGGGTTTTTTCGGGTTTTTTCGGGTGTTTTCGGTTTTTCATTGGTGCTATTCGATAATTGCAACTTTAGCGTTCGTACGTTGCTTTGGTTTCAGGTATTATTTGGACGACTGCGAGAAGAACAGCCAGGATTACATAGAGAATCATTTCGTGAACGCTTCGGAGGAGGTGAAGAATATGTCGGAGCAATTTTGTCGATAACTTTGGAAATGTTGCAAATGGGGCGATGAAAAAATTCAGGAAAATAGGTGTAATGATACTGATTAAGTATACGAAGTGGCAATTTTGTACGGTTAATAGTTTTCAAGAAATAAATTACCAAACGTATTACAAGTTGCATTTATCGAATTATTGCGTTGCGAAACGTGGGAATGTTAATAACTTTTGAAATATTGCAAATGGAGTATTGCAAAAATCAACAAAAATAGGTACAATGATACTAATTAAGTATACGAAGTGGCAATTTTGTGCGATTAATAGTTTTCGCGAAATAAATTCCCAAACCTAATCCAAACTTCAGTCATCCAATTATTGCATTACGAAATATACGAATGTTAATAACTTTTGAAATATTGCAAATGGAGTATTGTGAAAATTAACAAAAATAGGTATAATAATACTAATTAAGTATACGAAGTGACAATTTTGTGCGATTAGTAGTTTTCGCGAAATAAATTCTCAAACCTAATCCAAACTTCAGTCATCCAATTATTGAGTTACGAAATATACGAATGTTAATAACTTTTGAAATATTGCAAATGGAGTATTGTAAAAATTAACAAAAATAGGTATAGTAATACTAATTAAGTATACGAAGTGGCAATTCTGTGCGATTAGTAGCTTTCGCGAAATAAATTACCAAATATATTCCAAGTTGCATATATCGAATTATTGCATTACGAAACATAGGAATATTAATAACTTTTGAAATATTGCAAATGGAGTATTGTAAAAATTAACAAAAATAGGTATAATGATACTAATTAAGTATACGAAGTGGCAATTTTGTACGATTAGTAGCTTTCGCGAAATAAATTACCAAATATATTCCAAGTTGCAGAAATCGAATTATTGCATTACGAAACATAGGAATATTAATAACTTTTGAAATATTACAAATGGAGTATTGTAAAAATTCACAAAAATAGGTATAATAATAATTATTAAGTATACGAAGTGGCAATTTTGTGCGATTAGTAGTTTTCGCGAAATAAATTACCAAATATATTCCAAGTTGCAGAAATCGAATTATTGCATTACGAAACATAGGAATATTAATAACTTTTGAAATATTGCAAATGGAGTATTGTAAAAATTAACAAAAATAGGTATAGTAATACTAATTAAGTATACGAAGTGGCAATTTTGTGCGATTAGTAGTTTTCGCGAAATAAATTACCAAATATATTCCAAGTTGCAGATATCGAATTATTGCATAACGAAACATGCGAATGTTAATAACTTTTGAAATATTGCAAATGGAGTATTGCAAAAATTCAAAAAAATAGATACAATGATACTAATTAAGTATACGTAGTGGCAATTTTGTACGATTAGTAGTTTTCGCGAAATAAATTACCCAATATATTCCAAGTTGCAAAATCGAATTATTGCATTACGAAACATACGAATATTAATAACTTTTGAAATATTGCAAATGGAGTATTGTAAAAATTAACAAAAATAGGTATAGTAATACTAATTAAGTATACGAAGTGGCAATTTTGTGCGATTAGTAGTTTTCGCGAAATAAATTACCAAATATATTCCAAGTTGCATATATCGAATTATTGCATTACGAAACATAGGAATATTAATAACTTTTGAAATATTGCAAATGGAGTATTGCAAAAATTCAAAAAAATAGATACAATGATACTAATTAAGTATACGTAGTGGCAATTTTGTACGATTAGTAGTTTTCGCGAAATAAATTACCCAATATATTCCAAGTTGCAAAATCGAATTATTGCATTACGAAACATACGAATATTAATAACTTTTGAAATATTGCAAATGGAGTATTGTAAAAATTAACAAAAATAGGTATAGTAATACTAATTAAGTATACGAAGTGGCAATTTTGTGCGATTAGTAGTTTTCGCGAAATAAATTACCAAATATATTCCAAGTTGCATATATCGAATTATTGCATTACGAAACATAGGAATATTAATAACTTTTGAAATATTGCAAATGGAGTATTGCAAAAATTCAAAAAAATAGATACAATGATACTAATTAAGTATACGTAGTGGCAATTTTGTACGATTAGTAGTTTTCGCGAAATAAATTACCCAATATATTCCAAGTTGCAAAAATCGAATTATTGCATTACGAAACATACGAATATTAATAACTTTTGAAATATTGCAAATGGAGTATTGTAAAAATTAACAAAAATAGGTATAGTAATACTGATTAAGTATACGAAGTGGCAATTTTGTGCGATTAGTAGTTTTCGCGAAATAAATTACCAAATATATTCCAAGTTGCAATTATCGAATTATTGCGTTACGAAACATACGAATGTTAATAACTTTTGAAACATCGCAAATGGAGCATTGCAAAAATTCTCAAAAATAGCTACGGAGCCACTAAATAAGTATGCAAAACGCCAACATCGTAGCTTTCTTCGTTTCCTCGAAATAAATTCCCAAAACCTAACCCAAGCTTCATTCATCCAATTATCGCCTTACTAAACGCATAAATATTAATAACTTTCGAAATATCGCAAATGGAGCATTGCAAAAATTCCCAAAAATAGCTAAAACAATACTAAACAAGTCCACGAACTCTCAATATTCCAGCTTCATCCGTTTCCCCGAAATAAATTCCCAAACATCTTCCGAATAATGCGAATTATTCGAACTACAAGTCGAATAATTCGAATAATTCGATTTGAAAGGCGAATAATTCGAATAATTCGAATTGGAAAGCGAATAATTCGAACAATTCGAATTAAAATTAGTCAGTGATTATTAACAATAAGCAGCAATCATTTGTTTTCACTTCTTTTATTACATATTCATTTATACAACGCTTCATTTACATTTATTCGCTCGTTCGCTCGTTCGTTTACGAAAATATCGCGCCAGCGAGTGGAAAATAAAAAAAGAAAATAAAAGAAAATTTCCCACGCCCCCCAAAATTCGATGGAATAAAAAAAGAAGGCAAATAATTTACGGTTACTCTTCGATTTCTCTATTTTTCGTGACGCCGAATTCGCCAAATTTTTATCGTTAATTCGTTCGTTCTTTTATTCATTTATTTATTCATTCAATTGTTTATTTGTTTGTTTGTTTGTTTTTTTTAAAGTCTTGCGCGTTTTTTCGAGAGAGAGAGAAAAAGGAAGAGAGAAATAGTTTTGTACATTTCGTTAATTCCGCCCACGAGTTTTTCGATCGTTTTCATCGTGCGATCGCGCAGCTCGGCGTTCGAATCGTTCGCGAGCAAATCTGCAACAGATAAGTGAGAAATAAAGTTGGGATAATTCGAGTAATTCGAATTGGGAGTCGAATCATTCGAATGATTCGAATAATTCGAATTGAGACTGGGATTAATTCGAATTATTCGAATTGGGAGGCGAATAATTCGATTTGGAAGGCGAATAATTCGAGAAACTCGAATTGGGAGGCGAATAAGTCGAATCATTCGAATTGAGAAGCGAATAATTCGAATTATTCCAATTGGGTGGCGAATAATTCGAATCATTCGAATTGGGAGGCGAATAATTCGAATTGGGAGGCGAATAATTCGAGTAGTTCGAATTGGGAGGCGAATAATTCGAATTGGAAGTCGAATAATTGGAATAATTCGAATTCGAAGGCGAATAATTCGAGTAATTCGAATTGGGAGGCGGATAATTCGAATCATTCGAATTGAGACTGGGATTAATTCGAATTATTCGAATTGGGAGGCGAATAATTCGATTTGGAAGGCGAATAATTCGAGAAACTCGAATTGGGAGGCGAATAAGTCGAATCATTCGAATTGAGAAGCGAATAATTCGAATTATTCCAATTGGGTGGCGAATAATTCGAATCATTCGAATTGGGAGGCGAATAATTCGAATTTGGAGGCGAATAATTCGAGTAATTCGAATTGGGAGGCGAATAATTCGAATTGGAAGTCGAATAATTGGAATAATTCGAAATGGAAGGCGAATAATTCGAGTAATTCGAAATGGGAGGCGAATAATTCGAATCATTCGAATTGAGACTGGGATTAATTCGAATTATTCGAATTGGGAGGCGAATAATTCGATTTGGAAGGCGAATAATTCGAGAAACTCGAATTGGGAGGCGAATAAGTCGAATCATTCGAATTAAGAAGCGAATAATTCGAATTATTCCAATTGGGTGGCGAATAATTCGAATCATTCGAATTGGGAGGCGAATAATTCGAATTTGGAGGCGAATAATTCGAGTAATTCGAATTGGGAGGCGAATAATTCGAATTGGAAGTCGAATAATTGGAATAATTCGAAATGGAAGGCGAATAATTCGAGTAATTCGAATTGGGAGGCGAATAATTCGAATCATTCGAATTGAGACTGGGATTAATTCGAATTATTCGAATTGGGAGGCGAATAATTCGATTTGGAAGGCGAATAATTCGAGAAACTCGAATTGGGAGGCGAATAAGTCGAATCATTCGAATTGAGAAGCGAATAATTCGAATTATTCCAATTGGGTGGCAAATAATTCGAATCATTCGAATTGGGAGGCGAATAATTGGAATAATTCGAAATAGAAGGCGAATAATTCGAGTAATTCGAATTGGGAGGCGAATAATTGGAATAATTCGAAATAGAAGGCGAATAATTCGAGTAATTCGAATTGGGAGGCGAATAATTCGAATCATTCGAATTGGGAGGCGAATAATTCGAATTGGGAGGCGAATAATTCGAATTGGGAGGCGAATACTTCGAATCATTCGAATTGGGAGGCGAATACTTCGAATAAGTCTAATTGGAAGGCGAATACTTTGAATAATTCGAATTGGTTGGGGAATAATTGGAATAATTCGAATTGGATGGCGAATAATTCGAATAATTCGAATTGGATGGGGAATAATTCGAATAATTCAAATTAGAGGGCGAATAATTCGAATTCGTCGAATTGGAAGACGTATAATGCGAATTATTCGAATTACAAGGCGAACAATTCGAGTAATTCGATTTGGAAGGTGAATAAGTCGAATGGCGAGGCGAATACTTTGCATAATTCGAATTAGAAGGCGAATAATTCAAATTGGAAGGCGGATAATTCGAGTAATTCGAATTGGGAGGCGAATAATTCGATTTGGAACTCGAATACTTCGAATAAGTCTAATTGGAAGGCGAATACTTTGAATAATTCGAATTGGTTGGGGAATAATTGGAATAATTCGAATTGGATGGGGAATAATTCGATCAATTCGAATTGGGAGGCGAATAATTCGAACAATTCGAATTGGGAGACGAATAATTCGAATAATTCGATTTGGGAGGCGAATAATTCGAGTAATTCGAATTGGAAGAAGAATAATTCGAATTGGGAGGCAAATAATTCGAATTGGAAGGCGAATAATTCGAATTGGGAGGCGAATAATTCGAATAATTCGAATTACAAGGCGAATAATTCGAGTAATTCGAATTGGAAGAAGAATAATTCGAATTACAAGGCGAAGAACTCGAATAATTCGATTTGGGAGGCGAATAATTCGAACGATTCGAATTGGGAAACGAATAATTCGAATAATTCAAATTACAAGGCGAATAATTCGAGTAATTCGAATTGGAAGAAGAATAATTCGAATTGGGAGGCGAATAATTCGATCAATTCGAATTGGGAGGCGAATAATTCGAATTGGGAGGAGAATAAGTCGAGTAATTCGAATTGGAAAGCGAATAATTCGAATTGGAAGGCGAATAACTCGAATAATTCGATTTGGGAGGCGAATAATTCGAACAATTCGAATTGGGAGACGAATAATTCGAATAATTCAAATTACAAGGCGAATAATTCGAGTAATTCGAATTGGAAGAAGAATAATTCGAATTGGGTGGCGAATAATTGGAATAATTCGAATTGGAAGGCGAATAATTCGAATAATTCGATTTGGGAGGCGAATAATTCGAGTAATTCGAATTGGAAAGCGATTAATTCGAATAATTCAAATTGGAAAGCGAATAATTGGAATAATTCAAATTGGGAGGCGAATAATTCGAATTGGGAGGCGAATAATTCGAACAATTCGAATTGGGAGGCGAATAATTCGAATTGGGAGGAGAATAAGTCGAGTAATTCGAATTGGAAGAAGAATAATTCGAATTGGGAGGCGAATAACTCGAATAATTCGATTTGGGAGGCGAATAATTCGAACAATTCGAATTGGGAGACGAATAATTCGAATAATTCAAATTACAAGGCGAATAATAAGAGTAATTCGAATTGGAAGAAGAATAATTCGAATTGGGAGTCGAATAATTGGAATAATTCGAATTGGAAGGCGAATAATTCGAATAATTCGATTTGGGGGGCGAATAATTCGAATTGAGAGGCGAATAATTCGAATAATTCAAATTAGGAGGCGAATAATTCAAATTGGAAAGCGAATAATTCGAATAATTCAACTTGGGAGGCGAATAATTCGAATAATTCGAATTACAAGGCGAATAATTCGAGTAATTCGAATTGGAAGAAGAATAATTCGAATTGGGAGGCGAATAACTCGAATAATTCGATTTGGGAGGCGAATAATTCGAATAATTCGATTTGAGAGGCGAATAAGTCGAGTAATTCGAATTGGAAAGCGAATAATTCGAATAATTCAAATTGGAAAGCGAATAATTGGAATAATTCAAATTGGGAGGCGAATAATTCGAATAATTCGAATTGGGAGGCGAATAATTCGAATAATTCGAATTGGGAGGCGAATAATTCGAACAATTCGAATTGGGAGGCGAATAATTCGAATTGGGAGGCGAATAATTCGAATAATTCAAATTAGGAGGCGAATAATTCGAATAATTCAAATTGGAAAGCGAATAATTCGAATAATTCAACTTGGGAGACGAATAACTCGAATAATTCGACTTACAAGGCGACCGAATTCGAATAATTCAAATTGGAAAGCGAATAATTCGAATAATTCCAATTACAGAGCGAATAATTCGAATCATTCGAATCAGAACGTCAAATAATCCACGGTTAATCGCAAGTTTATCGTAACGCATTCAACAACAATAATAATACTTCATAATAACAAATGCAAAGGAAAATCGCGTTTCACCTGCAGTCAAGGCTGCGTCTGCTGAAAGTTGCTCGGCAAATGCGGCCTGCTCTCGAGCTTCGTGTAATCCAGGTGGAATTCCTTCGGCAATTTCCGCCAACTCTGCGCGTCGAAGTAGTAGTAAGTGCCCCGCTCGTACGTCGACGTTTTTTCGACCAATCCGAGGCCCGGCGCTTGCGTTATCCACACTTTCTCCTCCGTGTGGTAACGCCACTCCCTGCTGTACCTTTTTTCCGGATTTTTGTTTATTGTTTACGCTTTTTTTCAAACATTTTATCCGTCGATTTTAGGCATTTTTGCGTTTTGTTTGGAGTTTTTTTGTGTCTTTTGGCTTTTGTTGTGGGTTTTCGTGCTTTTTGGGGGCTTGCGCTTTGTTTTGGGATAGGTTTGGGTTAGGCTTGGGTTAGGTTTGGGTTAGGCTTGGGTTAGGTTTGGGTTAGGTTTGGATTTTTGCATTTTTTGAGTTTTGTCTGGGGTTTTTGTGTATTTTTGTGTTTTGTGCGTGGTTTTAGGTTAGGTTTGAGTTAGGCTTGAGTTAGGCTTGGGTTAGGCTTGGGTTAGGCTTGGGTTAGGTCTGGTTTTTGCGTTCTTTTGAGTTTTGTTTTAGGTTAGGTTTGAATTTTTGCGTTTTTTGCGTTTTGCTTTGGGTTTTTCTGTCTTTTTGTGTTTTGTGCGTGGTTTTGGGTTAGGTTTGAGTTAGGCTTGAGTTAGGCTTGGGTTAGGCTTGGGTTAGGTTTGATTTTTGCGTTCTTTCGAGTTTTGTTTTAGGTTAGGTTTGAATTTTTGCGTTTTTTGCGTTTTGCTTTGGGTTTTTCAGTCTTTTTGTGTTTTCTGCTTTGTTTTGGGTTAGGTTTGCATTAGGCTTGGGTTAGGCTTGGGTTAGGCTTGGGTTAGGTCTGGTTTTTGCGTTCTTTCGAGTTTTGTTTTAGGTTAGGTTTGGATTTTTGCGTTTTTTGCGTTTTGCTTTGGGTTTTTGTGTCTTTTTGTGTTTTGTGCGTGGTTTTGGGTTAGGTTTGCATTAGGCTTGGGTTAGGCTTAGGTTAGGTTAGGGTTAGGTTTGGTTTTTGCGTTCTTTTGAGTTTTGTTTTAGGTTAGGTTTGAATTTTTGCGTTTTTTGCGTTTTGCTTTGGGTTTTTGTGTATTTTTGTGTTTTGTGCGTGGTTTTGGGTTAGGTTTGAGTTAGGCTTGGGTTAGGCTTGGGTTAGGCTTGGGTTAGGTTTGGTTTTTGCGTTCTTTTGAGTTTTATTTTAGGTTAGGTTTGGATTTTTGCGTTTTTTGCGTTTTGCTTTGGGTTTTTCTGTCTTTTTGTGTTTTGTGCGTGGTTTTGGGTTAGGTTTGCATTAGACTTGAGTTAGGCTTGGGTTAGGTTAGGGTTAGGTTTGGTTTTTGCGTTCTTTCGAGTTTTGTTTTAGGTTAGGTTTGGATTTTTGCGTTTTTTTGCGTTTTGCTTTGGGTTTTTCTGTCTTTTTGTGTTTTCTGCTTTGTTTTGGGTTAGGCTTGAGTTAGGCTTGGGTTAGGCTTGGGTTAGGCTTGGGTTAGGTCTGGTTTTTGCGTTCTTTCGAGTTTTGTTTTAGGTTAGGTTTGGATTTTTGCGTTTTTTTGCGTTTTGTCTTGGGTTTTTGTGTATTTTTGTGTTTTGTGCGTGGTTTTGGGTTAGGTTTGAGTTAGACTTGAGTTAGGCTTGGGTTAGGCTTGGGTTAGGCTTGGGTTAGGTCTGGTTTTTGCGTTCTTTCGAGTTTTGTTTTAGGTTAGGTTTGGATTTTTGCGTTTTTTGCGTTTTGCTTTGGGTTTTTGTGTCTTTTTGTGTTTTGTGCGTGGTTTTGGGTTAGGTTTGCATTAGGCTTGGGTTAGGCTTAGGTTAGGTTAGGGTTAGGTTTGGTTTTTGCGTTCTTTTGAGTTTTATTTTAGGTTAGGTTTGGATTTTTGCGTTTTTTGCGTTTTGCTTTGGGTTTTTCTGTCTTTTTGTGTTTTGTGCGTGGTTTTGGGTTAGGTTTGCATTAGACTTGAGTTAGGCTTGGGTTAGGTTAGGGTTAGGTTTGGTTTTTGCGTTCTTTCGAGTTTTGTTTTAGGTTAGGTTTGGATTTTTGCGTTTTTTTGCGTTTTGCTTTGGGTTTTTCTGTCTTTTTGTGTTTTCTGCTTTGTTTTGGGTTAGGCTTGAGTTAGGCTTGAGTTAGGCTTGGGTTAGGCTTGGGTTAGGCTTGGGTTAGGTTTGGGTTACGCTATTTTCGTTGGAAATAAAATTGCTTACAATTCAGCGGCGGCAGCCAGTTGAAGCATGTCGCCGACGTTCGTGTAGAACATGTAGAATAGAAGGTCGTCCTTGTAACGATTCAGCTTCACCGGGGCCAATTTGTCCCTGCAACGTTCGCAAATGTATCATCAATCAGTTGCAATTATCGAATTATCGCCATACTAAACACACAAACATTAATAACTTTCGAAATATCGCAAATGGAGTATTGCAAAAATTCACAAAAATAGTTACGATAATACTAATTAAGTGTACGAAGTGGCAATTTTGTGCAATTAATAGTTTTCGCGAAATAAATTCGCAAAGCATCTTACGAGTTGCAATTATCGAATTATCGCGTTACGAAACGTAGCAATGTGGATAACATTTGAAATGTTGCAATTGGAGCGTTGAAAAAATTCACAAAAATAGGTATAATGATATTAAATAAGTGTACAAAGTGGCAAAATTGTAGCGTTATTGGTGTGGGCAAAATAAATTCCCAAATATTTTGTAAATCGCATATATCGAATTAATGCATAACGAATGTATATGAATGTTAATAACTTTTGAAGTACTACAGCTGGGGAATTGAAAAAATTCAGAGAAATAGGTATAATAATACTAAATAAGTAGACGAAGTCGCAATATTCTAGTTTCCTCCGTTTTTCCAAAATAAATTCCCAAACATCTCCCACATTTCATTTACCAACACTTTTAAAACACTACACATCCAATTGTTGATAACTTTTGAAATATTAACAATATTCGACTGAAAAAATTCACAAAAATAGTTGCAACGATAATAAATAAGTACACGAAGTGGCATTTTTGTGCGATTAATAGTTTTCGCGAAATAAATTCCCAAACATCTTCCGCGTTGCAATCATCGAATTATTGCATCACGAAACATACGAATGTTAATAACTTTTGAAATCTCGCAAAAGGAGCATTGCAAAAATTCCCAAAAATAGCTTCGGTGCCACTAAATAAGTATCCAAAACGCCAACATCGTAGCTTTCTTCGTTTCCTCGAAATAAATTCCCAAAACCTAACCCAAGCTTCATTCATCCAATTATCGCCTTACTGAACGCATAAATATTAATAACTTTCGAAATATTGCAAATGGAGCATTGCAAAAATTCCCAAAAATAGTTACAATAATATTAAACAAGTATACAAACTCTCAATATTCCAGCTTTATCCATTTTCCCAAAATAAATTCCCAAACATCTTCCGCGTTGCAATTATCGAATTATTGCATTACGAAACATACGAATGTTAATAACTTTTAAAATCTCGCAAATGGAGTATTGCAAAAATTCCCAAAAATAGCTACGGCGCCACTAAATAAGTATCCAAAACGCCAACATCGTAGCTTTCTTCGTTTCCTCGAAATAAATTCCCAAACCTAACCCAAGCTTCATTCATCCAATTATCGCCTTACTGAACGCATAAATATTAATAACTTTCGAAATATTGCAAATGGAGCATTGCAAAAATTCCCAAAAATAGTTACAATAATATTAAACAAGTATACAAACTCTCAATATTCCAGCTTTATCCATTTTCCCAAAATAAATTCCCAAACATCTTCCGCGTTGCAATTATCGAATTATTGCATTACGAAACATACGAATGTTAATAACTTTTAAAATCTCGCAAATGGAGTATTGCAAAAATTCCCAAAAATAGCTACGGCGCCACTAAATAAGTATCCAAAACGCCAACATCGTAGCTTTCTTCGTTTCCTCGAAATAAATTCCCAAACCTAACCCAAGCTTCATTCATCCAATTATCGCCTTACTGAACGCATAAACATTAATAACTTTCGAAATGTCGCAAATGGAGCATTGCAAAAATTCCCAAAAATAGCTAAAACAATACTAAACAAGTCCACGAACTCTCAATATCCTAGCTTTATCCGTTTCCCCGAAATAAATTCCCAAACATCTCTAAACCGTACGGACGCACCGCGTGCGTCGCACGCGAGAACCCGGCGCCTCACCTGATCGAAGCGTTTATAAGGTACTCCGGCGGCACGTGGAAATCAATGTCCTGAGGCCTGCACGGCGTTTCCGCCCAGGGGCCGCCGAAATTTTGGTACAAACTCTCCGGCGAGTTCAAGTTCAATCCCAAAGCGGTCAAATCTTGGCCCAACGCGAGGGAAACGAGGTTCGGATCGGTCTCGGCTGCCCTGATGAACGTTAGAAGGCCTACGATGCCGAATTGGTCCTTCACCATGCTCGCGGGGATGTTCGTCACCTTTCCTGCGAGAGGGAACGGCGGTAAAGTCACTAGATATTGGATAAAGTTACCAGATATTGGAGAAAGTCACTAGATGTCGTAAAAAGTCACTAGATGTTGGATTAAGTCGCTGGAAATTGGATAGAGTCACTGGGAACAGCGTGATGTTAGTAGATATTGGATAAAGTCACTAGAAACTGTATAAAGTCACTGGAAACTGGATAAAGTAACTAGAAACAGTATAAAGTCACTAGAAACAGGTATAAAGTCACTAGAAACTGTATAAAGTCACTGGAAACTGGATAGAGTCACTAGAAATAGTATAAAGGTACTAGATATTGGATAAAGGCATTAGAAACAGTATAAAGTTACTAGAAACAGTATAATGTTATTAGAGACAGTATAAAGTTACTAGAAACAGTACAAAGTCACTAGAAACGGTATAAAGTAACTAGAAACAGTATAAAGTTACTAGAAACGGTACAAAGAAACTAGAAACAGTACAAAGTCACCAGAAACAGTACAAAGTCCCCAGAAACAGCATAAAGTCACTAGAAACAGTACAAAGTAACTAGAAACAGTATTAAGTCACTAGAAACAATAACAAGTTACTAGAAATAATACAAAGTCACTAGAAACAGTATAAAGTCACTAGAAACAGCATAAAGTTACTAGATATTGGATAAGGTCACTAGAAACAGTATAAAATCACTAGAAACAATATAAAGTTACTAGAAACGATATAAAGTTACCAGAAACAGTATAAGGTTACTAAAAACGGTACAAAGTCGCTAGAAACAGTATAAAGTCACTAGAAACAATATGAAGTTACTAGAAACAGTACAAAGTCACTAGAAACAGTATAAAGTAACTAGAAACAGTATAAAGTTACTAGAAACGGTACAAAGAAACTAGAAACAGTACAAAGTCACCAGAAACAGTACAAAGTCACCAGAAACAGCATAAAGTCACTAGAAACAGTACAAAGTAACTAGAAACAGTATTAAGTCACTAGAAACAATAACAAGTTACTAGAAATAATACAAAGTCACTAGAAACAGTATAAAGTCACTAGAAACAGCATAAAGTTACTAGATATCGGATAAAGTCACTAGAAACAGTACAAAATCACTAGAAACAATATAAAGTTACTAGAAACGATATAAAGTTACCAGAAACAGTATAAGGTTACTAAAAACGGTACAAAGTCGCTAGAAACAGTATAAAGTCACTAGAAACAATATGAAGTTACTAGAAACAGTACAAAGTCACTAGAAACAGTATAAAGTAACTAGAAACAGTATAAAGTTACTAGAAACGGTACAAAGAAACTAGAAACAGTACAAAGTCACCAGAAACAGTACAAAGTCCCCAGAAATAGCATAAAGTCACTAGAAACAGTACAAAGTAACTAGAAACAGTATTAAGTCACTAGAAACAATAACAAGTTACTAGACATAATACAAAGTCACTAGAAACAGTATAAAGTCACTAGAAACAGCATAAAGTTTCTAGATATTGGATAAAGTCACTAGAAACAGTATAAAATCACTAGAAACAATATAAAATTACTAGAAACGATATAAAGTTACCAGAAACAGTATAAGGTTACTAAAAACGGTACAAAGTCACTAGAAACAGTATAAAGTCACTAGAAACAATATTAAGTTACTAGAAACAGTACAAAGTCACTAGAAACAGTACAAAGTCACTAGAAACAGTATAAAGTAACTAGAAACAATATAAAGTTACTAGAAACGGTACAAAGAAACTAGAAACAGTACAAAGTCACCAGAAACAGTACAAAGTCCCCAGAAATAGCATAAAGTCACTAGAAACAGTACAAAGTAACTAGAAACAGTATTAAGTCACTAGAAACAATAACAAGTTATTAGAAATAATACAAAGTCACTAGAAACAGTATAAAGTCACTAGAAACAGCATAAAGTTACTAGATATTGGATAAGGTCACTAGAAACAGTATAAAATCACTAGAAACAATATAAAGTTACTAGAAACGATATAAAGTTACCAGAAACAGTATAAGGTTACGAAAAACGGTACAAAGTCGCTAGAAACAGTATAAAGTCACTAGAAACAATATGAAGTTACTAGAAACAGTACAAAGTCACTAGAAACAGTATAAAGTCACTAGAAATAATATGAAGTTACTAGAAACAGTACAAAGTCACTAGAAACAGTACAAAGTCACTATAAATAGTACAAAGTCACTAGAAACAGCGTAAAGTCACTAGAAGCAGTATAAAGTAACTAGAAACAGCGTAAAGTCACTAGAAACAGGGTAAAGTCACTAGAAACAGTATAAAGTAACTAAAAACAGTACAAATGTACTAAAAACAGTACAAAGTAACTAGAAACCGTACCAAGTCCCCAGAAACAGTGCAAAGTGCCCAGAAACCGCACAAACTAACCAGACATCGTTTAAATCCACCGCAAACCTTGAAAACTGCACCGTATCTCAAATTCCCCGCGCATCAAACCGCCCAAAAATAAATCCCCCGGAAACAATCGAACGAAACGACGAATTGATCGTTTTTCAAGTGTCAACAAGCTTCTTGCATTCGCGGTTTATTACTGAACAGAGAAAGTGTAAATAGTGAAGCTCTCTTACCGTCCGGCGACGTTTGAATGCCTCGCTTCGAGGCTTGCGATTTCTCGGATCCCGGCGCGCGATTCGCTTGCAGAACGTCCTGGCCGATTTCGGGGCCGAGGCCAACCGGGATGCTTTTGTCGCCCGACACGCTGCCACCCGGGGAAGGTCCTTCTCTATTCTGCGTTCCCGGAAGCGCCGGGAAATCCTCCGAACTCATCGTGAATTCGCTCGATTCGGACGTCGGCTGTTTCACCATTCCAACTGCGAAAAACGGTGGGACGCGTTTCTTGTTAAACGTTGCCATTGCAGCGACGCGACGACTTCGGTTTGAATCGGGACGATTTAGGAAAGCAAATGATCATTTGAGGATGTATTTGCAATTAGAAGTTGATGGGCATTGGATGAAGTTGTTGGAAAGCGTGCGAAGTAAGTGGAAATAGGATAAAGATGGTAGAGAGAGCGAAAAGTCACTAGAAAATGGAGAAAGTCACTAGAAACTGCAGAAAGTCACTAGAAACAGCGTGAAGTTACTGGATATTGGATAAAGTTACTAGAAACAGCGTAGAATTGCCGGAAATAGCGTAAAGTTACTAGATAATGAATAGAGTTACTAGGAACAGTATAAAGTCACTAGCGACGGTATAAAGTCACTAGAAACCGTATAAAGTTACTAGATATTGCATAAAGTCATTAGAAACGGCATAAAGTTACTAGATAATGAATAAAGTTACTAGGAACAGTATAAAGTCACTAGCGACGGTATAAAGTCACTAGAAATCGTATAAAGTTACTAGATATTGGATAAAGTTACTAGAAACAGCGTAGAATTACCAGAAATAGCGTAAAGTTACTAGATAATGAATAAAGTTACTAGGAACAGTATAAAGTCACTAGCGCCGGTATAAAGTCACTAGAAATCGTATAAAGTTACTAGATATTGGATAAAGTCATTAGAAACGGCATAAAGTTACTAGATAATGAATAAAGTTACTAGAAACAGTGTAGAATCGCCAGAAATAGCGTGAAGTTACTAGATAATGATTAAAGTTACTAGAAACTGCAGAGAGTCACTGGAAACAGCGTAAAGTTACTAGATATTGGATAAAGTCAATAAAAACAGTAAAAAGTCACTAGAAACAGTAAAAACTCACTAGAAACAGTATAAGGTCACTAGAAACAGTATAAGGTCACTAGCAACAGTATAAAGTCGCTAGAAACAGTATAAAGTTACTAGAAACAACGTGAAGTTACTAGATAATGAACAAAGTTACTAGAAACTGTAAAAAGTCAGTGGAAACAGCGTAAAGTTACTAGAAACAGCATGAAGTTACTAGAAACAGCGTAAAGTTACTAGATATTGAATAAAGTCACTAGAAACAGTATAACGATACTGGACATTGGATAAAGTCACTAGAAACATTGTAAATCTATTAGAAACTGCAAAAAATTACTAGAAACCGCGTAAAGTTACGACATAATGAATAAAGTTACTAGAAACTGCAGAATGTCACTAGAAACAGCGCAAAGTTACTAGATATTGAACAAAGACACTAGAAACGGTATAAAGTCACTAGAAACAACGTGAAGTTACTAGACAATGAATAAAGTTACTAGAAATTGCAGAAAGTCAATGGAAACAGCATGAAGTTACTAGAAACAACATCAAGTCACTAGATATTGGATAAAGTCACTAGAATCGATATAAAGTCACTAGAAACAGTATAAAGTCACTAGAAACAGTATAAAGTTACCAGAAACAGCGTGAAGTTACTAGATAACGAATAAAGTCACTAGAAACTGCAGAAAGTCACTAGAAACAGCGTAAAGTTACTAGAAACAACGTAAATTTACTAGATAATGAATAAAGTTACTAGAAATCGCATAAAGTCACTAGAAACAGCATGAAGTTACTAGAAACAACATAAAGTCACTAGAATCGGTATAAAGTCACTAGAAACAGTATAAAGTCACTGGAAACAACGTAAAGTCACTAGATATTGGATAAAGTCACTAGAAACGGTATGAAGTTACCAGAAACAGCGTGAAGTTACTAGATAACGAATAAAGTTACTAGAAACTGCAGAAAGTCACTAGAAACAGCGTAATGTTACTAGAAACAACGTGAAGTTGCTAGATAATGAATAAAGTTACTAGAAATCGCATAAAGTCACTAGAAACAGCATGAAGTTACTAGAAACAACATAAAGTCACTAGAATCGGTATAAAGTCACTAGAAACAGTATAAAGTCACTAGAAACAGTATAAAGTCACTAGAAACAGTATAGAGTTACCAGAAACTGCGTGAAGTTACTAGATAACGAATAAAGTCACTAGAAACTGCAGAAAGTCACTAGAAACAGCGTAATGTTACTAGATAATGAATAAAGTAACTAAAAATTGCATAAAGTCACTAGAAACAACATAAAGTCACTAGAATCGGTATAAAGTCACTAGAAACAGTATAAAGTCACTAGAAACAGTATAAAGTCACTAGAAACAGTATGAAGTTACCAGAAACAGCGTGAAGTTACTAGATAACGAATAAAGTTACTAGAAACTGTAAAAAGTCACTAGAATCAGCGTAATTTTACTAGAAACAACGTGAAGTTACTAGATAATGAACAAAGTTACTAGAAATCGCATAAAGTCACTAGAAACAGCATGAAGTTACTAGAAACAACATAAAGTCACTAGAATCGGTATAAAGTCACTAGAAACAGTATGAAGTTACCAGAAACAGCGTGAAGTTACTAGACAACGAATAAAGTCACTAGAAACTGTAAAAAGTCACTAGAAACAGCGTAAAGTTACTAGAAACAACGTGAAGTTACTAGATAATGAATAAAGTCACTAGAAACAGTATAAAGTCGCCAGAAACAGTAATAAAGTCACTAGAAACAGCGTGAAGTTACTAGATAACGAATAAAGTCACTAGAAACAGTATAAAGTCATCGCGCAAACGTCGTTAACAATTGCCTGCAAATTAAGCCCGTTGCGGACGCGAGAGGGGGGGGGGGGAAGGAAAAATCATAATGATGATCACAAATCAATCGCCGGCGTGCGTTGAACAACGCTCTGCGTTACGTCGTCGAAGGCGCAACAAATCGGTGATTCGAATTTAACGCGCCATTAAAAGGGAATACGTACCGTACGGTTGTTTACCGGGCATAGGGCTCGGCTGCGGCATGGAATCGCCCTGGCCTCTGTTCGTCAACGACGGGAACTCCGACAGATCGAGCAACGGCGGCGTGCTAGTGTCCCCGCCTCCCCCGCCCCCTCCGCTGCCGAAAACCGAGTGGAAATTGTTTATCTGCGATCCGTAGTTTCGGCTCTGCGGCATTCCGAACGTTCCCATGCTGCCCATCGGGTTCGACGTTCTGCGGAACGACAACAGTCCGTTAACGAGGTCAATTCTCGTAATTGCAAACAAGAATCGTTGCTCGAGCGACGAATTTGGGCCTTGTTTCGGGTTCAGGCGTTGGAGGGACGAGAAAGAAGGGGATTGGAGACGTTGGCGACGTTTTAACGCGGATAATGCGGCAGGGGGCCCAAATTTAATTGTTGAAAGGCGAAACAGGCCCCAAAAATGGGATTGAACAACGGTGTAGGACCCAAATTTAGTCGCAAATAGCAATACAGGCGCAAATATAGTCAAGAACAACAATAGAGGCACAAGATTTAGTCGCAAAGAAGGAAACAGGCCCAAATTAAGTCCCGAACGACGATACAGGCCCAAATTTGGTGCAGAACAAGAATGGAGATGCAGAATTTAGTCGAAAATAGCAACGCAGGCCGCTAATGATAAGACAGTGGCGAAAGTTTCGTGTTAAAGCAGGAAACAGGCCCAAATTAAGTCCCAAACAACGAAACAGGCCCAAAACTGATGCCTGAACATCAACAGGCCCGAATTAAGTCCCAAACAACAAAACAGGCCCGAAAGTTCCATACTAAACAACGAAACAGGCCAAAGATAGTCCCAAACAATAAAACAGGCCCAAAACTCCCCTGTTAAACAACGAAACGGGCCCAAAACTGATTCTTGAACATCAACAGGCACGAATTAAGTCACAAACAACAACACAGCCCCCAAATTTAATCCCCAACGACAAAAGAGGCACAAAAGTTCCCTGTTAACCAACGAAACAGGCCCAAAACTGATTCTTGACCGTCAACAGGCCTAAATTGAGTCCCAAACAACAACACAGGCCCCAAACCACCCTGTTAAACAACGAAACAGGCCCAAGATTCATTCTTGAACATCAACAGGCCCAAATTAAGTCCCAAGCAACGAAACAGGCCCAAAACTCCCCTGTTAAACAACAAAACAGGCCCAAAACTGATTCCTGAACATCAACAAGCCGGAATTAAGTCCCAAACAACGAAACAGGCCCAAAACTCCCCCATTAAACACTAAAACAGGCCCAAATTTAGTCCCAAACAACGAAACAGACCCAAAGCTCCCCTGTTAAACAACAAAACAGGCCCAAAACTGATTCTTGAATATGAACAGGCCCAAAATTAGTCCCAAACTTCAAAACAGACCCAAAACTCCCCCATTAAACACTAAAACAGGCCCAAATTTAGTCCCAAACAACGAAACAGACCCAAAGCTCCCCTGTTAAACAACAAAACAGGCCCAAAACTGATTCTTGAATATGAACAGGCCCAAAATTAGTCCCAAACTTCAAAACAGGCCCAAAACTCGCCCATTAACCAACGAAACAGTCGCAAACGCGATCCTAAATCACCAAACAACTGTTGTAAAACGTATCAATGAACGAAACTCACCCGAGCGCAGGCATGGTGCGCCTCTCGGCGAACGCCCTCTGCCCGAACAGTCCCCTGCTTCCCATAGGCGACAACTGTTGCTGTTGTTGTTGCTGCTGTTGCTGCTGTTGCTGCTGCTGATGCCCGCCGCTGTTCTGCGCGCCGCTCTGCGTCGACGCGCCCGGGTAAACGTTCGCGACGACCACGGCGTTGCTGGCAGCGCTCGACGAGACCGCCGACGAGCCCGTGAACATGCCGGACGTCGGCGTCACATGTCCGGCGAGGCTGGAAGCGTTCAAACTTCCGGCCACGCCGCGCGAACCAAGGCTGCTGTTCGCTATGCTCCGCGGCGGCTGCTCGAAGTTCAGATTGGCCATAGCACGGAACGCGGAGAGTCGCGATTCGCTATCGCTCGGCGTCGTTTTCCCTGTTGGATTTCGATTGGGTTCGATTGGGTTCACTTGGGTTCAATTGGGTTCACTTGGGTTCAATTGGGTTCAAGTTTCTTTCAATTGGTTTCACTTTGTTTCAAGTGGTTTCAATTGGTTTCAGGCTTGTTTCAGTTGGTTTCACTTTGTTTCAATTGGTTCAAGTTTGTTTCAATTGGTTTCACTTTGTTTCAATTGGTTCAAGTTTGTTTCAATTGGTTTCACTTTGTTTCAATTGGTTTCACTTTGTTTCCATTGGTTTAAGTTTGTTTCAATTGGTTTCACTTGTGTTCAATTGGTTTCACTTGCTTTCAATTGGTTTCACTTTGTTTCAATTGGTTTCACTTTGTTTCAATTGGTTTCACTTTGTTTCAAGTGTTTTCAATTGGTTTCAAGTTTGTTTCAGTTGGTTTCACTTTGTTTCAATTGGTTTCACTTTGTTTCAATTGGTTTCACTTTGTTTCAATTGCTTTCAAGTTTCTTTCAATTGGTTTCACTTTGCTTCAAGTGGTTTCAGGTTTGTTTCAGTTGGTTTCACTTTGTTTCAGTTTGTTTCAATTGGTTTCACTTTGTTTCAAGTGTTTTCAATTGGTTTCAAGTTTGTTTCAATTGGTTTCACTTGGGTTCAATTGGTTTCACTTGCTTTCAATTGGTTTCAGTTTGTTTCAATTGGTTTTCAATTGGTTTCACTTGCTTCCAATTGGTTTCAGTTTGTTTCAATTGGTTTTCAATTGGTTTCACTTTGTTTCAATTGGTTTCACTTTGTTTCAATTGGTTTAAGTTTGTTTCAATTGGTTTCACTTGGGTTCAATTGGTTTCACTTGCTTTCAATTGGTTTCAGTTTGTTTCAATTGGTTTTCAATTGGTTTCACTTGCTTCCAATTGGTTTCAGTTTGTTTCAATTGGTTTTCAATTGGTTTCACTTTGTTTCAATTGGTTTCACTTTGTTTCAATTGGTTTAAGTTTGTTTCAATTGGTTTCACTTGGGTTCAATTGGTTTCACTTGCTTTCAATTGGTTTCAGTTTGTTTCAATTGGTTTTCAATTGGTTTCACTTGCTTCCAATTGGTTTCAGTTTGTTTCAATTGGTTTTCAATTGGTTTCACTTTGTTTCAATTGGTTTCACTTTGTTTCAATTGGTTTAAGTTTGTTTCAATTGGTTTCACTTGCGTTCAATTGGTTTCACTTGCTTTCAATTGGTTTCAGTTTGTTTCAATTGATTTTCAATTGGTTTCACTTGCTTTCAATTGGTTTCAGTTTGTTTCAATTGGTTTTCAATTGGTTTCACTTTGTTTCAATTGGTTTCAAGTTTCTTTCAATTGGTTTCACTTTGCATCAAGTGGTTTCAATTGGTTTCAAGTTTGTTTCGGTTGATTTCAATTGGTTTCACTTTGTTTCAATTGGTTTCACTTGCTTTCAATTGATTTCACTTTGTTTCTATTGGTTTCACTTTGTTTCAATTGGTTTAAGTCTGTTTCAATTGGTTTCAGGTTTGTTTCAGTTGGTTTCACTTTGTTCCAATTGGTTTCAAGTTTCTTTCAATTGGTTTCACTTTGTTTCAAGTGGTTTCAATTGGTTTAAGTTTGTTTCAATTGGTTTCAGTTTGTTTCAATTGGTTTCACTATGTTTCAATTGGTTTTCACTTGCTTTCACTTTGTTCCAGTTTGTTTCAATTGGTTTCACTTTGTTTCAATTGGTTTCACTTGCTTTCAATTGGTTTCATTTTGTTTCAATTGGTTTTCAATTGGTTTCACTTTGTTTCAATTGCTTTCAGTTTGTTTCAATTGGTTTCACTTGCTTTCAATTGGTTTCAAGTTTCTTTCAATTGCTTTCACTTGCTTTCACTTGTTTTCAATTGGTTTCACTTTGTTCTAATTGGTTTCACTTGGTTTCAATTGGTTTCACGTTGTTTCAGTTTATTTCAATTGGTATCAAGTTTGTTTCAATTGGTTTCACTTCGTCCAATTAGTTTCACCTTGTTTCAATTGGTTTCACTTGGTTTTAATTGGTTTCAGTTGGTTTCAATTGGTTTTCAATTGGTATCACCTTGTTTCAATTGGTTTCAGTTTGTTTCAAATGGTTTCAAGTTTGTTTCAATTGCTTTCACTTGCTTTCAATTGGTTTTAACTGGTTTCAGTTTGTTTCAATTGGTTTTCAATTGGTATTCACTTTGTTTCACTTTGTTTCAATTGGTTTTACTTTGTTTTCAATTGGTTTGACTTAATTTCAATTGGTTTCACGTTCTTTCACTTGGTTTCACCGTGTTTCAATTGGTTTCAGTTTGTTTCAATTGGTTTTAGTGGGTCTCAATTGGTTTTACCGGGTCTCAATTGGTTTTACCTTGCCTCAATTGGTTTTCCCGCGTTTTATCGACGTTACAGTGGCTTTCAATCGCGGTCAAGCTTGGTTCCACTAGTTTTCGATGGATCCTATCAGGTTAGGCCCGGTTTCGTCAAGTTAAACAAAGTTTCAATCGATTTTAATGGGTCCTATTGAGTTAAGCCCAGTTTCTTTAAGTTAGCCTCGATTTCAATCGGTTCCAACCACTTTTACTGTTGTCACACTATGGATCCAATCGGTTTCGACGACTTTTACTATTTTCGCAACGGTTTCAATCGGTTAGGTTCGCTTTTAACGCGTTTTATTGGGTTAGGATCGGTTTCAATTGGTTTTAGTGGGTTTCAATTGGTTTTAGTGGGTCTCAATTGGTTTTAGTGGGTCTCAATTGGTTTTACTGGGTCTCAATTGCTTTTAGTGGGTTTCAATTGGTTTTAGTGGGTCTAAATTGGTTTTACCGGGTCTCAATTGCTTTTAGTGGGTTTCAATTGGTTTTAGTGGATCTAAATTGGTTTTACCGGGTCTCAATTGCTTTTAGTGGGTTTCAATTGGTTTTAGTGGGTCTAAATTGGTTTTACCGGGTCTCAATTGGTTTTAGTGGGTCTCAATTGGTTTTAGTGGGTCTCAATTGGTTTTAGTGGGTCTCAATAGGTTTTAGTGGGTCTCAATTGGTTTTAGTGGGCCTCAATTGGTTTTAGTGGGTCTCAATTGGTTTTACCGGGTCTCAATTGGTTTTACCGGGTCTCAATTGGTTTTACTGGGTCTCAATTGGTTTTAGTGGGTCTCAATTGGTTTTCCCGGGTCTCAATTGCTTTTAGTGGGTTTCAATTGGTTTTAGTGGGTCTAAATTGGTTTTACCGGGTCTCAATTGCTTTTAGTGGGTTTCAATTGGTTTTAGTGGGTCTAAATTGGTTTTACCGGGTCTCAATTGGTTTTAGTGGGTCTCAATTGGTTTTACTGGGTCTCAATTGGTTTTAGTGGGTCTCAATTGGTTTTAGTGGGTCTCAATAGGTTTTAGTGGGTCTCAATTGGTTTTAGTGGGCCTCAATTGGTTTTAGTGGGTCTCAATTGGTTTTAACAAGTCTCAATTGGTTTTCCCGCGTTTTATTTAATCTTACGCCGACTTTCAATCAGTTAACTTCGGTTTCACTCGATTTCAACGAATTCTGTTAGGTTAGGTTCGATTTCTATGTATTTTTTCAGGTTAGGTTCTCATTCAATCGATTTTAATCAGTTCTACTTAATTTGTCGCAACTTTCTATCGCGTTTCTGCGAATTTCATTAAGTTTCGCCGAGTTTCGATCGATTTTTATCAAGTTTTCACGAGTTTCGATAAATTTTATCAAGTTTTCACGAATTTTATTGGATTTTATCGTACTTTTCTACGTTTTCATAAACTTTACCAGCTTTCGCTGGATTTCATTCACTTTTATCACAGCTTCGCCAGTTTTTAACCAATTTTAATAAGTTTCGCTCACCTTTAACCAGCTGAGATCAATTTTAACTCGTTCCAATCGAATTCCATTCGATTTCCTCCAATTTCATCGACTCTCACTTGCAACTTTTTCAACTCTCTCACAATTTCAATCGACTTAATCTTGACTTTCACCGCGTTTCACTTCTTCGCTTCGACTAATTTCATAATCCCCCGCAAAGTTTCACTTTAATTCGCCTCCTTTGCACACGTATTTCATTAACCGCCTTCCAGTTTCGCGATTCACAATTTATTAAACCTGTCGCACAAAGTATCGTCCAGTTTCATCGGTTTCCACCAGCTTTCAACTCGATACCATCTTCTTCTCAAAGTCCAACGATTATTCGCAATCTTCTCCGATTTCAATCGCTCGAAACGAAGATTTGTTAACTGAATCGATTAATAAATCAACCATCGGCTTACACAATTCGTTCACCTTTAGGTTAGCTCACCTTCGCTTTAATCCTTATCCCCACGAATTCGACAGAAATTATTTTTCCTTCGCTGTACCGCAATTCGCAATTTTAAGCTGCGTTTCTCCGCTCCTTGAGACGCAATACTTTTAGGTTAACTTGGATTTCGATTCGAGTCTTCTTCTCCTGCAATCGTAGAGCAATTTTAAGCAAGCTTCGATTTCTTCGCAACGTTTCAATCGTCTCCTATTAAAGCAACACAGTTTTAGGTTAGGTTAAGCTTCGCCTCAACAGGGTTTCAATGATGCGCAAAATATGGCTTTCGCAAGGAAAGCTTTGCTCTTCGCTCTTCTCCCTTCGCTTCCCCCCTTTTTCAAAGCTTCCAAGCGCACTGTTCGCTTCTTCGTATCGACGCGCTGCTTCCTGGCAACGCTTTCGAAGGCAAACGACAACGATAACAATCTTCGCTGTTCCAGATTCGATTCGAAGGATCGAAGGCTCGCACCGGTTTCAACTTTAGCCAAGACTGTGCGATGGATTATCGATGAGGGCTCCGAGGAAGAAACTAAGAATGGCTGCGCTTCGATTCTTCAAAGATTGGCTTCGCAGCCTGTCGTCCAAGCGCAAGATTGGCGAAGCGCTGCAAACAATCTTGGGTTAACTTCGCTTTCGATTCAACCTTTGTAAAACGCGTCTTCTTCTCCTGCTATTTGTAAAACGAGTATCAATAATTAATGTCACGTTACTTAAATTAAATTCCTTAATTTGTACAATTTTAGTCGGGTTAAAATGCACGATTAAATGGTTCGCGAATGAAAGACGCAGAATTGAATATTGACAAGTGGATATTTGTTGCTTTCGCGGAACGTTGAGGTAAATACGGTTCGTATTTTGTTTTGCGGGTTGCTGTGAACGGATTTAAGGCTGCGAATTTGTAACGAGGGATTAAGGAACCGAATTAAGTAAGGAATATTGCAATTTTTGAATGTTTACGGGAAATCGAGGCGAAAGAGGAAATTTGCAGCGTTTGGAATATTGCGAATATTTAGAATATTGAGAAAAGCTTCGAATATTGCAAAAAGCTTCGAATATTTCGAATATTGCAAATATTGAGAAAATTTCGAATATTGCGAATATTTCGCTAAATTCAAGAAATTCGAAAGATTCGAAAGAATCGAAAAATTCGATAAAATTCGAAAGATTCGAGAAATTCGCTAAATTCGATAAAATTCGAAATATTCGATAAAATTCGCTAAATTCAATAAAATTCGAAAGAATCGAAAAATTCGCTAAATTCTCCAAATTCAAGAAATTCGAAATATTCGCCAAAATTCGATAAAACGCGAAAGAATGTAAAAATTCGCAAAATTCAATGAAATTGGAAAAAATCGCTAAATTCGCTAAATTCAATAAAATTCAAAAGATCCGAAAAATTCCTCAAAATTGACTAAAATTCCAACGAATTCATCGCCAATTTTTCGCCATTATTAACAAAACGTTGAAAACAAACAAACAAACAAAAAAAAACACGAAAAAACGTTAGAAAATTAGCTAACCAAAATTTCGATAACCTCTAAAACGCAACACAACAATAAAAATACAATCTTGAAAAAACGAGAGAAACGCTGTTAAACCCAAAATTCTTGCTACTAAATGGAAGCAAATGAAAATCGAAACGCGAAAATAAAAGTGGGGGGAAAAAAGCCTTGTTTTACCTTATTTTTCTTTCTCAGCGTTTCGAAATCGTTTCGATCGAAAAATGCATCTTCTTCTTTCTTTTTCTCGTCGAACGCGAAACTCGAGATGAATAAAAGAAGAAGAAGAAGAAGAACAAGCGTCGAATGAAAATGCCGACTCGGCGAATTATTCGATTTCTCTTCCTTTTTCGATTGAAAATCTTTCAATTCCCTTCGAAACGTTTCGAGAATTTCGACGTTTCTTCGATCGGAAATTCGTCAAACGACGATCGAGATTCTGATTACGGCCATTGCTGATTCGCTGCTCAAAATGGCGGCTGAATTAGGTTAGAATTACGTTGCAAACGATTTCAGCGATTTCACAAAATTTTCGTCAATTTTAGACAAATTTGAAGAATTTTAAACGTCGCAAATTATTAAAAATTGTGAATTTCGCCTTCCTTTCGATTGCAAATAGTGAATTTTGCTTGGAAAATTAATTTCCTATTATTGGAACGTCGATTCTAGGGAATTTAATAATCTAGTAACTTTCTAGTAACTTTTCGTATTATTCGCTATTATTTTCAATTTTATCGTTTGATTAAAATTGAATCTCGCGTTGTTTCATGCGAATCTCTTTCTTAAAATGAATTTCCCATCTTTGGAACGTCGATTTTCGGGAATTTAATAATCTAGTAACTTTCTAGTAACTTTTTTTACGAATACATGGAAATTTGATAATAATTCGAGTTGAAGATTAAATTTCAACGTTTTGCAATCGATTATTAATGAATTTTGTAATAAAAAGTTCAGTGATTACGTTAATTTTTTATTAAAGGAAGATTATTAAATAATTTCGTGAATTTCACCAATTTTTATGTCGTTATTCGATCATTCAATAATTGCGAAAATAACAATTAACGTTAATTTCATTAAATTCGTTAATTTCAGTGATTTTATGTTAATAGTCAATCATTAAACAATTTCACTAATTTCATTAATTTCATTAATTTTATATTAATAGTCAATTATTAAATAATTTCATTAATTTCATTCATTTCGTTAATTTCGTTAATTTCAGTAATTTCGTCAATTTCATTAATTTCATTAATTTCATTAATTTCATATTAATATTCAATAATTGAATAATTTCATTAATTTCATTAATTTCATTGATTTCATATTAATATTCAATAATTCACTAATTAAATGATTAAATAATTTCATAAATTTCGCCGACTCGCAATTCAAATTTCGCGCCCTTCGCGCATGCGCGAAGAAGAAACGCGAATCGTGCGCCACTGGATCGCCGTAAACTCGCAGCTTCAAACGAAAAATCGCCTGGCAAAAGATTCAGCGAAACGCGAATTCCGATCGATTTTCTAAACGAAAACGAGATGCATCGATTCGCGATCGTTTCGAACGTTTAACCTCGTCGGACGTCGCGCCTTTTATCGGAGGGAGCATCGAGAAATCGTCGCACAGCCGATTCGTGAGTATTTCCGCATTCATCGATCGAACCTAACCTCGAATACGTTTTTTTTCCCCCCGTCCGCGTTTCGGCGTCCATTTTTTCGCTCCCGCGAGATAATCGCCGCGAGAAAAGCACGATTCTCGAACGTCGAGAGTCGAGACGTGGATTTGCGAAGCTTCGCGTGAGTTTTGGAAATGCTTGCGAAGATTCGCGCGGTTTTCGAAATGTTTGCGAAGCTTTGCGTTGATTTGCGAAGCTTCGCGTAGCTTTGGAAAAGTTTGGGAGGCTTTGCGTAGCTTTGGAAAAGTTTGCGAAGCTTTGCGTAGCTTTGGAAAAGTTTGCGAAGCTTTGCGAAGCTTTGGAAAAGTTTGCGAGGCTTTGCGTAGCATTGGAAAAGTTTGAGAAGCTTTGCGTAGCTTTGGAAAACCTTGAGAAGCTTTGCGTGGCTTTGGAATAGTTTGAGAAGCTTTGCGTAACTTTGGAAAACCTAGAGAAGCTTTGCGTAGCTTAGAAAAAGTTTGGGAAGCTTTGTGTAGCTTTGGAAAAGTTTGAGAAGCTTTGCATTGATTTGCGTAGCTTTGGAAAAGTTTGGGAAGCTTTGCGTAGCTTTGGAAAACCATGAGAAGCTTTGCATAGCTTTGGAAAACCTTGAGAAGCTTTGCGTAGCTTTGGAAAACCTTGAGAAGCTTTGCGTAGATTTGGAAATGGTTGCAAAGCTTTGAATTGATTTGCGAAGCTTTGCGTAGCTTTAGAAAACCTTGAGAAGCTTTGCGTAGCTTTGGAAAAGTTAGAGAAGCTTTGTGTAGCTTTGGAAAAGTTTGCAAAGCTTTGCGTCGCTTTGGAAAACCTTGAGAAGCTTTGCATAGGTTTGGAAAACCTTGAGAAGCTTTGGGTAGCTTTGGAAATGTTTGCAAAGCTTTGCATAACTTTGAATACTTTGCGTAGCTTTGGAAAACCTTGTGTAGCTTTGGAAATGTTTGTAAAACTTTGCAAAGCTAATTAGTAGCTTTGAAACAGTTTTGCAAAGCTTTACGTAGCTTTGGAAAACCTTGAGAAGTTTTGCGTAGCTTTGGAAAACCTTGAGAAGCTTTGCATAGGTTTGGAAAACCTTGAGAAGCTTTGCGTAGCTTTGGTAACCTTGAGAAGCTTTGCATCGCTTTGGAAAACCTTGAGAAGCTTTGCATAGGTTTGGAAAACCTTGAGAAGCTTTGAGTAGCTTTGGAAATGTTTGCAAAGCTTTGCATAACTTTGAATACTTTGCGTAGCTTTGGAAAACCTTGTGTAGCTTTGGAAATGTTTGTAAAACTTTGCAAAGCTATCAGTAGCTTTGAAAATGTTTTGCAAAGCTTTGCATAGCTTTGGAAAACCTTAAGAAGCTTTGCGAAGCTTTGGAAAACTTTCCTAAACCTTGCGTAGCTTTGCAAAACTTTCCTAATCCTTGCAAAGCTTTGCAAAGCTTTCCAATACTTTCCCAAACCTTGCGTAACTTTGCAAAGCTTTCCAGAACCTTGCGTAGCTTTGCAAAACTTTCCTAAACCTTGCGTAGCTTTGCAAAACTTTCCTAATCCTTGCAAAGCTTTGCAAAGCTTTCCAATACTTTCCCAAACCTTGCGTAACTTTGCAAAGCTTTCCAAAACCTTCCGTAGCGTTGCAAAGCTTTCCAAAACCTTCCATAGCGTTGCAAAGCTTTGCAGAACCTTGCGTAGCTTTCCAAAACTTTCCAAACCCATAAAAGCTTTGCAAAGCTTTTCAAATCCTTGCGTAGCTCTGCAAAGCTTTCCAAAACCTTGCGTAGCTTTGCAAAACCTTGCGAAGCCTTCCAAAGCTTTCCAAAACCTTGCATAGCTTTGCAAAGCTTTGCAAATCCTTGCGTAGCTCTGCAAACTTTTCCAAAACCTTGCGTAGCTTTGCAAACCTTTCCAAAACCTTGCGTAGCTTTCCAAAGCTTTGCAAAACCTTGCATAGCTCTGCAAAGCTTTCCAAAACCTTGCGTAGCTTTGAAAAACCTTGCGAATCCTTCCAAAGCGTTCCAAAACCTTGCGTAGCTTTGCAAAGCTTTGCAAATCCTTGCGTAGCTCTGCAAACTTTTCCAAAACCTTGCGTAGCTTTGCAAACCTTTCCAAAACCTTGCGTAGCTTTCCAAAGCTTTGCAAAACCTTGCATAGCTCTGCAAAGCTTTCCAAAACCTTGCGTAGCTTTGAAAAACCTTGCGAATCCTTCCAAAGCGTTCCAAAACCTTGCGTAGCTTTGCAAAGCTTTGCAAATCCTTGCGTAGCTCTGCAAACTTTTCCAAAACCTTGCGTAGCTTTGCAAACCTTTCCAAAACCTTGCGTAGCTTTCCAAAGCTTTGCAAAACCTTGCATAGCTCTGCAAAGCTTTCCAAAACCTTGCGTAGCTTTGAAAAACCTTGCGAATCCTTCCAAAGCGTTCCAAAACCTTGCGTAACTTTGCAAAGCTTTGCAAATCCTTGCGTAGCTCTGCAAACTTTTCCAAAACCTTGCGTAGCTTTGCACACCTTTCCAAAACCTTGCGTAGCTTTCCAAAGCTTTGCAAAACCTTGCATAGCTCTGCAAAGCTTTCCAAAACCTTGCGTAGCTTTGAAAAACCTTGCGAATCCTTCCAAAGCGTTCCAAAACCTTGTGTAGCTTTGCAAAGCTTTGCAAATCCTTGCGTAGCTCTGCAAACTTTTCCAAAACCTTGCGTAGCTTTGCACACCTTTCCAAAACCTTGCGTAGCTTTCCAAAGCTTTGCAAAACCTTGCGTAACTTTGCAAAACCTTGCGAAACCTTGCAAAACCTTGCAAATCTTTATACAAACCTCTACTCTATACCCGATCTCTTTCCGCAGGATGAGAACAGCCTCGAAATGTCGGTTCACTACAAGTTCAAGTCCACGTTGGACTACGACACCGTTTCATTCGACGGTTTGCACATATCCGTGGCCGATCTGAAGAAGGCGATCTTCCACCAGAAGCGAATCGGCAAGAACACCGACTTCGATCTGCAAATCACCAACGCGCAGACCAAAGAAGGCGAGTTAATCCCAAACCAATCTTAAACCAATCCTAAACCAATCTTAAAGCAAACGATCTTAAAAATCACGCCTAAAGAAATAAAACTTAAATTTTGCTCTATTTTATATTACACCATAATAATAGTTCTGTGTTCCGATCAACGGCGTGCAGATTACACGGACGAGAACGCGTTGATTGCGAAGAACACGAGTTTGATCGTGGCTAGGGTCCCGTTGACGGTGCAGCAGAAACGATCATGGGACCGAAGCGACGCGCCGTCGTTCAGCAGCTCGAAAGACGAGTCGAATTTGGGCAGGGCGGTGGATTTGACGAGATTGGACGGCTCCGAGGAGGACAAGATACGAGCGATGATGACGCAGTCGACGCAGGATTACGATCCGTCCAAGTACGAGAATTGTTTTCGCTGCGTTAATCGCGTTCACGTTGGAGATGGGGAAATATTGTAGAGGGGAAATTTGTAGGTTTTGAGATGCTCTACAATTTTGCGTCCGGGTGCAATGTCGAGAAAACGAATAGTTTTCGAGATATTAGGGTTTTTATTGGTAGATTTGCAGAATTACTTAGTAGTGTATTTTTAACAATTAAAATAGGCTGTAACTTTGTTATTGTTGAAGATAGGGAAATATTGTAGAGGGAGAATTTGTAGATTTTGAGTAGATCTACAATTTTGCATTCGGGTGCAATGTTGTAAAAACGAATAGTTTTGGAGATATTCGGGTTTATATTGATGGATTTGCAGAATTACGTAGTAGTGCATTTTTAACAACTAAAATAGGCCGTAACTTTGTTATTATTGAAGATACAGACAAATTGTACAGGGAAAATTTGTAGATTTCAAGTAGGTCTACAATTTTGCATTGGGTTGCAATGTCGAAAAAATGCATAGCTTTAGAGATATTCAAGTTTCTATTTCTAGATTTGCAAAATTACGTAGTAGTGCATTTCTAACAACTAAAATAGGCTGCAACTTTGTTATTGTTGAAGATAGGGAAATATTGTACAGGGGAAATTTGTAGGTTTTGAGATGATCTACAATTCTGCATTCGGGTGCAATGTTGATAAAACGAATAGTTTTAGAGATATTCAAGTTTCTATTTCTAGATTTGCAAAATTACGTAGTAGTGCATTTTTAACAACAACAATGTGCTGTAACTTTGTTATTATTGAAGATAGAGAAATATTGTACAGGGAAAATTTGTAGATTTTGAGTAGATCTACTATTTTGCATACGGGTGCAATGTAGTAAAAACGAATAGTTTTAGAGATATTAGGGTTTTTATTGGTAGATTTGCAAAATTACGTAGTAGTTATATTTCTAACAACAACAATGTGCTGTAACTTTGTTATTATTGAAAATACAGAAAAATGGTAGAGGAATAATTTGTAGATTTTGAGATGATCTACAATTTTGCATTGGTTTGCAATGTCGAAAAAATGAATAGTTTTAGAGATATTCAAGTTTCTATTTGTAGATTTGCAAAATTACGTAGTAGTGTATTTCTATCAACTAAAATGGGCTGTAACTTTGTTATTGTTGAAGATAGGGAAATATTGTACAGGAAGAATTTGTAGATTTTGAGTAGATCTACAATTTTGCATTCGGGTGCTATGTCGAAAAAATGAATAGTTTTAGAGATATTCAAGTTTCTATTTGTAGATTTGCAAAATTACTTAGTAGTGTATTTCTAACAACTAAAATAGGCTGTAACTTTGTTATTATTGAAGATACAGAAAAATTGTATAGGAATAATTTGTAGATATCAAGTAGATCTACAAATTTGCATCCGAGTGCGACTTCGAAAAAACGAATAGTTTTCGAGATATTCGCCATTCTCCATCCCCTCGTCCTGCAACCGATTCCAACTTCGCCTCAATCAACCCCCTCCCCCGCCTTAATTACTAATCGAATTGACTTTCCACCCGAATGGGAACAGTTACATGAAGATTCGCGGTGCCAATCAGACGGGCGACGTTCCGGCGAATTACCGCTGCTACAAATGCCATCAGCCTGGGCATTGGATAAAAAACTGTCCGCTCGGGACGAATCAAGAACCGATCGAGATAAAGAAGAGCACCGGGATTCCGCGAAGTTTCATGGTCCCTGTGGAGGGTCCCCGTGTTCCCGGCGCCATGATGACTCCCACGGGGCAGTACGCGGTTCCAGCCATCGATCAGTAAGCGCCATTCCCTTAATCAATCGTCGATACGCGCCATTTCCTCGTTTATCTTTCTTTCGCGTCGATTTGACGCGCGTTGCGACAAAATTGGGCCCGATTTCAGTTCAAAGACGTCGTTAATGGTTCGGTGTGTTCGTTAAATGTCGCGGATGATTCGTTTTTCGGTTAATTTTACGCTCAAACGCGCGAATCGTTAAGGATGATTAAAGACCGGTTGGGATCAAGGTGTTGGTTTTTGGTTTTTTGCTCGCGGCGCGGGAAATACGCGATTTTTCGAAAAATAAGTAGACAGCTTTTTTAAAGTAGACATTATGAGCCACAAAATGAGCCAAGGTTCAGCTCGCTACGATGTTTCGTTCCAAAGTTACGGCGGTTCAAAGGTTGGCCAACTTATACATAGGCGTATTAAAAGGCCCTATTTCAGTTTTTCGCGTGTAGCGTCCGAAATACGCGATTTTTCGAAAAATAAGTAGACAGCTTTTTTAAAGTAGACATTATGAGCCACAAAATGAGCCAAGGTTCAGCTCTCTACGATGTTTCGTTCCAAAGTTACGGCGATTCAAAGATTGGCCAATTTATAGAGGGGCTTATTAATGGGACTTATTTCAGTTTTTCGCGCGCAGCGTCAAAAATACGCAATTTTCCAAAAAATACATAAGCAACTTTTTTAAAGTAGACATTATGAGCCACAAAATGAGTCAAGGTTCAGCTCGCTACGATGTTTCGTTCCAAAGTTACGTCGGTTCAAAGATTGGCCAATTTATACAGGGGCGAATTAAAAGGCCCCATTTCAGTTTTTCGCGCGCAGCGTCGGAAATACGCAATTTTCCAAAAAGTACGTAGTCAACATTTTTAAAGTAGACATTATGAGCCACAAAATGAGCCAAGGTTCAGCTCTCTACGATGTTTCGTTCCAAAGTTACGGCGTTCCAAACATTGTCCAATTTATACAGGGGCGTAATTTAGTGGCGCAAAACACAAAGGGGCCCCAAAAATAATCCCCCCACCCCCCCCAAATTACTCTACAACACATTCCCCGCCCCCCCCCTTGCCACCATTAACAAACATCACCACCAAAAAAACTTTTCCCGTCGTTTTTCTTTAGCCAAGCGTACAAAGAGGGGAAAAAGGAGCGTCCGCCATTTTCGCAGGACCCGGAGCCGGCCGTGGAGAAGCCGGAGATACCCGAGGATCTTCTCTGCAACATTTGCAAGGATCTGTTGACCGACGCTGTTATGATTCCGTGCTGCGGCAATTCTTTCTGCGACGAATGTGAGTATTAGTTCGATTCGGCCGAAAAACGCATTATTTGGGCCTTATGCGGCCCAAAAACGGTTAATTGCACTTGCTTTCGTTGGCAAAATTACGATCCACCATTGAGAACTCGAGAAAAGATCGAAATTAACGCGAAAAATCGGTTTTAAGCAACCGAAATTAAGAAATTGCAATAATCTCGATTTGGGGCCTTATGGGGCCCAAAAATCACTCAATCCCACTTACTTTCATTGCCAAAATTAGGATCCACCATTGAGAACTCGAGAAAAATCGAAATTAATACGGAAAAATCCAATTAAAGCCACAAAAATTAAGAAAAAGTGGAAATATTGCAATAATCTCAATTTGGGGCCTTACGGGGCCCAAAAATCACTCAATCCCACTTACTTTCATTGCCAAAATTAGGATCCACCATTGAGAACTCGAGTTGAGATCGAAATTAAGGCGAGAAATCGGTTTTAAGCAGCCGCAATGAAGAAAATTGCAATAATCTCGATTTGGGGCCTTATGGGGCCCAAAAATCACTCAATTCCACTCGTTTCCATTGCCAATATTAAGATCCACCCGTGGAATAATCCAATTTTCAATTGGAAACGTTAAGAAATCGATTTTAAGCGGCGATAACCAAGAATATCGTGAAAATCTCGATTTGGGGCCTTATGGGGCCCAAATATCACTCAATCCCACTTACTTTCAATGCCAAAATTAAGATCCACCATTGAGAACTCGAGAAAAATCGAAATTAATACGGAAAAATCCAATTAAAACGGCGAAAATTAAGAAAAAGTGGAAATATTGTAATAATCTCGATTTGGGGCCTTATGGGGCCCAAAAATCACTCAATCCCACTTACTTTCATTGCCAAAATTAGGATCCACCATTGAGAACTCGAGAAAAATCGAAATTAATACGGTAAAATCCAATTAAAACGGCGAAAATTAAGAAAAAGTGGAAATATTGCAATAATCTCGATTTGGGGCCTTATGGGGCCCAAAAATCACTCAATCCCTCTTAATTTCATTGCCAAAGTTAAGATGCACCATTGAGAACTCTCGAAAAACCAAAATTAATACGCAAAATTCAATTAAAACTGCGAAAAACAAGAATATTGTAATAATCTCGATTTGGGGCCTTATGGGGCCCAAAAATCACTCAATTCCACTCGTTTCCATTGCCAATATTAGGATCCACCCGTGGAATAATCAAATTTTCAATTGGAAACGTTAAAAAATCGATTTTAAGCGGCGAAAACCAAGAATATCTTACAAATCTCGATTTGGGGCCTTATGGGGCCCAAGAATCACTCAATCCCACTTACTTTCATTGCCAAAATTAGGATCCACCATTGAGAACTCGAGAAAAATCGAAATTAATACGGTAAAATCCAATTAAAACGGCGAAAATTAAGAAAAAGTGGAAATATTGCAATAATCTCAATTTGGGGCCTTATGGGGCCCAAAAATCACTCAATCCCACTTACTTTCATTGCCAAAGTTAAGATGCACCATTGAGAACTCTCGAAAAACCAAAATTAATACGCAAAATTCAATTAAAACTGCGAAAAACAAGAATATTGTAATAATCTCGATTTGGGGCCTTATGGGGCCCAAAAATCACTCAATTCCACTCGTTTCCATTGCCAATATTAGGATCCACCCGTGGAATAATCCAATTTTCAATTGGAAACATTAAGAAATCGATTTTAAGCGGCGAAAACCAAGAATATCGTGAAAATCTCGATTTGGGGCCTTATGGGGCCCAAAAATCACTCAATCCCACTTACTTTCAATGCCAAAATTAAGATCCACCATTGAGAACTCGAGAAAAATCGAAATTAATACGGTAAAATCCAATTAAAACGGCGAAAATTAAGAAAAAGTGGAAATATTGCAATAATCTCGATTTGGGGCCTTATGGGGCCCAAAAATCACTCAATCCCACTTACTTTCATTGCCAAAGTTAAGATGCACCATTGAGAACTCTCGAAAAACCAAAATTAATACGCAAAATTCAATTAAAACTGCGAAAAACAAGAATATTGTAATAATCTCGATTTGGGGCCTTATGGGGCCGAAAAATCGCTCAATCCCACTCGTTTCCATTGCCAATATTAACATCCACCCGTGGAACAATCCAATTTACAATTGGAAACGTTAAAAAATCGATTTTAAGCGGCGAAAACCAAGAATATCGTGAAAATCTCGATTTGGGGCCTTATGGGGCCCAAAAATCACTCAATCCCACTTACTTTCATTGCCAAAATTAGGATCCACCATTGAGAACTCGAGAAAAATCGAAATTAATACGGTAAAATCCAATTAAAACGGCGAAAATTAAGAAAAAGTGGAAATATTGCAATAATCTCGATTTGGGGCCTTATGGGGCCCAAAAATCACTCAATCCCTCTTAATTTCATTGCCAAAGTTAAGATGCACCATTGAGAACTCTCGAAAAACCAAAATTAATACGCAAAATTCAATTAAAACTGCGAAAAACAAGAATATTGTAATAATCTCGATTTGGGGCCTTATGGGGCCCAAAAATCGCTCAATCCCACTCGTTTCCATTGCCAATATTAGGATCCACCCGTGGAACAATCCAATTTACAATTGGAAACGTTAAGAAATCGATTTTAAGCGGCGAAAACCAAGAATATCTTACAAATCTCGATTTGGGGCCTTATGGGGCCCAAGAATCACTCAATCCCACTTACTTTCATTGCCAAAATTAGGATCCACCATTGAGAACTCGAGAAAAATCGAAATTAATACGGAAAAATCCAATTAAAACGGCGAAAATTAAGAAAAAGTGGAAATATTGCAATAATCTCAATTTGGGGCCTTATGGGGCCCAAAAATCACTCAATCCCACTTACTTTCATTGCCAAAATTAGGATCCACCATTGAGAACTCGAGTTGAGATCGAAATTAAGGTGAAAAATCGGTTTTAAGCAGCCGAAATGAAGAAAATTGCAATAATCTCGATTTGGGGCCTTACGGGGCCCATTTTCCCGACAGGCATTCGCACGTTCCTGCTCGACTCGGAGGAGCACGAGTGCCCCGACTGCAGCGAGAAGGACGTCTCCCCTGAAACGTTGATACCGAATCGTTTCCTTCGGAACGCGGTGATGAATTTCAAGAACGAAACCGGCTACGCGAAACGGCAAAACTTTCGCCCGCCCTCGCGTCAGAATCGCGCCGCCGCTTCGGCGCAGCAAAACGAGCAACAGCAACAATTGCTGAAGGAACAACAAGTTTCTTCAACCTTGACTTCGACTTCGACGTCGATTTCGTCGAACGTTGGGAAAAATTCGCAAATCGCTTCGACGACGCAACAGCAACAGGATTTCGGCGAACAGCAACAACAGCAACAGGGAAATTTCGAGGGTAATTCGCAGCAACAGCAACAGTTTGGGCCGAGGAACGCGCAGCCGCAAACGGTTTCAGGTATTTGTGGCCAATTGTTTCCTTTTTTCGTTGTTTTTCCGTTCCTTTTTTCGTTGTTTTTGTTCTTGGTTCTTTTTCTTCGCTTTTTCATTCTTATTGTTTCCTTTTTTTCGTTCTTTGCCTTTCTTATTGTTTCCTTTCGATCTTTTTCTTTCCTTTTGTCGTTCTATTTGTTTCTTCTTCTTCTTCTTTTTTGTTTCCTTTTTTGGTTCTTTTTCTTTGTTTTCCCCTGATGTTTAAAACTACTTAAAACATTTAAAATTGGCGCGCAAACGTTTGAAACATTTAAAATTGGCGCGCGGACGTTTGAAACGTTTAAAATTGGCGCGCAAACGTTACAAATATTCAAAATTGGCGCGCAAGTAACTTGAAACATTCAAAATTGTCTGAAACCTATTTGAAACATTGAAAATCGTCTCTCAAACGTTTCAAACCTCCAAAATTGCCGCGAAACTATTTGAAACATTCAAAATTGGCGTGCAAGTAACTTGGAACATTCAAAATCGTCTTGCAAACGTTTGAAATATTTAAAATTGGCGCGCAAACGTTTCAAATATGTTAAATTTGGCGCGCAAACGTTTCAAACCTTTAAAATTGCCTCGATACAATTTGAAACCTTTAAAATTGGCGCGAAAACGTTTCAAACATTCAAAATTGCCGCGCAAATTACTTGAAACATTCAAAATTGCCGCGCAAACGTTTCAAACCTTCAAAATTGGCGCGCAAACGTATCAAATAATTAAAATTGGCGTGCAAACGAATGAAGTATTTAAAATTGGCGCGCAAATTACTTGAAACATTTAAAATTGGCGCGCAAACGTTTCAAACATTCAAAATTGGCGCGCAAATTACTTGAAACATTCAAAATTGCCGCGCAAACGTTTCAAACCTCTAAAATTGCCGCGCAAACGTTTCAAACCTTCAAAATTGGCGCGCAAATTACTTGAAACATTTAAAATTGCCGCGCAAACGTTTCAAACCTTCAAAATTGGCGCGCAAATACGAAGCTTTCCAATTCGTCGTCGAAAATCCGCCTTAATCCCAAACTTTTCCAATTCCTCATTGAAAATCCGCCTTAATCCCAAACTTTTCCAATTCCTCATTGAAAATCCGCCTTAATCCCAAACTTTTCCAATTCCTCATTGAAAATCCGCCTTAATCCCAAACTTTTCCAATTCCTCATTGAAAATCCGCCTTAATCCCAAACTTTTCCAATTCCTCATTGAAAATCCGCCTTAATCCCAAACTTTCTCAATCCACCCTTCAAAATCCGCCTTAATCCCAAACTTTCTCAATCCATCCTTCAAAATCCGTCTTAATCTCAATCTTTACCAAACCCAAGCACCGAAAATGCGTTCAAATTGCCCACAATTAAATTCCGCATCATTTCACCACCGCAAACGCGTCAAAATTATCCGTCAACTCTCGCGTTGCCAGCTAATTTCAACCCTCGATCGAATTGAAAACGCGGCTTTTAATCGTTTGAATTTTCCAAACGCTGTTTCAGAACCGGTTTCGGACGATGCTGAATTAAAATCCGACGTCGCCGCGAAAGCGGCGGACGACGAAACGGAGGTTCCGCCGCCGCCTGGCACCGAACCGTTGCTGCCGATCCCGGCGATTGGAAACTCGCCCGAAATCGATCGCGAGCGAAGCGTGCCGCCGCCGTGCCGCGAGAAGAAGGAACGGGAGAGCAACGATTACCAGAGCGAGCAAAGGCAGTCGCGCGAGCGACGGCGAAGCTTCAGCCGCGATGGACATCGCGACAGGTAATTATTGAGAACCCGCCTTTAGGCGACGTTTCAAATACAATTGGTTTAGTTGGTAATTGGATTTCGGTGTTTTCCTTTGGTTTTTGGGGGGTTTTCGGGTTTAACAATTGCGTTTCCTTGTTGAAAACGATTGGAGGGATTGAGGACGGCGATTGTTAATTGAGAACCCGCCTTTAGACGACGTTTGAAACGTTTGCGCGCCAATTTTGAATGTTTCAAACGTTCGCGCGCCAATTTTAAATGTTTCAAACGTTTGCGCGCCAATTTTAAATGTTTCAAATAGTTTCGAGGCAATTTTAAAGGTTTGAAACGTTTGCGCGCCAAATTTAACATATTTGAAACGTTTGCGCGCCAATTTTAAATATTTCAAACGTTTGCAAGACGATTTTGAATGTTCCAAGTTACTTGCACGCCAATTTTGAATGTTTCAAATAGTTTCGAGGCAATTTTGAAGGTTTGAAACGTTTGAGAGACGATTTTCAATCTTTCAAATAGTTTTCAGACAATTTTGAATGTCTCAAGTTACTTGCGCGCCAATTTTGAATATTCGTAACGTTTGCGCGCCAATTTTAAATGTTTCAAACGTCCGCGCGCCAATTTTGAATGTTTCAAACGTTTGCGCGCCAATTTTAAAGGTTTCAAATACTTTCGAGGCAATTTTAAAGGTTTGAAACGTTTGCGCGCCAATTTTAACATATTTGAAACGTTTGCGCGCCAATTTTAAATATTTCAAACGTTTGCAAGACGATTTTGAATGTTCCTAGTTACTTGCACGCCAATTTTGAATGTTTCAAATAGTTTCGAGGCAATTTTACAGGTTTGAAACGTTTGAGAGACGATTTTCAATGTTTCAAATAGGTTTCAGACAATTTTGAATGTTTCAAGTTACTTGCGCGCCAATTTTGAATATTCGTAACGTTTGCGCGCCAATTTTAAATGTTTCAAACGTCCGCGCGCCAATTTTGAATGTTTCAAACGTTTGCGCGCCAATTTTAAAGGTTTCAAATACTTTCGAGGCAATTTTAAAGGTTTGAAACGTTTGCGCGCCAATTTTAACATATTTGAAACGTTTGCGCGCCAATTTTAAATATTTCAAACGTTTGCAAGACGATTTTGAATGTTCCTAGTTACTTGCACGCCAATTTTGAATGTTTCAAATAGTTTCGCGGCAATTTTGGAGGTTTGAAACGTTTGAGAGACGATTTTCAATGTTTCAAATAGGTTTCAGACAATTTTGAATGTTTCAAGTTACTTGCGCGCCAATTTTGAATATTCGTAACGTTTGCGCGCCAATTTTGAATGTTTCAAGCGTTTGCGCGCCAATTTTAAATGTTCCAATTAATTCGCGCGCCAATTTCGAATATTTGAAACGTTTGCGCGCCAATTTCAAATGTTCCAATCAATTTGCGCGCCAATTTCGAATGTTCCAATTAACGTTGCGCGCGAATTTCGAATGTTTGAATCGCACTTGCTCGCTCACGCTCACGATTAACAAATAAACACGAACAAAACTTCAATCCTCGTTTCCTTAACCGATTGCAGAAGCGGCGAACGCGGCCGAAGGATGGAGAATCTCCGCCCAGTGAATAGACGTCGATCGTTGTCGCCCAGACACTCGCAGCACGGCGATTACGGTTCGCAAGGCTCCGCGGCCGGTTTGCCGCACCTCGTCAACGCGATCGCGTCGAAGAATTACCAAGGCATGCCCCAGGACGACGGGCATTACTCGAACATTCATTACGAGAACAGCTTGAGACGATCCAGCGAAGATCGGCCTGGAACTCCCACGGTAAATTCGTCTTTTATGCAATAAACGAATAGATTTTATAATATTTTATCGCGTAAGCTTCGTTCGTTCGTTCGTTTACTTATTTACTTCTTTTTAATTCATTATTGAAGGTTGATTTTCATTGCGATTCGTTTCTTTTCGCTTCCTTTTCTTTTATTGTAATTCGTTTCATTTTATTTCGCTTCGTTTTCTGTCGTTTGCTTATTGTAATTCGTTTCGTTTCGCTTTGTTCCACTTTATTTCGTTTCGTTTCATTTTATTTCGTTTCATTTTATTTTATTTCATTTTGTTTCATTTCATTTCGTTTCGATTCGATTTGTTTCATTTTATTTTAATCGAAGGCTTTGTTAAACGTTGCAAAACGAATGGCAAAGCGACGAGATGATTGCAATCGCGTTTTAGAGGTTGCATTCATTGAAATCGCGCGCGAACTTGTTTGAATTGTTTGAATTTGGCCCGGAAATTAGTGTAAATATTCGAAATTGACGGGGGGAGCATTTGAAACGTTTGAAATTGCCGCGCAAATTATTTGAAACATTTAAAATTGGCGCGCAAGCGTTTGAAACATTTAAAATTGGCGCGCAAACGTTTGAAACATTTAAAATTGGCGCGCAAACGTTACGAATATTCAAAATTGGCGCGCAAGTAACTTGAAACATTCAAAATTGTCTGAAACCTATTTGAAACATTGAAAATCGTCTCTCAAACGTTTCAAACCTCCAAAATTGCCGCGAAACTATTTGAAACATTCAAAATTGGCGTGCAAGTAACTAGGAACATTCATAATCGTCTTGCAAACGTTTGAAATATTTAAAATTGGCGCGCAAACGTTTCAAATATGTTAAAATTGGCGCGCAAACGTTTGAAACCTTTAAAATTGCCTCGAAACTATTTGAAACATTTAAAATTGGCGCGCAAACGTTTGAAACATTTAAAATTGGCGTGCAAACGTTTGAAACATTTAAAATTGGCGCGCAAACGTTACGAATATTCAAAATTGGCGCGCAAGTAACTTGAGACATTCAAAATTGTCTGAAAACTATTTGAAACATTGAAAATCGTCTCTCAAACGTTTCAAACCTCCAAAATTGCCGCGAAACTATTTGAAACATTCAAAATTGGCGTGCAAGTAACTAGGAACATTCAAAATCGTCTTGCAAACGTTTGAAATATTTAAAATTGGCGCGCAAACGTTTCAAATATGTTAAAATTGGCGCGCAAACGTTTGAAACCTTTAAAATTGCCTCGAAACTATTTGAAACATTTAAAATTGGCGCGCAAACGTTTGAAACATTTAAAATCGGCGCGCAAACGTTTGAAACATTCAAAATTGGCGCGCACACGTTACAAATATTCAAAATTGGCGCGCAAGTAACTTGAAACATTCAAAATTGTCTGAAACCTATTTGAAACATTGAAAATCGTCTCTCAAACGTTTCAAACCTCCAAAATTGCCGCGAAACTATTTGAAACATTCAAAATTGGCGTGCAAGTATCTTGGAACATTCAAAATCGTCTTGCAAACGTTTGAAATATTTCAAATTGGCGCGCAAACGTTTCAAATATGTTAAAATTGGCGCGCAAATTGCTTGAAACATTTAAAATTGGCGCGAAACTATTTAGATCATTTAAAATTGGCGCGCGAACGTTTGAAATGCTCAAAATTGCCGCCAAACTATTTGAAACATTCAAAATTGCCGCCAAATTGTTTCAAACACTTGAAATTGCCGCCAAATTATTCCAAACGTTCAAAATTGCCGCGCAAACTTTCGAATCGCTTGAAATTGCCGCCAAATTGTTCCAAACATTCAAATTTGCCGCCAAACAATTTCAAACCTTCAAAATTACCGCCAAATTGTTCCAACCCTTCAAAATTGCCGCCAAACAATTTCAAACCTTCAAAATTACCGCCAAATTGTTCCAAACATTCAAAATTGCCGCGCAAACAATTCCAAACCCTTCGAAACTGCCTCGAACTTAACACAATCACCATTCCTCCAATTCCCCCAGATTACCATCATTCCTCCAAACAATTCTTAATTCCCACAACCACGTTTCCCATTCCTAATCAACAACACATGAAACCAACCAATCGTAACTCCGAAACAACATACGAAAGTCCCTCGAATTCGAAATACAGGTGGACGAGCCGCACCTGCACGTGGCTACGCCCGGAAGCCAGCCGCCGTTGCTCCCGTTCCCGCCGGGCGAGGAACGGATCCCGCAGCCAAGCTACAATCAACCGCCGCCGAACGTTCCGCCGCACAACGCGCCGCTCCTCCCCGACCCGTACATGGGCCACAGGATCCCGATTTACGCGCACCAGCAGGGCTCCCATTACGGGCCGCCCAGGTACGAGCGGCCGCCTTATCAGCAACAAGGTTACAGGCCCTCGCAACCGCCCAGGAATTACAACGGCCCGCCGAGGCCCATCCGAGGCATGCACCATCGTGAGTATAGAGATCGGAAACGATCGTTTTTTGGCTTCTTTTGGGAGGTTTTGGCAGGTTTCTTTGGCGTTTTGTTGATAGGATGAGTTAAATTGGAGGTTGTTGTTGTTTGAGAAGGGTTTTGTTGGTAGGACGAGTTAAATTGTTGCTGTTGTTGTTGGTGTTGGTGTTTAAGAAGGGTTTTGTTGGTACGATGAGTTCCATTGTTGTTGTTTAATAAGGGTTTTGTTGACAAGACGAGTTGCATTGTTGTTGTTGTTTAATAAGGGTTTTGGTGACAAGACGAGTTCCATTGTTGTTGTTAACTTTCGAAGAATAGTGTGAAGGTTATGTTTTATATTTGGCACACCGCGATTTGGCAGGCGCGAGCTCGTGTTGTTGATAGTGGGAATGTTGGGAGTAGGCAGGACGAAAGTGGGATTATCAAAAGTAGGCTTTGAGGATACTAGGCTTGACAATAGTGGGCTTTGACAAAAGTGGGCTTTGACAAAACTAGGCTTGACAAAAGTGGGATTGACAAAACTAGGCTTGACAATAGTGGGATTGCCTAAAGTGGGCTTTGTCGATAGTAGGATTGCCTAAAGTGGGCCTTGACAAAACTAGGCTTGACAAAAGTGGGATTGACAAAAGTGGGCTTGTTAAAAGTGGGTTTTGACAAAACTAGGCTTGACAAAAGTGGGATTGACAAAACTAGGCTTGACAAAAGTGGGCTTTGTCAAAAGTGGGATTGACCAAACTAGGCTTGACAATAGTGGGATTGCCTAAAGTGGGCCTTGACAAAACTAAGCTTGACAAAAGTGGGCTTTGACAAAACTAGGCTTGACCAAAATGGTCTGGACAATAGTTGGTCTTGACAAGACTAAGCTTGACAAAAGTGGGCTTTGTCAAAAGTGGGCTTGACAAAACTAGGCTTGACAAAGGTGGGCTTTGACAAAACTAGGCTTGACCAAAGTGGTCTTGACAATAGTTGGTCTTGACCAGACTAGGCTTGACAGAAGTGGGCTTTGACAAAAGTGGGCTTTGACAAAACTAGGCTTGACCAAAGTGGTCTTGACAATAGTTGGTCTTGACCAGACTAGGCTTGACAGAAGTGGGCTTGACAAAACTAGGCTTGACCAAAATGGTCTGGACAATAGTTGGTCTTGACAAGACTAGGCTTGACAAAAGTGGGCTTTGTCAAAAGTGGGCTTTGTCAAAAGTGGGCTTGACAATACTAGGCTTGACAAAAGTGGGCTTTGACAAAACTAGGCTTGACAATAGTGGGATTGCCTAAAGTGGGCCTTGACGAAAGTGGGCTTTGACAAAAGTAGACTTGACAAAAGTGGGCTTTGACCAAACTAGGCTTGACCAAAGTGGTCTTGACAATAGTTGGTCTTGACCAGACTAGGCTTGACAGAAGTGGGCTTGACAATACTAGGCTTGACAAAAGTGGGCTTTGACAAAACTAGGCTTGACAATAGTGGGATTGCCTAAAGTGGGCCTTGACGAAAGTGGGCTTTGACAAAAGTAGACTTGACAAAAGTGGGCTTTGACCAAACTAGGCTTGACCAAAGTGGTCTTGACAATAGTTGGTCTTGACCAGACTAGGCTTGACAGAAGTGGGCTTGACAATACTAGGCTTGACAAAAGTGGGCTTTGACAAAACTAGGCTTGACAATAGTGGGATTGCCTAAAGTGGGCCTTGACGAAAGTGGGCTTTGACAAAAGTAGACTTGACAAAAGTGGGCTTTGACCAAACTAGGCTTGACCAAAGTGGTCTTGACAATAGTTGGTCTTGACCAGACTAGGCTTGACAGAAGTGGGCTTGACAATACTAGGCTTGACAAAAGTGGGCTTTGACAAAACTAGGCTTGACAATAGTGGGATTGCCTAAAGTGGGCCTTGACGAAAGTGGGCTTTGACAAAAGTAGACTTGACAAAAGTGGGCTTTGACCAAACTAGGCTTGACCAAAGTGGTCTTGACAATAGTTGGTCTTGACCAGACTAGGCTTGACAGAAGTGGGCTTGACAATACTAGGCTTGACAAAAGTGGGCTTTGACAAAACTAGGCTTGACAATAGTGGGATTGCCTAAAGTGGGCCTTGACGAAAGTGGGCTTTGACAAAAGTAGACTTGACAAAAGTGGGCTTTGACCAAACTAGGCTTGACCAAAGTGGTCTTGACAATAGTTGGTCTTGACCAGACTAGGCTTGACAGAAGTGGGCTTGACAATACTAGGCTTGACAAAAGTGGGCTTTGACAAAACTAGGCTTGACAATAGTGGGATTGCCTAAAGTGGGCCTTGACGAAAGTGGGCTTTGACAAAAGTAGACTTGACAAAAGTGGGCTTTGACCAAACTAGGCTTGACCAAAGTGGTCTTGACAATAGTTGGTCTTGACCAGACTAGGCTTGACAGAAGTGGGCTTGACAATACTAGGCTTGACAAAAGTGGGCTTTGACAAAACTAGGCTTGACAATAGTGGGATTGCCTAAAGTGGGCCTTGACGAAAGTGGGCTTTGACAAAAGTAGACTTGACAAAAGTGGGCTTTGACCAAACTAGGCTTGACCAAAGTGGTCTTGACAATAGTTGGTCTTGACCAGACTAGGCTTGACAGAAGTGGGCTTGACAATACTAGGCTTGACAAAAGTGGGCTTTGACAAAACTAGGCTTGACAATAGTGGGATTGCCTAAAGTGGGCCTTGACGAAAGTGGGCTTTGACAAAAGTAGACTTGACAAAAGTGGGCTTTGACCAAACTAGGCTTGACCAAAGTGGTCTTGACAATAGTTGGTCTTGACCAGACTAGGCTTGACAGAAGTGGGCTTGACAATACTAGGCTTGACAAAAGTGGGCTTTGACAAAACTAGGCTTGACAATAGTGGGATTGCCTAAAGTGGGCCTTGACGAAAGTGGGCTTTGACAAAAGTAGACTTGACAAAAGTGGGCTTTGACCAAACTAGGCTTGACCAAAGTGGTCTTGACAATAGTTGGTCTTGACCAGACTAGGCTTGACAGAAGTGGGCTTGACAATACTAGGCTTGACAAAAGTGGGCTTTGACAAAACTAGGCTTGACAATAGTGGGATTGCCTAAAGTGGGCCTTGACGAAAGTGGGCTTTGACAAAAGTAGACTTGACAAAAGTGGGCTTTGACCAAACTAGGCTTGACCAAAGTGGTCTTGACAATAGTTGGTCTTGACCAGACTAGGCTTGACAGAAGTGGGCTTGACAATACTAGGCTTGACAAAAGTGGGCTTTGACAAAACTAGGCTTGACAATAGTGGGATTGCCTAAAGTGGGCCTTGACGAAAGTGGGCTTTGACAAAAGTAGACTTGACAAAAGTGGGCTTTGACCAAACTAGGCTTGACCAAAGTGGTCTTGACAATAGTTGGTCTTGACCAGACTAGGCTTGACAGAAGTGGGCTTGACAATACTAGGCTTGACAAAAGTGGGCTTTGACAAAACTAGGCTTGACAATAGTGGGATTGCCTAAAGTGGGCCTTGACGAAAGTGGGCTTTGACAAAAGTGAGCTTTGACAAAACTAGGCTTGACCAAAGTGGTCTTGACAATAGTTGGTCTTGACAAGACTAGGCTTGACAAAAGTGGGCTTTGACAAAAGTGGGCTTGACAAAACTAGGCTTGACAAAAGTGGGCTTGACAGTAGTTGGCTATGACAAAACTAGACTTGACAAAACTAGGCTTGACAAAAGTGGGCTTGCCAAAAGTGGGCTTGTTAAAAGTGGGATTTGCGAAAAGTGAGATTGCCAAAACTAGGCTTGACAATAGTGGGATTGCCTAAAGTGGGCCTTGACGAAAGTGGGCTTTGACAAAAGTAGACTTGACAAAAGTGGGCTTTGACGAAACTAGGCTTGACCAAAGTGGTCTTGACAATAGTTGGTCTTGACCAGACTAGGCTTGACAGAAGTGGGCTTGACAAAACTAGGCTTGACAAAAGTGGGCTTTGACAAAACTAGGCTTGACCAAAATGGTCCGGACAATAGTTGGTCTTGACAAGACTAGGCTTGACAAAAGTGGGCTTTGACAAAACTAGGCTTGACCAAAGTGGTCTTGACGGGACTGTTCTGCTGTTACGATGGGTTCCATTGTTATTGTTACTTAACTCGCGTTCCAAGATAGGATCAGTTGTTAGTTAACTCAACTCGCGTTCCGTTACCATTACGAGTTCCATTCTTGTTGTTATTTAGCTCGCGGTTCTTTTTTGTATTGCAGCAGTTAATTATCGTGGGATGCAGCCGCCGCCGCCTGGTTTGGGCAGGAACATCCACAACGGGAATCCGCCCGGGTAAGTGTCGATCGGCACAATAACGGAAAGGGCGACAACCTAGCGCTCAAAAACTGACCTAACCCAAATCTAGACCGGAACCTAACCTAAACTTAGCATGACTGAGCGTGACCTAACCTTATGTTAATACGGCCTGATCTGGACCTATCCTGACCTAACCTCAATTGAACAAAACCCAACTCGATTCCAAGTGAACCTAATCGAAAGTAAAACTAACCTAACCCAAATCTAAACGTAACCAAATGTAAAACTGGTCTATGCTAACCTAAATCGAAGCCAAACCTAACCCAAACCTAGCGCGACTTAACCTGACCTAACCTTAACGTAATAGACTTTAATCTGGACCTAACCTGACCTAACCTCAATTGAACAAAACCCAACTCGATTCCAAGTGAACCTAACCGAAAGTAAAACTAACCTAACCCAAATCTAAGCGTGACCTAATCCAAAACGAGTCCATTCTAACCCAAACCTAACCCAAAGTTAATCCGAACCAAATGTAACCGAAACCCAAAGCAAACCTGATCTTAACTCGGGCGTAACGTAACCTAACCTAACCCAAAGCATGATCTGATGTAACGAAACCCTAAACTTGATCGAAACAAACCAAATTCGATCAATAGTGTAATCGAATCAGCGATTGTTTCGTTCAGAATAATCGACGATCCGCTGGAGGCGTTCGAGCGAATGTTGCGCGAGAAAGACGAGCGCGACAGAAGATTGGGGAAGCACAGGAGGCGTAGCAGGAGCAGATCGAGATCCCGAAGCTACAGCAGATCGAGATCGCGATCGTTCGGCCGTAGATCGCCGTTCCCGCCGCGTTTAAGCAGATCTCGAAGCCCGCCTTCGAAACGGCGATCGTCTAGATCGCCGTTGCCTTTGAGAGCCCGCAGCAGGACTCCTAAAAGGAGATCGAGAAGCGGGAGCTTCTCTATAAGCAGGTAATATCGTGTTCCAAGCTTCGGTTAAGTTCGGTTAACTTCGGTAATTATTGTAATAATTAACTTCCACTCAAAGTTTCAGTTAAATTTTGGTTAAATTTGCCACTATTTCAACTTCGGGTAACTTCGGTTATCTTCGTCTATGTTCGGTTAACTTCGGTTAAGTTCGGTTAACTTCGGTAATCGTCGTAATAATTAACTTCCACTCAAAGTTTCAGTTAAATTTTGGTTAAATTCGCGATTAATTCAACTTCGGGTAACTTCGGCTATCTTCGTATATGTTCGGTTAACTTCGGCTAAGTTCGGTTAAGTTCGGTTAACTTCGGTAATCGTCGTAATAATTAACTTTCACTCTAAGTTTCAGTTAAATTTTGGTTAAATTTGCCATTATTTCAACTTCGATTAACTTCGGCAATCTTCGTATATGTTCGGTTAACTTCGGCTAAGTTCGGTTAAGTTCGGTTAACTTCGGTAATCGTCGTAATAATTAACTTTCACTCAAAGTTTCAGTTAAATTTTGGTTAAATTTGCCATTATTTCAACTTCGGGTAACTTCGGTTATCTTCGTATATGTTCGGTTAACTTCGGCTAAGTTCGGTTAAGTTCGGTTAACTTCGGTAATCGTCGTAATAATTAACTTTCACTCAAAGTTTCAATTAAATTTTGGTTAAATTTGCCATTATTTCAACTTCGATTAACTTCGGCTATCTTCGTATATGTTCGGTTAACTTCGGTTAACTTCGGCTAACTTCGGCAAAGTTCAATAATTACTGTATTAATTGACTTCCACTCAAACTTTCAATTAAATTTCGTTTCCAATTGCATTAATTAACATAATTTCAATGATTAATCGTTCGTTACAATTGATAATTGTATTATAATTGATCATTACAATATACATAATTGATTACACATTATTAATCATATAATTGATTATTCTAATTAACGTTATCACAAATTTCAATCATTTCATTATCAATATCTTCACAATTTCGCTAATCAATCGATTATATTATAATCAACATAATAATCATCATAATTTCCCTAATCAATCGATTGTTATATAATCAACATTATCATCATCATAATCACGCTAATCAATCGATTATATTACAATCAACATAATCATCTTCACAATTTCGCTAATCAATCGATTATGAAAGAATCAACATTATTATCATAGTCACAATTTCGCTAATCAATCGATTATTAAAGAATCAACATTATTATCATCATCATAATCACGCTAATCAATCGATTATATTACAATCAACATAATCATCTTCACAATTTCGCTAATCAATCGATTATTAAAGAATCAACATTATTATCATCATCATAATCACGCTAATCAATCGATTGTTAAAGAATCAACATAATCATCTTCATAATCACGCTAATCAATCGATTATTAAAGAATCATCATTATTATCATCATCATAATCACGCTAATCAATCGATTATTAAAGAATCATCATTATTATCATCATAATCACGCTAATCAATCGATTATATTACAATCAACATAATCATCTTCACAATTTCGCTAATCAATCGATTATTAATGAATCATCATAATTATCATCATCATAATCACGCTAATCAATCGATTATTAAAGAATCATCATTATTATCATCATAATCACGCTAATCAATCGATTATATTACAATCAACATAATCATCTTCACAATTTCGCTAATCAATCGATTATTAAAGAATCAACATTATTATCATCATCATAATCACGCTAATCAATCGATTGTTAAAGAATCAACATAATCATCTTCACAATTTCGCTAATCAATCGATTATTAAAGAATCAACATTATTATCATCATAATCACGCTAATCAATCGATTATATTACAATCAACATAATCATCTTCACAATTTCGCTAATCAGTCGATTATTAAAGAATCAACATTATTATCATAGTCACAATTTCGCTAATCAATCGATTATTAAAGAATCAACATAATCATCATCATAATCACGCTAATCAATCGATTGTTACATAATCAACATAATAACCATCATAATCTTAACAATTCGAGTTTCTAACAAACGATTCTTCTCCTTCTTTTCGCAGATCCAGATCGTATTCGCGGAGCCAGTCGCCGCGATTGTCCCTATCGCGCGACAGAGATCGCGACAGAGATCGCGATCGCGACAGGGATCGCGATCGAGACAGGGATCGAGAGAGGGATCGAGAGAGGGATCGAGAGAGGGATCGAGAACGCGAACGGGAACGGGAACGCGAACGCGACAGGGAGAGAGATCGGGAGAGGGATCGAGAGAGGGATCGAGATCGCGATCGGGATCGAGAATTGCTGCCGAGGTATCGATCGCCGGCCAGATCGCCGCCGAGGTACGTTCGATTGTCTGAATTCAAATTGTCTTAATTAAGATTGTCTTAATTAAAATTGGCGAAATTCGCAACAAAATTCACCGTTTGAAATTGAAATAGAAATTGTTGGGCCCTTGAGAAATGTAAAGTCGAAGCTTTGGGCCTTGAAAAATATCAATTCGAAGCTTTGGGCAGTGAGAAATGTAATGTCGAAGGTTTTGGGCCTTGAAACATGCAAAGTCGAAGCTTTGGGCCTTGAAAAATATCAATTCGAAGCTTTGGGCAGTGAGAAATGTAATGTCGAAGCTTTGGGCCGTGAAAAATGTAAAGTCGAAGCTTTTGGGCCGTGGAAAATATCAATTCGAAGCTTTGGGGCCTTGAGAAATGTAAATTCGAAGCTTTGGGCCTTGAAAAGTGGAAATTCGAAGCTTTGGGCCTTGAAAAGTGGAAATTCGAATCTTTGGGACCTTGAAAAATGTAAAGTCGAAGCTTTGGGCCTTGAAAAATGTAAAGTCGAAGCTTTGGGCCTTGAAAAGTGGAAATTCGAAGCTTTGGGCCTTGAAAAATGTAAAGTCGAAGCTTTGGGCCTTGAAACATGCAAAGTCGAAGCTTTGGGCCTTGAAAAATATCAATTCGAAGCTTTGGGCAGTGAGAAATGTAATGTCGAAGCTTTGGGCCGTGAAAAATGTAAAGTCGAAGCTTTTGGGCCATGGAAAATATCAATTCGAAGCTTTGGGGCCTTGAGAAATGTAAATTCGAAGCTTTGGGCCTTGAAAAGTGGAAATTCGAAGCTTTGGGCCTTGAAAAATGTAAAGTCGAAGCTTTGGGCCTTGAAAACTATCAATTCGAAGCTTTGGGGCCTTGAGAAATGTAAAGTCGTAACTTTGGGCCTTTAAAAGCGTAAAGTCGAAGCATTGAGCCTTGGAAAATGTCAATTCGAAGCTTTGGGCCTTGAGAAATGTAAAATCGAAGCTTTCGGCCTTGAAAACTATCAATTCGAAGCTTTGGGGCCTTGAGAAATGTAAAGTCGTAACTTTGGGCCTTTAAAAGCGTAAAGTCGAAGCATTCGGCCTCGGAAAATGTCAATTCGAAGCTTTGGGCCTTGAAAAAAAAGTGCAGTCGAAGCTTTGGGCCTTGAGAGGCCCAAAATTTCAAATTTGCGCGTTTGTGATCCTCAAAATTCTTTAAGAACTTCACCATGAATTCGAAACCGTCGAAAAATCAATTACTTCGCCGTTAAACTATCGAAACTACGATTTGCACACTTTTGGGCCCAATTTGGGCCCTAAATAAACGTCACTGGCCCAATTCTTCACGTTCCAAGCTAGGAAACCTTCAAAATTGCGATGTTCCACTGTTGAAACGTTCGAAACTGCGCTATTCCGCTGTTAAAACGCGCCAAAGTCAATATTTCACGTTCCACTCGCTTTTGGGCCCAATTTGGGCCCTAAATAAACGCGACTGGCCCAATTCTTCACGTTCCAAGCTTGGAAACCTTCAAAATTGCGATGTTCCACTCTTGGAACGTTCGAAACTGCATTATTTCATTGTTAAAATGCGCCAAAGTCAATATTTCACGTTCCACTCGCTTTTGGGCCCAATTTGGGCCCTAAATAAACGTCACAGGCCCAGTTCTTCAAGTTCCAAGCCAGGAAACCTTCGAAATTGCGATGTTCCACTCTTGGAACGTTCGAAACAGCGCTATTCCACTGTTAAAACGCGCCAAAGTCAATATTTCACGTTCCACTCGCTTTTGGGCCCAATTTGGGCCCTACATAAACGCGACTGGCCCAATTCTTCACGTTCCAAGCTAGGAAACCTTCGAAATTGCGATGTTCCACTCTTGGAACGTTCGAAACAGCGCTATTCCACTGTTAAAACGCGCCAAAGTCAATATTTCACGTTCCACTCGCTTTTGGGCCCAATTTGGGCCCTAAATAAACGCGACTAGCCCAATTCTTCACGTTCCAAGCTGGGAAACCTTCAAAATTGCGATGTTCCACTCTTGGAACGTTCGAAACAGCGCTATTCCACTGTTAAAACGCGCCAAAGTCAATATTTCACGTTCCACTCGCTTTTGGGCCCAATTTGGGCCCTAAATAAACGCGACTGGCCCAATTCTTCACGTTCCAAGCTAGGAAACCTTCGAAATTGCGATGTTCCACTCTTGGAACGTTCGAAACAGCGCTATTCCACTGTTAAAACGCGCCAATGTCAATATTTCACGTTCCACTCGCTTTTGGGCCCAATTTGGGCCCTAAATAAACGCGACTGGCCCAATTCTTCACGTTCCAAGCTAGGAAACCTTCGAAATTGCGATGTTCCACTCTTGGAACGTTCGAAACTGCATTATTTCATTGTTAAAATGCGCCAAAGTCAATATTTCACGTTCCAATCGCTTTTGGGCCCAATTTGGACCCTAAATTAACGTCACTGGCCCAGTTCTTCAATTTCCAAGCTAGGAAACCTTCAAAATTGCGATGTTCCACTGTTGAAACGTTCGAAACTGCGCTATTCCGCTGTTAAAACGCGCCAAAGTCAATATTTCACGTTCCACTCGCTTTTGGGCCCAATCTGGGCCCTAAATAAACGCGACTGGCCCAATTCTTCACGTTCCAAGCTGGGAAACCTTCAAAATTGCGATGTTCCACTCTTGGAACGTACGAAACCGCGCCAAAGTCAATATTTCACGTTCCACTCGCTTTTGGGCCCAATTTGGGCCCTAAATAAACGTCACAGGCCCAGTTCTTCAAGTTCCAAGCTAGGAAACCTTCGAAATTGCGATGTTCCACTCTTGGAACGTTCGAAACTGCGCTATTCCACTGTTAAAACCCGCCAAGACCCATATTTCACGTTCCACCCACTTTTGGGCCCGAAATAAACGCGACTGGCCCGATTTTTCAGATTCCAACGGGACAGGGAGCGCGACAGGGAGCGTCCGCGTTCCCGTGAGCCGCGGGACGGTTACAGCAGCTACTACAACGACTCGCCGGCCCACGATTACCAATTCCGCGAGCGGGAGAGGGATCTGCCGCGCGAGAGGCCCGCCGCGAGGTATCAGGCCCGGGCCCAACCGGCCCAGCACAACATCCCGCCTCTGTTGCCGCATCTGGTTAGCGGAAGCCACCAGCAGCCGCAGCCGCCGCAGCCTCCGCCTCCTCTAATGTCGTTGGGAGCCGCAGCTACGGACAGGAAAGACTATTATGATTCCTACAACAGGTATTTCCGCCTCATACCTACTTTAATTCATGATGTACACGCCACGCAGACACCGTGCTGCTGCCCTGGTTAGAGAGAGAGAGAGAGAGAGTGTTTTTAGAGTTATGATAACGATTGGTAATCGTGCGCGAGAGAGCGTGTGTGTGCGCGCGCGAGAGAGAGAGAGAGAGAGAGAAAACACGAGATGGCGCCGGTTTTTGTTTACCGAAATGTTTATTTTTGGACGTTGTTGTTTTTCCGTTTTTGGGCCTTTTCGCCAATTCGAGGGCGATTAGTCGCGTTACCGGCGGGCGGATCGAGATGGCCTTGAAATATGTTACGAAGGGACCTATTCTGGACAAATTTTGCCTCTTGGTGAAATTGGCTCAAGGTCATAGTTTTCGATATATTGACGAAAGTATGCGAAAAGCCGAAGTTTCCCGAATATTGCCGATCTTGGCCGATCTCCACGGCCTTGAAATATGTTATGAAGGGACCTATTCTGGACAAATTCTGCCTCTTCCTAAAATTGGCTCAAGGTCATAGTTTTCGAGATATTGGCGAAAGTATGCGAAAAGCCGAAGTTTGCCGAATATTGCCGATCTTGGCTGATCTCCACGGCCTTGAAATATGTTGTTAATGGACCTATTCTCGACAAATTTTGTCTCTTACTAAATTTGGCTCCAGGTCATAGTTTTCGAGATATTGGCGAAAGTATGCGAAAAGCCGAAGTTTGCCGAGTATTGCCGATCTTGACCGATCTCCACGGCCTTGAAATATGTTGTTAATGGACCTATTCTCGACAAATTTTGTCTCTTACTAAATTTGGCTCCAGGTCATAGTTTTCGAGATATTTGCGAAAGTATGCGAAAAGCCGAAGTTTGCCGAATATTGCCGATCTTGACCGATCTCCACGGCCTTGAAATATGTTGTCAATGGACCTATTCTCGACAAATTCTGCCTCTTCCTAAAATTGGCTCAAGGTCATAGTTTCGGAGATATTGGCGAAAATATTCAAATTTTACACATTTTCTCTTTTTCAAGGCCATTAAAATCATTTTCCCACGCCTCTAACGCGACTAATCAACCGAACTGAGGTTTGCACGCGTGCGCAACTGTCCGTCGTATTATACATCGAGCGTTTTTTTCTGTCTGCGCTGCTGTGATTCATTTACGAACCGCGAGAAATCCTCAATCGACAATCGATAACTGCGTCGGTAACTTACCGACGTTTCCCTTCGAAAACGTCGGTAAAAATCGACGCGTTGCGTGTGTTTCGATGTTTAAGTAGTCCACTGCGTTACCGACTTCGATTCAAGCAAAATCTCGCATCGAATCGCGTTTTAAAGCGCGTTGAAATGACTTGAAATCGACGATTAAGTAAAAATCCTGTTTGCAATTTTCACGGTCTGTTTATTATTATTATTTTAGTGCCAAATGTCGGTAACGCAGCTTTCGCATGTGGATAAAGTAATGGAAAGTTTATCGGGAAGATTGTGAAAATTCTGGGCCCAAAATTCGATCGCCAATTGCGAACTGGCCCAAAATTTAATCGTCGATTGCAAGCTGGCCCAAAATTTGCCATTTTAAACGTCTCTGCGATGAATTGTGCAAATGTTGGGCCCAGAAATTAATCGCCAATTGCAAACTGGCCCAAAATTTAATCGCCAATTGCAAACTGGCCCAAAATTTAATCGTCGATTGCAAGCTGGCCCAAAATTTGCCATTTTAAACGTCTCTGCGATGAATTGTGCAAATGTTGGGCCGATAAATTAATCGCGAATCGTAAACTGGTCGAAAATCTTGTCAATAATTGCGAACTGGGCCAAAATTTGACGAATAATTGCGAACAGGCCCAAAATTTGACAATTGGCCGAAAATTTGCGCTACAAAAGTTCGTAAAATTGGCAAAATTATTTAAAAATGATTGGAAAAACTTTATCCACAAGATTGTGAAAGTTTTGGGCCCTAAAATCGTCGCCAAATTTGTAAACAGGCCCGAAAAAATGATCGTTGATCGCGAATTTTGATTTTTGAAATTTCGCAATGAAAAAGTGCGAAAATTTTGGCACCAGATTGGGAAAATTATCGGTAATCAGTCGAATTTTTATCGCCGATTGTGAACAGGCCCAAAATTTGATGTGGAGGACATTATTGGAAGGTTTGTGAAAGTTTTGGGCCCGAAAAATTATCGATAATCGGAAAGTGGATCAAAATTTTATGGATAATTGGAAACTGGCCCAAAAATCGTATGGATAATTGCAAATTGGTCAAAATAATTATAGTTAATTGCAAACTGAGCCAAAAAATTGTGGTTAATTGCGAACTGGCCCAAAATCTTATAGTTAATTGCAAAGTGGCCCAAAAAATTGCGGTTAATTGCGAATTGACCGAAAAATCTCGTCGATAATTGCAAACTGGCCCAAAATTTTATGGTTAATTGCGAACTGGCCCATAAATCTTATAGTTAATTGCAAACTGGCCCAAAATTTCGTCGATTATTGCGAATTGGCCGAAAAAATTACAGTTAATTGCGAATCGATCCAAAGAAATTGACGATAATTGCAAATTGGTCCAGAAATCTTATAGTTAATTGCAAACTGGCCCAAAATTTTATGGTTAACTGCGAACTGGCCCAAAATCTTATAGTTAATTGCAAACTGGCCCAAAGAATTGCGGTTAATTGCGAATTGACCGAAAAATCTTATAGTTAATTGCAAACTGGCCCAAAATTTTATGGTTAATTGCGAACTGGCCCATAAATCTTATAGTTAATTGCAAAGTGGCCCAAAATTTCGTCGATTATTGCGAATTGGCCGAAAAAATTACAGTTAATTGCGAATCGATCCAAAGAAATTGACGATAATTGCAAATTGGTCCAAAAATCTTATAGTTAATTGCAAACTGGCCCAAAATTTTATGGTTAATTGCGAACTGGCCCAAAATCTTATAGTTAATTGCAAACTGGCCCAAAGAATTGCGGTTAATTGCGAATTGACCGAAAAATCTTATAGTTAATTGCAAACTGGCCCAAAATTTTATGGTTAATTGCGAACTGGCCCATAAATCTTATAGTTAATTGCAAACTGGCCCAAAAAATTGCGGTTAATTGCGAATTGGCCCAAAAAATTATGGTTAATTGCAAACTGGCCCAAAATTTGCGGTTAATTGCAAACTGGGCCAAAAATCTTGTCGATTATTGAAAATTTGGCCAAAAATCTTATTGTTAATTGCAAACTGGCCCAAAATTTTATGGTTAATTGCGAATTGGCCCAAAAATCTTATAGTTAATTGCAAACTGGCCCAAAATTTTATGGTTAATTGCGAACTGGCCCAAAAATCTTATAGTTAATTGCAAACTGGCCCAAAATCTTGTCGATAATTGCAAACTGGCCCAAAATTTTATGGTTAATTGCGAATTGGCCGAAAAATCTTGTCGATAATTGCAAGCTGGCCCAAAATTTTATGGTTAATTGCGAACTGGCCCAAAATCTTATAGTTAATTGCGAACTGGCCCAAAGAATTGTGGTTAATTGCGAACTGGCCCAAAATCTTATAGTTAATTGCGAACTGGCCCAAAGAATTGTGGTTAATTGCGAATTGGCCGAAAAATCTTATCAATAATTGCGAACTGGCCCCAAAAAATTACAGTTAATTGCGAACTGGCCCAAAAATCGTATGAATAATTGCAAACCGGCCCAAAATTTTGCGAACCGGCCGAGAAATTCGCGCGTGAGTGAGAAACGAATGCGAGAGCAGCGAAGAATTTTGATATTGAGATAAACCGTCGCGTCGCTTTAGTTTAAGAGAAAATCTGTTTGTAAACGCGCCTTTAGACGATTATTACACGTGGAGAAAGACGAAAACGCACGGAAATACACGGAAATGCACGACACGAACACGGAAACATACGGAAACACACGAAAACAGACGAAAACACGCGAAAACAGGCGAAGATTTATATTTGTTTTGCGAATATTTGTTAACGAACACGAAAAGGGGATTTACATTCGGTTTTATATTCGATATTCTATCGTCGATCGTTGTGAACCGGCCGTATTTGCTATTGTGTGTAAATAGAGAGAGAAAGAGAAACACAAAGACAAAAATATAAACATGAACACAAAAACAAAAACATAAACACAGAAACAAAAACATTAACACCAACGTAAACAAACATGGAACAAAATTAGATAAACAAACGCATGAACACAAGTATAAACACAAACATAAACAAACATAAACGAACACAAAATCACATAAACACAAAATACTTAAACACAAATTACTTAAACACAAAATCACATAAACACAAAATACTTAAACACAAAAGCACATAAACACAAAATACTTGAACACAAAAATACATAAACACAAAATACTTGAACACAAAAATACATAAACACAAAATACTTGAACACAAAATCACATAAACACAAAATACTTGAACACAAAAATACATAAACACAAAATACTTAAACACAAAATCACATAAACACAAAATACTTGAACACAAAATCACATAAACACAAAATACTTAAACACAAAAGCACATAAACACAAAATACTTGAACACAAAAATACATAAACACAAAATCACATAAACACAAAATACTTGAACACAAAATACTTGAACACAAAAATACTTAAACACAAAATCACATAAACACAAAATACTTGAACACAAAATCACATAAACACAAAATACTTGAACACAAAATACTTGAACACAAAATCACATAAACACAAAATACTTGAACACAAAAATACATAAACACAGAAACACAAAAACACAGAAACACAAAAACACAGAAACACAAAAGCACAAAAACCCAGAAACGTGAACACAAAAACAGAAACACACGAAAACAAAGAAACACAGGAACAGAAAAAAGAGAGGAAAGAAGGGAAAATACAATGAGAAAGCTTCTTAACGGTTGAGGGGAAAGAAGAATTCGAACTGGAAGAAGAAGAAGAAGAAATCCTTTTGGAGTGGAGCCGAAGAAAAAAAAAAAAAAAAAAAAAAAAAAAAAGCGAAGAGAATCGATCGAATCGATCTTCGAATAAACGGTAAATAAATTGTGTGTGTCCGAGAAGAATGTCTCCTATGACAAAGAAAGAGACGTTGGAAAAGAAAGAAAAAAAGAAAAGGAAAGGAAGAATAGGAAAATAGAGGGAGATAGAGAAAGGTGCGAAATTTGAAGATGCCCCCAGCTACTTTCTGAACTCCTGTCGGAGGCGAAGTTGAAGAACGGGAAGAGAACGTTGCTGCAAACGGATCGCCAGGGGGCTGAGAACGACTGTGTGATCCGCATGGTTTCTGAATCAGGTGAATTCAGGGCCGAATCAACATTCGTAACCGGAGAATATAAATCGCGTTCACGGTCGATTCTTCGTGTCTTTCGTTTTGTTTGCTTTTTCTAACGATATCGCTTGGCAATTCGAGGATCGAGAGAAAGAGAGAGAGAGAGAGAGATTTAGGTTCGAGGGGGAAGAGGAGGGATTCGTGGGCGGTTTCATTAGTTTCATTTATTTTACTTCGCTGTAGGATTTGAATATTGTATTGAATGAATTTCGATTCGATTAAATCGGCGGTCGCATTCGAATGAATTGAATTCGATTGAATTGAATTGAATTCAATTGGATTGAATTCAATTGGATTGGATTGTATTCAATTGGATTGAATTCGATTGAATTGAATTCGATTGAATTGAATTCAATTGAATTCAATTGGATTGAATTCGATTGAATTGCATTGAATTCAATTGGATTGAATTGAATTGGATTCAATTGCATTGAATTCAATTGGATTGGATTGAATTCAATTGGATTGAATTCGATTGAATTGAATTCAATTGGATTGGATTGAATTCAACTGGATTGAATTCGATTGAATTGAATTCAATTGGATTGAATTGCATTGAATTCAATTGGATTGAATTCAATTGGATTGAATTGCATTGAATTCAATTGGATTGAATTGAATTGAATTCAATTGCATTGAATTCAATTGGATTGGATTGAATTGAATTGGATTAGATTGAATTGGATTAGATTGAATTGGATTGCATTGGATTCAATTGGATTGATTTGAATTGAATTCGATTGAATTCAATAGGATTGGATTGAATTCAATTAGATTGGATTGAATTCAAATGAATTGGATTTAATTCAATTGGATTGGATTGCATTGAATTCAATTGATTTGGATTGGATTGAACTGAATTCAATTGGATTGAATTGAATTGAATTGCATTGAATTCAATTGGATTGGATTGCATTGAATTTAATTGAATTCAATTGGATTGAATTGCATTGAATTGAATTGCATTGAATTGGATTCATTTGAATTGTAATTGAATTGAATTCAATTGGATTGGATTGAATTCAATTAGACTGAATTGATTTCAAATGAATTGGATTTAATTCAATTGGATTGAATTGAATTGAATTGGATCGAATTGAATTCAGTTGGATTGGATTGAATTCAATTGAACATTATTGGATTAAATTGTATTAGATTGAACTGAATTCAATTGGATTGAATTGAATTGCATTGAATTCAATTGATTTGGATTGGATTGAACTGAATTCAATTGGATTGAATTGAATTGAATTGCATTGAATTCAATTGAATTGGATTGCATTGGATTTAATTGAATTCAATTGGATTGAATTGAATTCAGTTGAATTGGATTGAATTGAATTCAATTGAATTGGATTGGTTTGAACTGAATTCAATTGGATTGAATTGAATTGAACTGCATTGAATTCAATTGGATTGGTTTGGATTGGATTGAATGCAATTGGATTGGATTGAATTCAATTAGATTGAATTGATTTCAAATGAATTGGATTTAATTCAATTGGATTGGATTCAATTGGATTGCATTGCATTGGATTCAATTGAATTCAATTGAATTCAATTGGATTGAATTGGATTGAATTGAATTGGACAGGATTGGATTGAATTGCATTGAATTCAATTGAATTGAATTGGATTGAATTGGATAGGATTGGATTGAATTGCATTGAATTCAATTGCATTGAATTCAATTGGATTGGATGCATTTGAATTGGATTGAATTGAATTCAATTGCATTCAATTCAATTGGATTGGATTGAATTGCATTGAATTCAATTGGATTAGATGCATTTGAATTGGATTGAATTGAATTCAATTGGATTGAATTCAATTGCTTTGAATTGAATTCAATTGGATTGAGTTGAATTCAATTGGATTGGATTGAATTGCATTGAATTCAATTGAATTGAATTGGATTGAATTGGATAGGATTGGATTGAGTTGCATTGAATTCAATTGAATTGAATTGGATTAAATTGGATAGGATTGGATTGAATTGAATTGAATTGCATTGAATTCAATTGATTTGGATTGGATTGAACTGAATTCAATTGGATTGAATTGAATTGAATTGCATTGAATTCAATTGAATTGGATTGCATTGGATTTAATTGAATTCAATTGGATTGAATTGAATTCAGTTGAATTGGATTGAATTGGATTGAGTTGAATTCAATTGGATTGGATTGAAGTGCATTGAATTCAATTGAATTGAATTGCATTGAATTGGATAGGATTGGATTGAATTGCATTGAATTCAATTGAATTGGATTCATTAGAATTGTAATTGGATTGAATTCAATTGGATTGGATTCATTTGAATTGGATTGAATTGAATTCAATTGGATTGAATTCAATTGTATTGAATTGAATTGAATTCAATTGGATTGAATTCGATTGAATTCAATTGGATTGAATTCGATTGAATTGAATTCGATTGAATTGAATTCAATTGTATGAATTTAATTGGATTGGATTGAATTGAATTGGATTGGATTCGATTGAATTCAATTGGATTCGATTCGATTGAATTCAATAGGATTGGATTGAAATCAATTGCATTGAATTGAATTCAAATGAATTGGATTTAATTCAATTGAATTGGATTCAATTGGATTGGATTGCATTGAATTGGTTTGCATTGAATTGGATTCAATTGAATTCAATTGGATTGGATTCAATTGAATTGAATTGCATTCAATTCAATTGGATTGGATTGAATTGCATTGAATTCAATTGGATTGAATTCAATTGCTTTGAATTGAATTCAATTGGATTGAGTTAAATTCAATTGGATTGGATTGAAGTGCATTGAATTCAATTGAATTGAATTGCATTGAATTGGATAGGATTGGATTGAATTGCATTGAATTCAATTGAATTGGATTCATTTGAATTGTAATTGAATTGAATTCAATTGGATTGGATTCATTTGAATTGGATTGAATTGAATTCAATTGGATTGAATTCAATTGTATTGAATTGAATTGAATTCAATTGGATTGAATTCGATTGAATTCAATTGGATTGAATTCAATTGGATTGAATTGAATTCGATTGAATTCGATTGAATTCAATTGGATTGGATTCATTTGAATTGGATTGAATTCAATTGGATTGGATTGAATTGAATTGGATTGGATTCGATTTAATTCAATTGAATTGGATTCAATTGGATTGGATTGCATTGAATTGAATGGGATTGCATTGAATTGAATTGGATTGGATTGGATTGGATTGGATTGGATTGAATTGAATTGGATTGGATTGAATTGCATTGGATTCGATTGTGTTTAATTCAATTTGGTTGAATTCAATTGAATTGGATTGAATTGAATCCAATTGAATGTTATTGGATTAAATTGAATTGGATTGAACTGAATTCAATTGGATTGAATTGAATTCAATTGGATTGGATTGGATTCAATCGGGATTGAATTGTGGATTAAATTCGGATTGAATTGGATTTAATTTAATTGGATTGAGTTGGACTAAATTGTACTCGAATTGAATTGGATTAAGTTGGATTCCAATTGAATTGAATTCGATTGAATTTAATCGGCATTCAATTGTGGATTAAATTGGAATTAAGTTGGATTAAATTCGGTTCGAATTCAATTCAATTCAATCCAATTAAATTGCATTCGAATCGAATTCAATTCGATCCAATTAAATTGCATTCGAATTGCATCGAATGAAGTCTTATTGAATCGACTAAAATCGTGGTGCGAAACTCGATGGAACCTCGAATGACAAGCGATGTATATTACAAGCAATACAATAAACGTTTACTAAATAGAAAGGAAGAAGGAAAAGTAAGTTACGAATGTTGGTTTCTTTCACTTTTGGCTTTTCTTTCCTACTATATATTCATATCTCTACATTCACATTTATATTTCCATTTGCATATTTACGTACGCAAATACAAATATAAATAGAAAGTTAACTAACAAGAAGAATGCACAGGTGAAAAGAATTATGTTTACCCAATTTTACACGAATCTCGCAGCCTTCTTTTTTTTCATCTTCCCGCCACGCGTAATGGAAAATTAAAAAAAGGATAAGAAAAATGTGCGTTCGAATCAAAGAAACGCGGCAATGCTTTAAAGAGAGAGAAGAGTTTCTTCTTGGTTTTTTTTTTCTTTTTTCTTGTCGGTTTAAAACGCTTCGTTTTTCTATCGTCGCAATTTTGCGAAATTAACGAGTTTCAATCGAAGGATCGCGGATTTTTCGGCGTCGCGCGTTTTTCCACTTCTTTTGCTGTTTTCTTCTTCCCGCTTTTGTTTTCAATGGGAAATGTTGCGAACTGGACGAAGGGAAATTGCTTCGGCCGCGTTCGAAACTCTGGAATTTCAGGGAAGGAAATTGGAAGGAAATTAGGGGGAAATTTGGAAAAGAGTTAAAAGGAATTTTGGTGAAACGTGACGCGGGTGAAATTCGAGTTTTGGGAGTGAACTTAAAATAATTGAAGAGCAAATGAACCTAACCTAGACCGAAATTAACCTAACTCGAACGTAATTTGGACCAAAACTGAAGTTAACTGAAAAGAAATGTTAGTCAAACTTAACCCAAAGTTAATCTAGGCCAAGAGTGACCTAACTCAAGCCTAACTTAGGTCAAATTTATAGTAACTCAAAAGCAACTGATCCCAAACCTAACCTAGACCGAAATTAACCTAACTCGAACGTAATTTGGACCAAAACTGAAATTAATTGGAAAGAAATGTTAGTCAAACCTAACCCAAAGCTAATCTAGGCCATGAGTGACCTAACTCAAGCCTAACTTAGGTCAAATTTATAGTAACTCAAAAGCAACTGATCCCAAACCTAACCTAGACCGAAATTAACCTAACTCGAACGTAATTTGGACCAAAACTGAAGTTAACTGGAAAGAAATGTTAGTCAAACCTAACCCAAAGCTAATCTAGGCCAAGAGTGACCTAACTCAAGCCTAACTTAGGTCAAAATTATAGTAACTCAAAAGCAACTGAACCCAAACCTAACCTAGACCGAAATTAACCTAATTCGAACGTAATTTGGACCAAAACTGAAGTTAACTGGAAAGAAATGTTAGTGAAACCTAACCCAAAGTTAATCTAGGCCAAGAGTGACCTAACTCAAGCCTAACTTAGGTCAAATTTATAGTAACTCAAAAGCAACTGAACCCAAACCTAACCTAGATCGAAATTAACCTAACTCGAACGTAATTTGGACCAAAACTGAAGTTAATTGGAAAGAAATGTTAGTGAAACCTAACTCAAAGTTAATCTAGGCCAAGAGTGACCTAACTCAAGCCTAACTTAGGTCAAAATTATAGTAACTCAAAAGCAACTGATCCCAAACCTAACCTAGACCGAAATTAACCTAACTCGAACGTAATTTGGACCAAAACTGAAATTAAGTGGAAAGAAATGTTAGTCAAACCTAACCCAAAGCTAATCTAGGCCAAGAGTGACCTAACTCAAGCCTAACTTAGGTCAAATTTATAGTAACTCAAAAGCAACTGATCCCAAACCTAACCTAGACCGAAATTAACCTAACTCGAACGTAATTTGGACCAAAACTGAAATTAAGTGGAAAGAAATGTTAGTCAAACCTAACCCAAAGTTAATCTAAGCAAGAAGTAACGAAACTCAAACCTAACTTAAGGCCGTAAGAATCCTAACCTAACCCAAACCTAACCCAAACCTAATCCAAGCCTAAGCAAAGCTAGCGAAAGTTACAAAAATTCACCAAAATTCAACCGTTTGTGGAGATCGAGATTCGACAAAAAATTCCCTAAAATCCTAACCCAAGCCTAGCTTGACCTAACCCGAACCTAACCTAACCGAACGTAAACCTAATCGTAGCGTAGTTGAATTCAAAGCTAAGCAAAGTTAGCGAAAGTTACAAAAATGCGTCGAAATTCAACAATTCGTGAAAACCAAAATTGGACATGAGAATTCCTTGAAAACCGTAACCTAACCGAAGCCTAGCCTAACCTAACCCAGACCTAATCTAAGCCTAACTCAAACTTAAGCTAAACTTGACCAAAGCTAGCGAAAGTTGTGGAAATTTGCCAAAATTCAAGAAAAACTTCCTAAAAATGCTAAACAAAGCGTAGCTTAACCTAACTCAAACCTAGCCTAACCTAACCTAAACCAACCCCAAACCTAGCTTAACCTGACCCAAACCTAATCCAAACCTAACGAAAATTAGCGAAAGTTACAAAAATGCGTCAAAATTCAACAATTCGTGAAACCCAAAATTCGACAACAAAAGAATTGCTTAAAAATCCAAACCTAACCGAAGCCTAGCCTAACCTAACCCAATCCTAATTGAAACCTAGCTTAACCTAACCCAAACCTAACCCAAACCTAACCAAAATTAGCGAAAGTTACAAAAATTCGCCAAAATTCAACAATTCGTGAAAAGCAAAATTCGACAACAAAAGAATTCCTTAAAAATCCCAACCTAACCGAAGCCCAGCTAAACCTAACTCAAACCTAAGCTAACCTAACCCAAACCTAACTGAAACCTAACCTCAAACCTTACCAAAGTTAGCGAAAGTTACAAAAATTCGCCAAAGTTCAACAATTCGTGAAAACCAAAATTCGACAACAAAAGAATTCCTTAAAAATCCCAACCTAACCGAAGCCCAGCTAAACCTAACTCAAACCTAGCTTAACCTAACCCAAACCTAATCAAAGCTAGCGAAAGTTACAAAAATTCTCCAAAATTCCACAAAAGTTTCCAAAAAATCCTAACCAAAGCCCAGCTTAACCTAACTCAAACCTAAGCTAACCTAACCCAAACCTAACCCAAACCTAATCCAAACCTAGCTTAACCTAACCCAAACCTAAGCAAAGTTAGCGAAAGTTACAAAAATGCGCCAAAATGCAACAATTCTTAAAAACCACAATTCGACAACAAAAGGAATTCCTAAAAACTCCCAACCTAACCCAAACCTAACCCAATCCTAACCCAAACCTAGCTTAACCTAACCCAAACCTAAGCAAAGTTAGCGAAAGTTACAAAAATGCGCCAAAGTTCAACAATTCGTGAAAACCAAAATTCGACAAAAGAATTCCTTAAAAATTCCAACCTAACCGAAGCCCAGCTTAACCTAACTCAAACCTAAGCTAACCTAACACAAACCTAACCCAAACCTAATCCAAACCTAGCTTAACCTAACCCAAACCTAAGCAAAGTTAGCGAAAGTTACAAAAATGCGCCAAAATGCAACAATTCTTAAAAACCACAATTCGACAACAAAAGGAATTCCTAAAAACTCCCAACCTAACCCAAACCTAACCCAATCCTAACCCAAACCTAGCTTAACCTAACCGTGGCCTGGCCGAAGTGAAACCAAGCACAAAAACCTAACAAAATCCAGCGAAAGTTCCAAAAAAATTCGCCAACATTCGACCGCGCTCAGCTTTCGCCGAATCGAACGAACCGAAAAAGTACCAACAAAAGAACCAAAAAAAAAAAAACGAAACATTGCGCTTGGAAAAAAGCGCGCGAAAGTGAGATCCGCGATCCGTCGACAAGCGAAGGAAAGCAAAGAATAGGAACGGGGGAAAAAAGGACGGCAGAAAGGCGGCAGCTTTGGGAAATTTAGAGATTTAACTTATCAGAAATTGTCTATCAACGATAGAAAAGGGAACAATAAAAGAAGCGTAAAACGAACGGCGGACGGCGGGGGGTATGTCTCGGCAGCGTTGTCCGTGTTCTCACACGGCGCGTACGTATCCTTTCTGTTTGCACAGATACCCGGGCCCGTCGAATCAACGATTCGGCAGTCCGTTGCAGCACAAACGTTTCGACGACGTGGCGCCGCCCGGTACCGAGGGTTACTACGATCTATCGCCGCCCGGCGTCGAGTTGGCCGAGAAATCGATCCGCGACGATCGCGAGCGACGCTTGTTACGCGAGCAGGAGGACCGGGAGCACTCCGTCAAGGATCACGAGAACGAGGAGAGGGAGAGAATCCCTATCAGGGAGGACAGGTGATAATTAACGCGTCCATCGCATTCCTTTAATCCTCTACTTAACAATCATTTACTGTCCTTTCAATCAAAACAAAGCTTCCTTCCTTTGACCCAAAAGAAAGCCAAGCAAAGCTTCCTTTAACCCAAAGCAAAGCTAAGCAAAGCTTCCTTCCTTTAACCCAAAACAAAGCTAAGCAAAGCTTCCTTTAAACCAAAACAAAGCAAAGCAAAACAAAGCTAAGCAAAGCTTCCTTTAACCCAAAACAAAGCTAAGCAAAGCTTCCTTCCTTTAATCCAAAGCAAAGCTAAGCCAAGCTTCGTTCCTTTAACCCAAAGCAAAGCTAAGCAAAGCAAAGCTAAGCAAAGCAAAGCTTCCTTTAACCCAAAGCAAAGCTAAGCCAAGCTTCGTTCCTTTAACCCAAAGCAAAGCTAAGCAAAGCTTCGTTCCTTTAACCCAAAGCAAAGCTAAGCCAAGCTTCGTTCCTTTAACCCAAAGCAAAGCTAAGCAAAGCAAAGCTTCCTTTAAACCAAAGCAAAGCAAAGCGAATTGATGAATGGCGTTTGAAGGAACCGGGAGCGCGACGATCGTTTGCGAGAGAGGGAGGACAGAGAGCGAAGGATCGTGAATCGGGATCGGGAGGATCGCGAGAGGCCAGCGTTGCCGAGGGATCACGACGAGAGGGCGAGGGAGAAGGAGGACAGGGAGAGGCGGGAGAAGGACAAGGAGAGGGACGAGCGGCATAACAGGGATCGGCGGGAGGACGATCGGCATTTGGAGAAGAAGGATTACGACAAGGATCGGTACGCGGAGTTATTAATAATTGTGATTATTTGTGTTGCCATGAGTTTCTTCTGGTTTTATTGTTTCTATGTCAACGCTTACTTTCTTGTATTTTCGGGGGATATGGTCAATTCATTGGGTTACGCTGGCCACGCCCACATTCTTGCCTTATGACGGCCACGCCCACTTTCTTATATATCGTTCACCACGCCCACTTTATTATATTTCACTTCTATCGCGTGTATTTCATTAGCCACGACTACTTGCCCGTGTTTTCGATGGTTACGGCCAATTCACCGTGTTACGCTGGCCACGCCCACTTTCTTGCATTGCCACGGCCACGCCCACTTTCTCATATATCGCTAACCACGCCTACTTTCTTATATTTTGATTAATTGGCGTGTATTTCATTAGCAACGCATACTTTCTTGTGTTTTCGGTTGCTATGGTCAATTCATTGGGTTACGCTGGCCACGCCCACATTCTTGCCTTATGACGGCCACGCCCACTTTCTTATATATCGTTAACCACGCCCACTTTATTATATTTCACTTCTATCGCGTGTATTTCATTAGCCACGACTACTTGCCCGTGTTTTCGATGGCTACGGCCAATTCACCGTGTTACGCTGACCACGCCCACTTTCTTGCATTGCCACGGCCACGCCCACTTTCTCATATATCGCTAACCACGCCTACTTTCTTATATTTTGATTAATTGGCGTGTATTTCGTTAGCAACGCTTAATTTTCCGTATTTCGGTGGCTACGCACAATTCATTGGGTTACGATGGCCACGCCCACTTTCTTGCATTACCACGGCCACGCCCACTTTCTCATATATCGCTAACCACGCCTACTTTCTTATATTTTGATTAATTGGCGTGTATTTCATTAGCAACGCATACTTTCTTGTGTTTCGCTGGTTGCCCCCTTTATCCTGTATTTTGGCTGGCCACACCCACTTTCTGGTGTTTCGCTAACCACGCCCACTTTCTTATATATCGCTAACCACGCCTACGTTCTTATATTTCACTTCCATCGCGTGTATTTCATTGGCCACGCTTAATTTCTCGTATTTCGGTGGCTACGACCACTTCATCGTGTTACGCTGGCCACGCCCACATTCTCGCGTCTCTTTAACCACGCCCACTTTCTCATACATCGTTAACCACGCCTGCATTCCCGTATTTCTCATACATCGTCTAACCACGCCCACTTTCGCGTCCATCGGCTAACCACGCCCATTTTCACGCATTCCGCGCCCTAAAACTGACCACGCCCCCTTTGCCCGCAGTTACAGGGACGACAGGGATCGCCACCGTCCCGAGGACAAGCCACGCCCCCGCGACAAGGACCGCCACGACCGTTACGAGCCCGACAAGGACCGGCACGATCGTTACGATCGCCGTTCGTCCGCGGATCGCAAGAAATCCCGCAAATCGCCCACGCCTTACGCTCAAAAATCCTCCCACCCGAATCCGAAGGAAGCCACGCCCGATCGTTCGGCGAAGAAGAAGGACAAGGATCACGAGGAGAAATGCGAGGAGAAACGGAAGGAGAAGAAGCTGAAGGAGAAGAAGAAGAAGAAGGACGACGAGAAGGAGAAGAAGAAGAAAAAGAAGAAGGAGAAGAAATCGGTATCGAAAGAAACGTCGTCGAAAGACGAAGCTGCGAAGATCGCGACGGTGGAAACGATAGAAGCAGCGCAGGACGAGAAATCGATGGAAGCGACGATCGGCTGCTCGCCGAGGAAAGCCGAGGCGAAGCCGAACTCGCCCGAAGACGAGAATTCGTCTAATCAGCAATTAACAGGGGAAACGTTGATTTTACCGGAAGCGTCGCAATCGGGCTTCGAGGACAAATCGTTGGCGATGAATCCCGAGCCTCCGGAGTTCCCCGAAGCAAGCCCGGAAACGGCCGAACGCGCTTTCGGCACGAATCCGCCGAATCCGAACTTCAAACCGATTCCGGAGTTGAAATCCGACTCGAAACCGATCGACAGCCTTTATTCCGGTTTGGAGGACGCGGAGATAAACACTGTGATCACCGAGAAGTATTCCCTGATCAGCGACGAGATCGCCGCGGACTTGGAAGGGGGGATAAAAGCGTCGAACGCGGAGAAATCGCCGATAATCGTTGCCAACAAAAAGGACGAATTTTTGGCGCCAATCCCGGAATTATCGAAGTGGGAGCGCGAAGAGGCGCCGGAAAAGAACGCGGACGATGAATCGGCGAACTCGAACGACAAACTGGACCTGGAAGAACCGAAAACGTCGAAAATCGTCACGTCGGAAGTCTTGAAACGGGCTGAGAACGCGATCTTCCAAAAGGCGATAAACGCGATTCGTCCGATCGAGATAAAGAAGATCAGCGAGAGTCGGAAGGTTCTTTACCAAAACCCTGAACCAAAGATCGTGGAAGTGGACACCGGATCGCGGAAAAGCGTGAACGTGACGATAAACGTGGGCAGAAACGAGCGAAACGTTGAAATAACCGAAGCGAGCGTGAAAAAGGCGAAATTGGATCGGACGAAGTTCAAACCTGTGCCGGAAACGTTTTCCCCTACGCGGTTATCGGCGAAAGAACGTTTGGGGGACAAGATAGAGGACGTTTCTAAAGAACGAAAGGCTAGCCCGATGAAAAACTTCGCCGAGAGGCGAGAGAGCAAAGGGGAACCGCGCAATCGAAGCCCCAGGCGCGAGAAACGCGCGGCCACGCCCATTAGGGGCGTGGCCGGGGCGGAGATGGGCGTGGCCGAGCGCAAGGTGTTCCTGGAGGAGCGAAAGAGGGAGGGAAAGGAGAGGAACAAGGAGAGGAACGATTTCCGCGGCGATAGGCACGATTTTCGTTCCTCCAGAGGCAATAACAGTGATTCAAAGGACAGGAGGACGCCCAATTTAGGGGCGGGGCAATTGAAGCGAGTGGGCGTGGCCAAGGCGAGTGGGCGCGAGGAGGAGGAGGAGCGCAGGCGCGACAAGAAGCCGAAGGAGGAGAAGAAGCGTAAGAAAGAGCATCGAAGTCGCAGTAAATCGAAGGAGCACAAAAAGAGGAAGGAAAAGAAGCATAAGAGGGACAAGGAGAAGAATATGGAGAGGAAGCAGAAGCATAAGGAAGTGGGCGTGGTCAAGGAGAAGGTTGCGGAGGGGAACGAGGAGAATCAAACAGCGGACGCTTCGTTGATCGAGGGAACGGCGAACAAGAAGCAGAGAAAGAATCCGAGGCTCGTTTCCGATCGAAAGCGGAGCATTTTGGACGAGGCGAGCTTCGAGCCCGATTACAGCGCCTCCGATTCCGAATCCGAGGCGGAGGAGAGCGGAAAGTTGGGCTCGTTGCAGGCGAAGAAGTTGAAATTGGAGGAAACAGGCGGGATCGTCGGGAAAGACGAGTTGGACGCGAAAACGGCGAAGAAACGGCAAAAATCGTCGAGTTCCGACGATTCCACGAGCTCCGACGAGACGACGACGAGCGACAGCGAGAGTTCCGATTCGGAGAGCCACAGGAAGAAGAGGAGAAAGCACAAGAAGCACAAGAAAAGGAAATCGGTTAAGAAAGAGACGAGCAGCGACACGTACACGGACACCGACACGTCGGAGACGAGCAGCGACGAGGAGAAGCACAAGAAGAAGAAGAAATCGAAGAGCAGGAGCAGCAAGGGGAAGAAGAAGAAGAAGTCGAAGCACAAATGACGCCGTTAATGGGACGGGGCCTGGGGACGTGGGTTCCCGACGAAACGGTACGTTTGTTTTTTTGTTGCCGGTACATTTTTTGCGGGGCTGGATGGAGAACGTGGATTAGAGAGGCGGGGAATCAATGGGCGTGGCTTAGAAAGGCGGGGAATTAATGGGAGTGGCTTAGAAAGGCGGGGAATTAATGGGAGTGGCTTAGGAAGGCGGAGAATCAATGGACGTGGCTTAAGAAAGGCGGGGAATTAACATGCGTGGCTTAGGATGGCGAGGAATTAATAGGAGTGGCTTAGAGAGGCGGAGAATCAATGGGCGTGGCTTAGAAAGGTGGGGAATTAACATGCGTGGCTTAGAAAGGCAGGGAATTAACAGGCGTGGCTTAAAGAGGCGGAGAATCAATGGGCGTGGCTTCGAAAGGCGGAGTACCAATGGGCGTGGCTTAGAAAGGCGAGGAATTAACAGGCGTGGCTTCGAAAGGGGGAGAATCAATGGGCGTGGCTTAAGAAAGGCGGGGAATTAACATGCGTGGCTTAGGATGGCGAGGAATTAATAGGAGTGGCTTAGAGAGGGGGAGAATCAATGGGCGTGGCTTAGGAAGGTGGGGAATTAACATGCGTGGCTTAGAAAGGCAGGGAATTAACAGGCGTGGCTTAAAGAGGCGGAGAATCAATGGGCGTGGCTTAGAAAGGCGAGGAATTAACAGGCGTGGCTTAGAAAGGCGGAGAAGCAATGGACGTGGCTTAAGAAAGGCGGGGAATTAACATGCGTGGCTTAGGATGGCGAGGAATTAATAGGAGTGGCTTAGAGAGGGGGAGAATCAATGGGCGTGGCTTAGGAAGGTGGGGAATTAACATGCGTGGCTTAGAAAGGCAGGGAATTAACAGGCGTGGCTTAAAGAGGCGGAGAATCAATAGGCGTGGCTTAGAAAGGCGAGGAATTAACAGGCGTGGCTTAGAAAGGCGGAGAAGCAATGGACGTGGCTTAAGAAAGGCGGGGAATTAACATGCGTGGCTTAGGATGGCGAGGAATTAATAGGAGTGGCTTAGAGAGGGGGAGAATCAATGGGCGTGGCTTAGGAAGGTGGGGAATTAACATGCGTGGCTTAGAAAGGCAGGGAATTAACAGGCGTGGCTTAAAGAGGCGGAGAATCAATGGGCGTGGCTTCGAAAGGCGGGGAATTAATGGGAGTGGCTTCGAAAGGCGGGGAATTAACAGGCGTGGCTTAGAAAGGCGGAGAAGCAATGGACGTGGCTTAAGAAAGGCGGGGAATTAAGATGCGTGGCTTAGGATGGCGAGGAATTAATAGGAGTGGCTTAGAGAGGGGCAGAATCAATGGGCGTGGCTTAGGAAGGTGGGGAATTAACATGCGTGGCTTAGAAAGGCAGGGAATTAACAGGCGTGGCTTAAAGAGCGGAGAATCAATGGGCGTGGCTTCGAAAGGCGGAGTACCAATGGGCGTGGCTTAGAAAGGCGAGGAATTAACAGGCGTGGCTTCGAAAGGGCGAGGAATTAACGGGCGTGGCTTAGAAAGGCGGGGAATTAGTGGGCGTGGCTTAGAAAGGCGAGGAATTAACGGGAGTAGCTTAGAAAGGCGTAGAATTAATAGGGGTGGCTTCGAAGGGCGGAGAATCAATGGGCGTGTCTTAAGAAAGGCGGGGAATTAACAGGCGTGGCTTAGAAAGGCGGGGAATCAAGGGGCCTGGCTTAGAAGGGCGAGGGATTAACGGGAGTGGCTTAGAAACGCGGGGAATCAATGGGCCTGGCTTAGAAGCGCGAGGAATTAACGGGCGTGGCTTAGAAAGGCGGGGAATTAGTGGGCGTGGCTTAGAAAGGCGAGGAATTAACGGGAGTAGCTTAGAAAGGCGTAGAATTAATAGGGGTGGCTTAGAAAGGCGTGGAATTAATGGGCGTGGCTTAGAGAGGCGAGGAATTGACGGGAGTGACTTGGAAGGCAGGAAATTAATCGCCGTGGCCTAAGAAGGCGGATAATCAAAATGGGCGTGACTTAGAAATGCGGGGAATCAATGGGCGTGGCTTGGAAACACGGAAAATCAATGGGCGTGGCTTAAGAAAGGCGGGGAATTAACGGTCGTGGCTTAGAAAGGCGGAGAATCAATGGGCGTGGCTTAGAAAGACGGAGAATCAATGGGCGTGGCTTAAGAAAGGCGGGGAATTAACAGGCGTGGCTTAGAAAGGCGGGGAATCAATGAGCCTGGCTTAGAAAGGCGGAGAATTAAAGTGCGTTGCTTAGGAAGGCGGAGAATCAATGGGCGTAGCTTAAGATGGTGGAGAAATGAAGTGCGTTGCTTAGGAAGACGGGGAATCAATGGGCGTCGCTTAAGAAGGTGGAGAATTGAAGTACGTGGCTTAGGAAGACGGGGAATCAATGTGGGTGGCTTAAAAAGACGGGGAATTAACGTGCGTGGCTTAGGAAGGCGGGGAATCAATGGGCGTGGATTAGAGAGGCGGAGAATCAATGGGCGTGGCTTAGAAAGGCGGGGAATCAATGGGCGTAGCTTAGAAAGGCGGGGAATCAATGGGCGTCGTTTAGAAGGGCGATGAGTTAATGGGCGAGGCTTAGAAAGGCGGGGAATCAATGGGCGTGGCTTAGAAATGTTGGGAATCAATGGGCGTGGCTTGGGAAGGCACGAAATTAATGGGCGTGGCTGAAGAAGGCGGACAATTAATGGGCGTGGCATAGAAAGGCGTGGAATCAATGGGCGTGGCTTAGAAATGTTGGGAATCAATGGGCGTGGCTTAGGAAGGCACGAAATTAATGGGCGTGGCCGAAGAAGGCGGATAATTAATGGGCGTGGCTTAGAGTGGCGTGGAAAAACAGTGGCTTTAAAAAACATAGATTTTAAAGGGCGTGGCTTTCGAAAACGTAGATTTAAGGTGTGCGACTTTGAAAAACATAGATTTAAGGGGTGTGGCTTTAAAAACGAAGATTTTAAAAGGCGTGGCTTTCAAAAACGAAGCTTTTAACGTTCCAATTTAACGATGTATCATTAATATTCGTTTCTTCTCTTCCAGGTGTCTTTGGTTTTGCTTTCTCTTCGATTCCACGATTCCGAACGCAACGACCACCTTCTTTCTTTTAACCCCGCAACGGTCGACGAGATTTTTCGCGTCTCGAAAGCCTCTGCAAATCTTCGCCCGTTTTCCTCCCTTCACCTTCATTTCGGACGCGTTGCGAATGGAGAAAAAGTGTTTAATGTTATTCGTAATGAAGAGATCGAACGAAGGAACAACAACTTGTACATTATTATTATTATTATCGTAGCGATTTCACACGATTAGAGTTCAACGATCACGCGCAACATTTCGAGACACGACGAACGGAAATGGAAATGGGAAACGTAACGATTGCGTAATGTTTAAGATCTCAACATTATTGCGAATTGTCATTATTATCATTATTATTATTATTATTATTATTATATAGAATACGTTATTGAAACATTATCATTACGTAATGTAAAACCGCTGTAACGACGTGTGTGTAATAAAGAGTCAAGGAATTCTTTTAAGCAACAATGTTCGCCGTTTAAATGTAGCCAATAAATCGTTTCGCAATTTAGCGGAATTTTACAAACACTTGGGGAATTTTCGGATAATAAAAAAACGTCAATTGGGAGAAATTTGTGTAAATTAATCGTTTATTGCTCTTTTTTGGGTGGCAATTGTCGAATACAATAAAAAGTCGCAATTATCGCGTAGAAAATTCGAATTTGTCGCATTTATCGCGTAGCAAATGCAAATTTTCGCGTTTCTTCGCAATGATCGAATAGAAAATTCGTGTTTGTCGCAGTTATCGAAATCGGTGGCTTTTTTAAGATGAATTTTTGAAGGTTTTGAAGGTTTCCAACATGCTGCATAATAATGGCAAATCGGCCGAATTTTCGCTCTCTTTTAAACCCAAATTTTGCAGCATCAAAGTTCGGTCCAACGATTGCTTCGATAAATCGCATTCTGAAAGGATGAAAACATGGTTAAATCACTGGAAATGTTGCGATTAATGTTTGCAATTCAATGTTACGTTTAGTTTAATTCGGCAAGTTGGCGAAGTTTAAGTTTGACGAATTTAAAAGTGGAGAAAGTTTCAAATTGGATGAATTTAGAATTGGGTAAATTTAGAATTGGACGAATTTAAAAGTGGAGAAAGTTTAAAAATGGACGAATTTAGAATTGGTGAAATTTGGAATTAGGTAAATTTAGAATTGGAGAAATTTGAAATTGGACGAATTTAAAAGTCGAGAAAGTTTAAAATAGGATAAACTTAGAATTGGATAAATGGAAAATTGGATAAAGTTAGAATTGGACGAATTTAGAATTGAACAAAATTAGAATTTGATAAATTTAGAAAAGTGGTTAAATTTAGAATTGGACGAATTGAGAATTGGATGAATTTAAAATTGGATAAAATTAGAATTGGACGAATTTAGAATTGGGCGAATTTAGAATTAAAGAAAATTAGAATTGGATGAATTTAGAATTGGACAAATTTAGAATTGGACAAAATTAGAATCGGTTAAATTTAGAATTAGGTAAATTTAGAATTGGCCAAATTTAGAATCGGATAAATTTAGAATTGCATAAATTTACAATTAGGTAAATTTAGAATTGGACGAATTTAAAAGTGAAGAAAGTTTAAAATTGGATAAATTTAGAATTGGGTAAATGGAAAATTGAATAAAATTAGAATTGGACGAATTTAGAATTGAACAAAATTAGAATTGGATAAATTTAGAATTGAATAAATTTAGAATTAGACGAGTTTAGAATTGGATAAATTTAGAATTGGACGAATTTAGAATTGGACAAATTTAGAATTAGACAAATTTAGAATTGGGCAATTTTAGAATTGAATAAATTTAGAATTGAATAAATTTAGAATTGGACGAATTTAGAATTGGACGAATTTAGAGTTGGACGAATTTAGAATTGTACAAAATTAGAATTGGATAAATTTAGAATTGGACAAATTTAGAATTGGACGGAATTTAGAATTGGACAAATTTAGAATTGTACAAATTTAGAATTGGGCAATTTTAGAATTGAATAAATTTAGAATTAGACGAGTTTAGAATTGGATAAATTTAGAATTGGACAAATTTAGAATTGGGCAATTTTAGAATTGAATAAATTTAGAATTAGACGAGTTTAGAATTGGATAAATTTAGAATTGGACATAATTAGAATTGGGCAATTTTAGAATTGAATAAATTTAGAATTAGACGAGTTTACAATTGGACAAATATAAAATAAGGCAAGTATAAAGTTGACCAAATACAAAGTTGCGCAATCACAAAGTTGCACAAATACAAAGTTGCACAGTAACAAAATTGCAAAATTGCACGATTACAAAGTTGCACTATTGCAAAGTGGCACGAATGCAAAGTTGCACGGATACAAAGTTTCACAATTAAAAAAAATGCAGAATTGCACGATTACAAAGTTGCACTATTACAAAATTGCGCAAATGCAAAATTGCACAAATGCAAAATTGCACGAATACAAAGTTGCACAAGTGGACAAATGCAAAATTGCACAGATACAAAGTAGCACAAATGCAAAATTGGCCGAATACAAAGTTGCACAATTACAAAGTTGCACTTGAAATTATACCAAATCCCTGTTTTTGAAACCGAAAAACAATGGACCATTTTTGCGTTTCTCACCCGAAACGAAAACCGTGCGACTGTATTTGTATCCCATCCAATCCAGATACTCTCGGATCAATTCGTTCAGCAGAATTATGTTGAAAGGAGGCTTCGACGATTTCGATTCGCTTCCCGTCGCTTTCTTCGTGCTCGACAAAAGCGCGATCACCTCGCTGCACATTTCCGCTTTTATTCGGCCCAAATTTCCGTCCGCTTTCAGCGATTCTCTCACCGCTGGAATACAAAAAAGTTCGATTGCGAATGTGAACGAGTAAAGTAAAGAATTCGTCGATTTCAACTTTGTTTTTCTTTTTACTAATGAATAAAGTGATGAATTCGTCGATATCAACTTTGTTTTTTGTTACTAACGAATAACTAAAGAATTCGACGTTTTTCAACTTTCTTTTTTTACTAACGAATAAAGTAAAGAATTCGACGGTTTCAACTTTGTTTTATTAATGAATAAAGAAAGAAAGGATTCGTCGTTTTCAACTTTGTTTTTCAACTAATGAATAAAGTAAAGAATTCGTCGTTTTCAACTTTGTTTTTCCTAATGAATAAAGTAAAGAATTCGTCGATTTCAACTTTGTTTTTGTACTAATGAATAAACTAAAGAATTCGCCGTTTTCAACTTTGTTTTTTACTAACGAATAAAGTAAAGAATTCGTCGTTTTCAACTTTGTTTTATTAATAAATAAAGAAAGAAAGAATTCGTCGTTTTCAACTTTGTTTTTACTAATAAATAACTAAAGAATTCGTCGATTTCAACTTTGTTTTCAACTAATGAATAAGCAAAGAATTCGTCGATTTCAACTTTGTTTTTTTACTAATGAATAAAGTAAAGTATTCGTCGATTTCAACTTTGTTTTTTACAAATGAATAAAGTAAAGAATTCGTCGTTTTCAACTTTGTTTTATTAATAAATAAAGAAAGAAAGAATTCGTCGTTTTCAACTTTGTTTTATTAATAAATAAAGAAAGAAAGAATTCGTCGTTTTCAACTTTGTTTTTACTAATAAATAACTAAAGAATTCGTCGATTTCAACTTTGTTTTCAACTAATGAATAAGCAAAGAATTCGTCGATTTCAACTTTGTTTTTTACTAATGAATAACTAAAGAATTCGTCGATTTCAACTTTGTTTTTACTAATGAATAAAGTAAAGAATTCGTGGATTTCAACTTTGTTCTTTCTACTAATGAATAAAGTAAAGAATTCGTCGTTTTCAACTTTGTTTTATTAATAAATAAAGAAAGAAAGAATTCGTCGTTTTCAACTTTGTTTTTTACTAATGAATAAAGTAAAAAATTCGTCGTTTTCAACTTTGTTCTTTTTACTAATGAATAAAGTAATGAATTCGTCGGTTTTCAACTTTGTTTTTTACTAATGAATAAAGTAAAGAATTCGTCGTTTGCAACTTTGTTTTTTACTAATGAATAAAGTAAAGAATTCGTCGGGTTTCAACTTTGTTTTATTAATAAATAAATAAAGAAAGAATTCGTCGTTTTCAACTTTGTTTTTTACTAATGAATAACTAAAGAATTCGTCGATTTCAACTTTGTTTTTTTACTAACGAATAACTAAAGAATTCGATGTTTTTCAACTTTGTTCTTTTACTAACGAATAAAGGAAAGAATTCGTCGATTTCAACTTTGTTTTTTTTACTAACGAATAACTAAAGAATTCGACGTTTTTCAACTTTGTTTTTTTACTAATAAATAACCGAAGAATTCGTCGATTTCAACTTTGTTTTGCTACTAACGAATAACTAAAGAATTCCACGTTTTTCAACTTTGTTTTTTTACTAATAAATAAGCAAAGAATTCGTCGGTTTTCAACTTTGTCTTACTAATGAATAAATAAATCTAGAATTCGTCGATTTCAACTTTGTTTTTCACTAACGAATAACTAACGAATTCGTCGTTTTCATTTTAAATATTGTTTCTTTTACCATACAACGTGTTTTTGAAAAGAGATTCGAAGGAAAGTTTCCATTATTATTTTTGCTTTTAAGAAAATCGCTCACCGTTAATCAAATCCTTTTCCGTCGCCATAATTTTTCCACTTATTACGTCACGCTTGTTTCGTAAACAAAACCAAGGGAAACCGAGATGATTTCGATTTATTCGATTAACTTTCGATCCGCCAATTTTATTATTAATCGATGCAAAACACGGTTAGGTCTGGGTTAGGTTAATTCAAGGGATTTTTCAGTGATTTCCAATTGATTTAAGTTAAGTTAGGTTAATGTTAATGATTTTATAGCGATTTCTAATTGATTCGAAATAGGTTAGGTTAGGTTAGGTGAAGTTTTGTTATTATTAACGATTTCAAAGCGATTGTCGACTAATTTAAGATGGGTTAGGCTTGGGTTAGGTTAAGATAAACGGTTTGAAACAATTTTAAGATGGGTTAGGCTTGGGTTAGGTTGCAATAAACACTCTTAAAGGGATTCACAATAAATTTAAGATGGGATAGGTTTGGGTTAGGTTAAAATAAACACTTTTAAAGGGATTCACAGTTAATTTAAGATGGGTTAGGCTTGGATTAGGTTGCAATAAACACTTTTAAAGGGATTCACAATAAATTTAAGATGGGTTAGGTTTGGGTTAGGTTACTATAAACAATTTGAAACCAATTTAAGATAGGTTAGGTTTGGGTTAAGTTAAAATAAACACTTTTAAAGAGATTCATAATAAATTTAAGATGGGTTAGGTAATAATAAACGTTTTGAAACAATTTTAAGATGGGTTAGGTTTGGGTTAGGTTACAATAAACACTTTTAAAGAGATTCACAGTTAATTTAAGATGGGTTAGGTTAAAAGAAACACTTTTAAAGAGATTCACAATAATTATAAGATGGGTTAGGCTTGGGTTAGGTTAAGATAAACGGTTTGAAACAATTTTAAGATGGGTTAGGTTTGGGTTAGGTTACTATAAACAATTTGAAACCAATTTAAGATAGGTTAGGTTTGGGTTAAGTTGCAATAAACACTTTTAAAGGGATTGACAATAAATTTAAGATGGGTTAGGTTAGGGTTAGGTTAACATAAACGATTTTCAATAGATTTAGGATGGGTTAGGCTTGGGTTAGGTTAAGATAAACGGTTTAAAACAATTTTAAGATGGGTTAGGCTTGGGTTAGGTTAAAATAAACACTTTTAAAGAGATTGACAATAAATTTAAGATGGGTTAGGTTTGGGTTAGGTTTGGGTTAGGTTAAGATAAACGATTTGAAACAAATTTAAGATGGGTTAGGTTACTATAAACGATTTCAAAACAATTTGCAAGAAATTTGAGATGGGTTAGGTTTGGGTTAGGTTTGGGTTAGGCTTGGGTTAGGTTAAGATAAACGGTTTAAAACAATTTTAAGATGGGTTAGGTTGCAATAAACACTTTTAAAGAGATTCACAATAATTTTAAGATGGGTTAGGCTTGGGTTACGTTACAATAAACGCTTTGAAACAAATTTAAGATGGGTTAGGCTTGGGTTAGGTTAAGATAAACGATTTGAAACAATTTTAAGATGGGTTAGTTTTGGGTTAGGTTACAATAAACGATTTGAAACATTTTTAAGAAGGGTTAGGTTTCGGTTAGGTTGCAATAAACACTTTTAAAGTGATTCACAATGAATTTAAGATGGGTTAGGTTTGGGTTGGATAATAATAAACGATTTGAAACAAATTTAAGATGGGTTAGGTTTGGGTTAGGTTACAATAAACGGTTTAAAACAATTTTAAGATGGGTTAGGTTTGGGTTTAGTTACAATAAGCGATTTTAATAGGATTTGAAGCAAATATGCTGAAATCCACTGAAATCAATTCAAATCAATTATAATCCATTGCAATCCATTATAATTCACTGAAATCCATGAAAATTCGCTAAAATCTATTAGAATCAATTGAAATCCATTCAAGTTCACTGAAATCCACTAAAATCCACCAAAATTCGCCGAAATCCATGAAAATTCGCTAAAATCTATTAGAATCAATTGAAATCCATTCAAGTTCACTGAAATCCACTAAAATCCACCAAAATTCGCCGAAATCCACTAAAATCTATTAAAATCCACTGAAATTCGCTGAGATCTATTAAAATCCATGGAAATTCGCTAAAAATTCATTCGAAAACGGCGCCAAATGAATTCCCAACTTCGTTATTCATCCCGACGAATTTCAAACTTGCCGCCTAAATTTCCAACAAAATGGCGTCTCTTAATCTCGTGCCTAGCTTCAAGTTTAAACAATATTCCGGCGTCAGCGACGTTTAAAACGTCAACCTTCAGCAGTCAGTTTCTCTAACCTGACGAAAGCTCGTAATTTTCGTCCGCAAGATCGCGAAAAGTTCGAATAATCGTCGTTCTAAATTGCGAATCGCGCCGAATTTCGCGGTGAAAGATTCGCCAAACAACCGGACAACGAAACCAAATGAAACTGTTGAATTTGAACGATATTTAAAATGGATTTCGACAGATTGCAGCGAATTGCAGTGGATTTTAACGAATCTCGATCAATTCCAATGAATTTTACCGCGTTTCAATCGATTTCCACGAATTTCAGTGGATTTTAACCGAATTTCGACGCTAAAACGAAGAAGAATTTTACCGCGTTTTAATTGATTTCCACGGATTTCAGTCGATTTTAACCGAGTTTCGACGCTAAAACGAAGAAGAATTTTACTGCGTTTTAATTGATTTTGACGAATTTCAGTCGATTTTAACCGAGTTTCGACGCTAAAACGAAGAAGAATTTTACTGCGTTTTAATTGATTTTGACGAATTTCAGTCGATTTTAACCGAGTTTCGACGCCAAAACGAAGAAGAATTTTACCGCGTTTTAATCGATTTCCACGAATTTCAGTGGATTTTAACCGAGTTTCGACGCTAAAACGAAGAAGAATTTTACTGCGTTTTAATCGATTTCCACGAATTTCAGTGGATTTTAACCGAGTTTCGACGCTAAAACGAAGACGAGGAAGAATTGAATTAATGGACGATTGAAGGAAAACCTAACCTGCAAAAGAATCGAAAGTGATTAACTTAAAATTGTTTATTTGGTAAATTAATTATTATTAACAAATTGTTGAATTATAGAAAATAATCGAGTTCTGATTTTTAGGGAATCGTTGGACGAGTTATGCTGGTTTTAAGAAGCCTGCAAAACGCGAATTCGTTGGTTCTGCTCGGCGGAATTCTGCTGTGCTTGGTTTTCATGATTCAGGTGAAGCAGATTTATAACAACAATCAGAAGTTCAATCGATACTTGGGCTACAAGGATTACGTAAGTCCAGTTTTACGCTATTTTTGTTATTCCTTCGTTTTTCATTATTTTCTTGTTCGAACATCTTTTATTATTCGGACTGTTTTGATTAATTTTAGGTTAGTTTTGGTTAATTTTGGACAGTTTTCGTTAATTTTCGACAGTTTTGGTTAATTTTAGGTTAGTTTAGATTGCTTTTGTTAATTTTCGGTTAGTTTCGTTTGTTTCGAGTAATTTTAGGTTAGTTTGGTCTGCTTTTGTTTATTTTCGTTTGTTTTGGCTAAGTTTTGGGTTAACTTGGTTTATTTTGGTTCGTTTTGGTTTAGTTTGGCTTATTTTGGTTTGGTTTGTTTTTTTTGGTTTGTTTTGGCTAAGTTTTGGGTTAGTTTGATTTATTTTGCTTTGCCTTGGTTTATTTTAGGTTAGTTTGCATTGGTTTTGTTGACTTTAGGTTAGTTTGCATTGGTTTTGTTAATTTTGGGTTAGTTTGGCTTGTTTTGGGTAATTTTACGTTTCCTTGGCTTTGATTTCGTTTATTTTGACCTGTTTTAGTTAATTTTGGCTTGTCTTGATTAATTTTAGGTTAGTTTGCATTGTTTTTCTTAAGTTTTCGGTTAGTTTGCTTTGTTTCAGGTAATTTTGGTTTATTTTGGCTTGTTTCGGGTAATTTTAGGTTAGTTTGGCGTTGGTTTGGTTAATTTTTTACAGTTTTCGTTAATTTTAGGTTAGTTTGCATTGGTTTTGTTAATTTTGGGTTAGTTTGGCTTGTTTTGGGTAATTTTACGTTTCCTTGGCTTTGATTTCGTTTATTTTGACCTGTTTTAGTTAATTTTGGCTTGCCTTGGTTAATTTTAGGTTAGTTTGCATTGTTTTTCTTAAGTTTTCGGTTAGTTTGCTTTGTTTCAGGTAATTTTGGTTTATTTTGGCTTGTTTCGGGTAATTTTACGTTAGTTTGGCGTTGATTTGGTTAATTTTTTACAGTTTTCGCTTTATTTTCGTTTAAATTGCTTTCACTTCTTTTTTCATTCTTTCCTAACTCGACCAAAGTACCAAAATAAATCGACTAAAATTCATATTTTCCATTTTCCATTTCACATTTCACATTGCAAATGAACGAAATCTCAACCAAAATCACCAAAATAAATCGACTAAAATTCGCATTTCGCATTCCAGATGAACGAAATCTCGAGCGAATTGAAATCCATCGAAAAGTCAGCGAACAAATCGTCGAATTACGTTCGCCAATTGAACGAAATCTTGTCGAAGCAACGTTCGGAGAAGGAAGCGAGGAACTCGAGTTCGATGTCCAGGCCTTTATTCTAATTTGGTGACGTATTTATGAAGTTTTCTAAGTATTTATAAAGAAAGGGGGGAGAATTTGAGTTGCGTTTGTGAAATGGAAAAGGAAAAGGAAATGGAAATGGAAAAGAAAAGGAAATAGAAATAGAAATGGAAAGGGAAAGGGAAAGGGAAAGGAAGAAAGTGGATTTTGTGTTAAATATTGTATTTTTCTTGCGTTGAAAAGAGAAATGGAAATGGAAAGAAAGGAAAAGGAAATGGATTTTGTGTTAAATGTTACTTTTGATGCGTTGAAATGAGGAATAGAAAAGGAAAGTAAAGGAAAGGAAGGAAAAAAAAGGAAAGGAAGGAAAAGAAAGGAAAATAAAGGAAAGGAAGGAAAAGAAAGGAGAATAAAGGAAAGAAAGGAAAAGAAAGGAAATGGATTTTGTGTTAAATGCTACTTGTGTTGCGTTGAAACGAGAAATAGAAAAGGAAAATAAAGGAAAAGAAGGGGAAATAAAGGAAAGGAAGGAAAATAAAGGAAAGGAAGGAAAAGAAAGGAAAATAAAGGAACGGAAGGAAAAGAAAGGAAAATAAAGGAAAGGGAGGAAAAGAAAGGAAAGGAAATGGATTTTGTGTTAAATGCTACTTTTGTTGCGTTGAAACGAGGAATATAAACAGAAAATAAAGGGAAAGGAAGGAAAAGAAAGGAAAGGAAGGAAAGGAAAGGCAAATAAAGGAAAGGAAAGTAATGGAAAAGAAAGGAAAGGAAGGAAAATAAAGGAAAGGACGGAAAAGAAAGGAAAATAAAGGAACGGAAGGAAAAGAAAAGAAAGGAAGGAAAAGAAAGGAAAGGAAATGGATTTTGTGTTAAATGTTACTTTTGTTGCGTTGAAACGAGGAATAGAAACGGAAAATAATGGAAAAGAAAGGGAAAGGAAGGAAAAGAAAGGAAAGGAAGGAAAAGAAAGGAAAGGAAAGGAAAGGAAAATAAAGGAAAGGAAGGAAAAGAAAGGAAAATAAAGGAAAGGAAGGAAAAGAAAGGGAAGGAAGGAAAGGCAAATAAAGGAAAGGAAAGTAATGGAAAAGAAAGGAAAGGAAGGAAAAGAAAGGAAAGGAAGGAAAAGGAAGGAAAGGAAAGGCAAATAAAGGAAAGAAAGGAAAATAAAGGAAAGGAAGGAAAAGAAAGGAAAGGATGGAAAAGAAAGGAAAATAAAGGAAAGGAAAGTAATGGAAAAGAAAGGAAAGGAAGGAAAAGAAAGGAAAGGAAGGAAAGGCAAATAAAGGAAAGGAAAGTAATGGAAAAGAAAGGAAAGGAAGGAAAAGAAAGGAAAATAAAGGAACGGAAGAAAAAGCAAGGAAAGGAAGGAAAGGAAAGGACGGAAAAGAAAGGAAAGGAAATGGATTTTGTGTTAAATGTTACTTTTGATGCGTTGAAACGAGGAATAGAAAAGGAAAGTAAAGGAAAGGAAGGAAAAGAAAGGAAAGAAAGGAAAAGGAAGGAAAAGAAAGGGAAGAAAGGAAAGGAAGTATAAGAAAGGAAAGTAAAGCAAAGGAAGGAAAAAAAAGGAAAGGAAGGATGAGAAAGGAAAATAAAGGAAAGGAAGGAAATGAAGGAAAATAAAGGAAAGGAAGGAAAAGAAAGGAAAGGAAGGAAAATAAAGGAAAGGAAGGAAAAGAAAGGAAATGAATTTTGTGTTAAATTTATTCTTTGTTGCGTTGAAACGAGGAATAGAAAAGGAAAATAATGGAAAGTAAAGGAAAGGAAGGAGAATAAAGGAAAGAAAGGAAAGTAAAGGAAATGAATTTTGTGTTAAATGTTACTTTTGTTGCGTTGAAACGAGAAATGGAAAAGGAAAGGAAAGGAAATGAATTTTGTGTTAAAAATTTTGTATTTTTGTTGCGTTGAAACGAGGAATAGAAAAGGAAAATAATGGAAAAGAAAGGAAAATAATGGAAAAGGAAGGAAATGAATTTTGTGATAAATTTTGCCTTTGTTGCGTTGAAACGAGGAATAGAAAAGGAAAATAATGAAAAGGAAATGAAGGAAAAGTAAAGGAAATGAATTTTGTGTTAAATGTTACTTTTGTTGCGTTGAAACGAGGAAAAGAAAGGAAAAGAAGGGAAAATAAAGGAAAGGAAGGATAAGAAAGGGAAGGAAAGTAAAGCAAATGAAGGAAAGGAAAGGAAAATAAAGGAAAGGAAGGAAAAGTAAGGAAAATAAAGGAAAGGAAGGAAAAGTAAGGAAAATAAAGGAAAGGAAAGGAAAAGAAAGTGTGAAATTAATCTTGTACAATTTATTATTGAATCGATCGAGGAAAGGAGAAATAAAAGTATCGTAGAAAAATAAGAAACGTATTATAAAATGGTATAAAATTGTATAAAATTCGTATTTTAAATCCACTGAAAAGAAAGTGAAAAGGAAACACTGTAAAACGATTGTTCGAATAATTCGTTATTATAAATCGATTTCGTAAGAAACTATGAAACGAACATTACAAAATCCATTTCGAAACGAATGGAAAAAAGCATATAAAATAAAATAGAAAGAAGAAAAGGAATGATGGAAAAGCGTTACAAATCTTAACATTAACAATGATAATAATAATAATGATAATAATGGCAATAATAATAATAATAATGATAATATTGTAATCGACTATAATTTCTTTTCTTTTCCTTTCTTTTGCTTTCTCTTACATTAAAGGCATGCATTGGCGAATTTTCGCGGCGCGATTAATCAAAATCTCCTTCGGCTCGCACTGCCAAGGATCATTCGTCTTTTCCTGCCATTCTTTCAATCTCCTTTGCAGATCCGCGAAAATTCCCTGAAAGCAACAAGAAAACCATGAAAGAAAGATAGATTCAATTATATATTTATATATATTTATATATTTATATATATTTATATGTTTGCCGGTGAAAAATTTCGCCTCTTCGATGTTTGCAACGTTTCTTATAAATGTTATATAATTATTAGTGCGATTCATTGAATGATTCATTCATTCATTGTTTAATTCATTCATTGATTCATTCATTTATTCATTCATTCATTGATTCATTGATTAATTGATTGATTGATTCATTCATTAATTCATTGATGCATTGATTGATTCATTCATTCATTAATTCATTGATGTATTGATTGATTGACTCATTCATTAATTCATTGATGTATTGATTGATTGATTCATTCATTGATTAATTGATTGATTCATTCATTAATTCATTGATGTACTGATTGATTGATTCATTCAGTCATTCATTCAATAATTAATTCATTCATTGATTTATTCATTCATTCATTCAATAATTCATTAATTCATCTGTTGATTCTTTGATTGATTGATTGATTGACTAATTGAATCATTCGAGTAATTCATTGATTGATTGATTGATTGATTCATTGTTTGATTGATTCATTCATTCATGCATTGATTGATTCATTCATTCATTCATTCATTCATGCAATTAATTCGTTAATTCATTGATGATTGTTTAATTCATTCATTCATTCATTGATGCATTGATTGATTGATTCATTCATTAATTCATGCAATTAATTCGTTAATTCATTGATTGTTTGATTCATTTATTCATTGATGCATTGATTGATTGATGAATTCATTCATTAATTCATTCATTGATTCATTCATTCATTCATTCATTAATTTATGCAATTAATTCGTTAATTCATTGATTGTTTAATTCATTCATTCATTGATGCATTGATTGATTAATTCATTAATTTATGCAATTAATTCTTTAATTCATTGATTGTTTAACTCATTAATTCATTGATGCATTGATTGATTGATTCATTCATTAATTCATGCACTTAATTCTTTAATTCATTGATTGTTTAATTCATTAATTCATTGATGCATTAATTGATTGATTCATTCATTAATTCATGCAATTAATTCGTTAATTCATTGATTGTTTGATTCATTTATTCATTGATGCATTCATTCATTGATGCATTGATTGATTGATGAATTCATTCAGTAATTCATTCATTGATTCATTCATTCATTCATTAATTTATGCAATTAATTCGTTAATTCGTTGATTGTTTAATTCATTCATTCATTGATGCATTGATTGATTGATTGATTAATTCATTAATTTATGCAATTAATTCTTTAATTCATTGATTGTTTAATTCATTCATTCATTGATGCATTAATTGATTGATTCATTCATTAATTTATGCAATTAATTCTTTAATTCATTGATTGTTTGATTCATTTATTCATTGATGCATTCATTCATTGATGCATTGATTGATTGATGAATTCATTCATTAATTCATCCATTGATTCATTCATTCATTCATTCATTCATTAATTTATGCAATTAATTCGTTAATTCATTGATTGTTTAATTCATTCATTCATTGATGCATTGATTGATTGATTGATTGATTGATTAATTCATTAATTTATGCAATTAATTCTTTAATTCATTGATTGTTTAATTCATTAATTCATTGATGCATTGATTGATTGATTCATTCATTAATTTATGCAATTAATTCTTTAATTCATTGATTGTTTAACTCATTAATTCATTGATGCATTGATTGATTGATTCATTCATTAATTCATGCAATTCGTTAATTCATTGATTGTTTTATTCATTCATTCATTAATTCATTGATGCATTGATTGATTGATTCATTAATTTATGCAATTAATTCGTTAATTCATTGATTGTTTAATTCATTCATTGATGCATTCATTCATTGATTAATTGACTGATTGATTGATTGATTGATTGATTGATTGATTGATTGATGGGTGTGTAATTGAATTACCTGCATGGACGATTTCGAAGCTACGTTGTTTCGCTCCTCCGGATCGTACTTCAAATCGTACAATTCCCATTCCGGCCGCTCGTAATAATCGCGCAACGTTTTGTACCACGGCAAATGTTCGTTGCTCCTCGTTCGATTCAATAGATCCTGCGAAAAGAAAACGAAACAGAAAAGAAGAAGGAAAAGAAGGAAGAAAATTCCGATATTTTATTCTATTTCATTTCATTTTATTTCATTCATTTAATTTCATTTCTTTTGTCTCGCGAATAATTCAGTAATTGAATAGTTGAATAATCGAATATTCGAATAATTGAATAGTTGAATAATTGAACAACTGGATAATCGAATAATTCAATAACTGAATTATTCAATACTCGAATAATTCAATAACTGAATAATCGAATAATTGAAGAATCGAATAGTTGAATAACTGAACAATTCAATACTCGAATAATTCAATACTCGAATGATTGAACAATCCATTAACTGAATAATCGAATAATTGACGTATCGAATAATTGAATAACTGAATAATTCAACGATTAAACATTGAATAATCGAATGATTGAATAATCGAATAATTCAATAACTAAATAATTGAATAATCGAACAATTCAATAATTGAACAATTCAATACTCGAACAATTCGATAATCGAATAATTGAATAATTCAATAATTGAATAATCGAACAATTGAAGAATCGAACAATTGAATAACTGAATAATTGAATAAGTGAATAATTCAACAATTAAACATTGAATAATCGAATAATTCAATAACTGAATAATTGAATAACTAAATAATTGAATAATCGAACAATTCAATACTCGAATAATTGAATACTCGAATAATTGAATAACCGAATAATTGAATAATCGAATAATTCAATACTCGAATAATTCAATACTCGAATAATTGAATAACCGAATAATTGAATAATCGAATAATTCAATACTCGAATAATTCAATAATTGAATAATTCAATAACTAAATAATTCAATAATCGAATAATTGAATAATCGAACAATTCAATATTCGAACAATTCAATACTCGAACAATTCAATATTCGAACAATTCAATAATTGAATAATCGAATAACTGAATAATCGAATAATTGAAGAATCGAATAATTGAATAACTGAACAATTCAACGATTAAACATTGAATGATCGAATAATGCAATAACTAAATAATTGAATAATCGAACAATTCAATACTCGAATAATTGAATAATCGAATAATTGAATAATCGAATAATTCAATACTCGAATAATTGAATAATCCAATAACTGAATAATCGAATAATTCAATAACTAAATAATTCAATAATTGAATAATCGAACAATTCAATAATCCAATAACTGAATAATCGAACAATTCAAGAGTCGAATAATTCAATACTCGAATAATTGAATAATCGAACAATTCAATAATCGAATAATTGAAGAATCGAATGATTGAATAACTGAACAATTCAACAATTAAACATTGAATAATCGAATAATTCAATAACTTAATAATTGAATAATCGAACAATTCAATAATCGAACAATTCAATACTCGAATAATTGAATAATCCATTAACTAAATAATCGAATAATTCAATAATTGAATAATCGAACAATTCAATAATCCAATAACTGAATAATCGAATAATTGAATAATCGAACAATTCAAGAATCGAATAATTCAATAACTGAATAATTCAATAATCGAATAATTCAATAACTAAATAATTCAATAATCGAATAATTGAATAATCGAACAATTCGATAACTAAATAATTCAATAATCGAATAATTGAATAATCGAACAATTCAACAATTAAACATTGAATAATTCAATAACTAAATCATTCAATAATTCAATAACTAAATAATTGAATAATTCAATAATTCAATAACTAAATAATTGAATAATTCAATAATTCAATAACCAAATAATTGAATAATTCAAGAATCGAATAATTCAATACTCGAATAATTGAATAATCGAACAATTCAAGAATCGAATAATTCAATAATCGAATAATTCAATACTCGAACAATTGAATAATCGAATAATTCAATAATCGAATAATTCAATAACTAAATAATTCAATAATCGAATAATTGAATAATCGAACAATTTGATAACTAAATAATTCAATAATCGAATAATTGAATAATCGAACAATTCAACAATTAAACATTGAATAATTCAATAACTAAATCATTCAATAATTCAATAACTAAATAATTGAATAATTCAATAATTCAATAACTAAATAATTGAATAATTCAATAATTCAATAACTAAATAATTGAATAATTCAATAACTAAATAATTGAATAATTCAATAATTCAATAACCAAATAATTGAATAATTCAATAATTCAATAACTATATAATTGAATAATTCATTAATTCAATAACTAAATAATGGAATAATTCAATAATTCAATAACTAAATAATTGAATAATTCAATAATTCAATAACCAAATAATTGAATAATTCAATAATTCAATAACTATATAATTGAATAATTCAATAATTCAATAACTAAATAATTGAATAATTCAATAATTCAATAACCAAATAATTGAATAATTCAATAATTCAATAACTAAATAATTGAATAATTCAATAATTCAATAACTAAATAATTGAATAATTCAATAATTCAATAACTAAATAATTGAATAATTCAATAATTCAATAACCAAATAATTGAATAATTCAATAACTAAATAATGGAATAATTGAATAATTCAATAATCGAGTAATTGAATAATCGAAGGGGAAATTACCTGGAACGTTGGGGAAACGTAGAAATCTTGGTCGATCGGAAACGGCATCTTGTAATTGATATTGTGGATCAATTTGTGCCTCTTCGTTCGGATCGCTCGCATCGGATAATACATCGTCACCTCGTGATGCGTTTGGCTCGCGAAAATCGCCGTGTTATTTTCGATCGGCTCTGAGAACGAAAAATTATTCGATTTCATTTCGATTCCATTTGGATTTGACTTGGATTTGACTTGGATTTGGATTGAATTTGGATTTGACTTGGATTTAATTTGGATTTGATTTCGATTTGGATTTGACTTGGATTTGACTTGGATTTGATTTGGATTTGACTTGGATTTGACTTGGATTTGACTTGGATTTGATTTGGATTTGATTTGATTTGGATTTGACTTGGATTTGATTTGATTTGGATTTGACTTGGATTTAATTTGGATTTGACTTGGATTTCATTTGGATTTGGATTTGACTTGGATTTGATTTGGATTTGACTTGGATTTGATTTCGATTTGGATTTGATTTGGATTTGATTTCGATTTCATTTGGATTTGACTTGGATTTAATTTGGATTTGACTTGGATTTGATTTCGATTTAATTTCGATTTGACTTGGATTTGATTTCGATTTGGATTTGACTTGGATTTGATTTCGATTTGATTTGAATTTGGATTTGACTTGGATTTGACTTGGATTTGACTTGGATTTGATTTCGATTTCATTTGACTTGGATTTGACTTGGATTTAATTTGGATTTGACTTGGATTTAATTTGGATTTGACTTGGATTTGATTTGAATTTGACTTGGATTTGACTTGGATTTGGATTTGACTTGGATTTGATTTGGATTTGACTTGGATTTAATTTGCATTTTACTTGGATTTGACTTGGATTTGACTTGGATTTGGATTTAATTTGGATTTGACTTGGATTTAATTTGGATTTGACTTGGATTTGGATTTGACTTGGATTTGACTTGGATTTGACTTGGATTTGGATTTGACTTGGATTTGATTTGGATTTGACTTGGATTTAATTTGCATTTTACTTGGATTTAATTTGGATTTGACTTGGATTTGATTTGAATTTGACTTGGATTTGATTTCGATTTGGATTTGACTTGGATTTGATTTGAATTTGATTTGGATTTGACTTGGATTTGACTTGGATTTGACTTGGATTTGACTTGGATTTGATTTCGATTTGATTTGAATTTGGATTTGACTTGGATTTGACTTGGATTTGACTTGGATTTGATTTCGATTTCATTTGACTTGGATTTGACTTGGATTTAATTTGGATTTGACTTGGATTTAATTTGGATTTGACTTCGATTTGATTTCGATTTGACTTGGATTTAATTGGATTTGACTTGGATTTGACTTGGATTTGACTTGGATTTGATTTCGATTTGACTTGGATTTGACTTGGATTTGGATTTGACTTGGATTTGACTTGGATTTGGATTTGATTTGATTTGGATTTGACTTGGATTTAATTTGGATTTGACTTGGATTTGACTTGGATTTAGTTTGGATTTGACTTGGATTTGATTTCGATTTCATTTGGATTTGGATTTGACTTGGATTTGAGTTGGATTTGATTTGGATTTGACTTGGATTTGACTTGGATTTGACTTGGATTTGACTTGGATTTCATTTGAATTTCATTTAATTTCATTTAATTCCATTCCCTACCTTCATTCAAAAGCGGAAGCAGCGATTTCCCCGTCAAATTCCCATTAATCTCCCTTCGATTAATCGAAGGAATATCGAACCAATCCAACAAAGTCGGAACAACGTCCAACAGCGAAGTCAAACTGTAAGTGACGCTGTTTTTCCTGTGCTTCGGATTCGGCGATCTGATCATCATTGGTTCCGCCATTCCTGAATTCAAATTAACATTAAAATTAACATTAACATTGAAATTAACATTGAAATTAAAATCAACATTGAAATTAACATTGAAATTAACATTGAAATTAACATTGAAATTAACATTGAAATTAAAATCAACATTGAAATTAACATTGAAATTAAAATCAACATTGAAATTAACATTGAAATTAACATTAACATTAACATTAAAATCAACATTGAAATTAACATTGAAATTAAAATTAACATTGAAATTAACATTGAAATTAAAATTAACATTGAAATTAACATTGAAATTAACATTGAAATTAACATTGAAATTAAAATCAACATTGACATTAACATTGAAATTAACATTAAAATTAAAATCAACATTGAAATTAACATTGAAATTAAAATTAACATTGAAATTAACATTGAAATTAACATTGCAATTAACATTAACATTAACATTAAAATCAACATTGAAATTAACATTGAAATTAAAATTAACATTGAAATTAACATTGAAATTAACATTGCAATTAACATTAACATTAACATTAAAATCAACATTGAAATTAACATTGAAATTAAAATTAACATTGAAATTAACATTGAAATTAACATTGCAATTAACATTAACATTAACATTAAAATCAACATTGAAATTAACATTGAAATTAAAATTAACATTGAAATTAACATTGAAATTAACATTGCAATTAACATTAACATTAACATTAAAATCAACATTGAAATTAACATTGAAATTAAAATTAACATTGAAATTAACATTGAAATTAACATTGCAATTAACATTAACATTAACATTAAAATCAACATTGAAATTAACATTGAAATTAAAATCAACATTGAAATTAACGTTGAAATTAAAATCAACATTGAAATTAACATTGCAATTAACATTGCAATTAACATTAAAATCAACATTGAAATTAACATTGAAATTAACATTGAAATTAAAATCAACATTGAAATTAACGTTGAAATTAAAATCAACATTGAAATTAACATTGCAATTAACATTAACATTAACATTAAAATCAACATTGAAATTAACATTGAAATTAACGTTGAAATTAAAATTAACATTGAAATTAACATTGAAATTAAAATCAACATTGAAATTAACATTGAAATTAACATTGAAATTAACATTGCAATTAACATTAAAATCAACATTGAAATTAACATTGAAATTAAAATCAACATTGAAATTAACGTTGAAATTAAAATTAACATTGAAATTAACATTGAAATTAACATTGCAATTAACATTAACATTAACATTAACATTAACATTAAAATCAACATTGAAATTAACATTGAAATTAAAATCAACATTGAAATTAACATTGAAATTAAAATTAACATTGAAATTAACATTGCAATTGAAATTAACATTGAAATTAACGTTGAAATTAACATTGCAATTGAAATTAACATTGAAATTGAAATTAACATTAATATTAACATTAAAATTAATTGAAATTGAAAATTGAAATTGAAATCAATTGAATTAACATTGAAATTAAAATTGACGTGGAAATTGAAATTAATTGAAATTGAAATTAACATAAATTACGCAACGTGAAGTAAATTTGTTAGAACTGAAATGAAGGGGGAAAGAAATAAAGAAGCAAATGAATAAATGAAGAAATATTGATACGAATTGTGAATAGAACGAGGAAAAGAAAGAAGAAGATTGGAATTCGATTAGTTTCTCTATTTTTAATGCTTGCAATGTTATTTGTTAATAATAATGATGATAATAATGATAATAATGATAATGATGATTGTAACCTGGTTCGTATAAATTCGTCCTGCCGCTCGGAAACGGAATTCCATTGTCGCTCGTGTAAATCACTAACGTTTCGTTTTCCAATGCTGCGTTCTCCAGTTCTTTCAAAACCAGTCCGACGCCTGTAAGGAAAACAGAGGAAAGAAATTATTAAACTGAACTATAAAGTATAAACTAAACTAAAGTATAAACTATAAAGTAAACTATAAACTATAAACTATAAACTATAAAGTAAACTATAAACTATAAACGATAAACTAAACTATAAACTATAAATGAAACTATAAACTAAATTAAACTATAAATGAAACTATAAACTAAATTAAACTATAAATGAAACTATAAACTAAACTATAAACTAAACTAAACTATAAACTAAACTATAAAAAAAACTATAAATTAAACTAAACTCTAAACTAAACTATAAATCAAACTATAAATTAAACTAAACTAAACTATAAACTAAACTCTAAACTAAACTCTAAACTACACTAAACTCTAAACTATAAACTAAACTCTAAACTGAACTCTAAAGTATAAACTAAACTAAACTATAAACTAAACTAAACAAACTAAACTAAACAAAACTAAACTATAAACTAAACCAAACTATAAACTAAACCAAACTATAAACTAAACTATAAACTAAACTAAACTCTAAACTAAACTCTAAACTAAACCAAACTATAAACAAAACTAAACTAAATTTATCCATTCTCAATAATCCACATTAACAATGCAATTACGATGAACATTCGCCATAATCGCAGCCATAATTCACCTTGATCCAATCGCGAAATGGTGGTATATTGCGCTGAGATGTCTTTCCTGGCCGCTTCGGTGTTCTGAACGAAATAAGGAACCTTCACCTGTTGCCATTGATAGTAAATCGGATGCCAATCGGGAATTTCTCCCATTCCAACGTCGCCGTTGCCGAATTTCTCGCAAAAATTGCCGTATTCTGGGTTCGAGTGGCCGCAACGGTGTGGATCGTGAAAAGCGACGTATAAAAAGAAAGATCTGAAAAAGGAAAACGTGGAAATGGAGGAAAATGGAGAAAAATGGAGAGAAACAAAGAAAAATTGAGGAAAATTGAGAAAAACAGAGAAAATGGAGAAATACAAAGAAAAATTGAGAAAAATGGAGAAAACAAAGAAAAATTGAGGAAAATTGAGAAAAACAAAGAAAAATGGAGAAAAACAAAGAAAAATTGAGGAAAATTGAGAAAAATGGAGAGAAAATTGAGAAAAATGGAGGAAAATGGAGAAAAATGGAGAAAAACAAAGAAAAATTGAGAAAAATTGAGAAAAATTGAGAAAAATGGAGGAAAATGGAGAAAAATGGAGAAAAACAAAGAAAAATTGAGAAAAATTGAGAAAAATGGAGAGAAAATTGAGAAAAATGGAGAGAAAATTGAGAAAAATGGAGAAAAACAAAGAAAAATTGAGAAAAATGGAGAAAAACAAAGAAAAATGGAGAAATATAGGGAAAAATGCTCCAAAAAAACAGAGAAAAATAGAAAAATATAGAAAAATGGAGAGAAAAACAGAGAAAATTGAGAAAAATGGAGAAAAACAAAGAAAAATTGAGGAAAATTGAGAAAAATTGAGGAAAATTGAGAAAAATGGAGAAAAACAAAGAAAAATTGAGGAAAATTGAGAAAAATGGAGAGAAAATTGAGAAAAACAAAGAAAAATTGAGGAGAATTGAGAAAAATGGAGAGAAAAACAGAGAAAATTGAGAAAAATGGAGAAAAACAAAGAAAAATTGAGAAAAACAAAGAAAAATTGAGGAAAATTGAGAAAAATGGAGAAAAACAAAGAAAAATTGAGGAAAATGGAGAAAAACAAAGAAAATTTGAGGAAAATTGAGAAAAATAGAGAGAAAAATGGAGAGAAAATTGAGAAAAATGGAGAAAAACAAAGAAAAATTGAGGAAAATTGAGAAAAATGGAGAAAAATTGAGGACAATTGAGAAAAATGGAGGAAAATGGAGAAAAATTGAGAAAAATGGAGAAAAACAAAGAAAAATTGAGAAAAATGGAGAAATATAGGGAAAAATGCTCCAAAAAAACAGAGAAAAATAGAAAAATACAGAAAAATGGAGAAAAACAGAGGAAAATATAGAAAAATGGAGAAAAACAGAGAAAAGTCGAGAAAAATATAGAATAAAAGCAGAGAAAAATAGAAAAACACAGGAAAATATAGAAAAATGGAGGAAAATTAAAGAAAAATGGAGAAAAACAGAGAAAAGTTGAGAAAAATATAGAATAAAAGCAGAGAAAAATAGAAAAACACAGGAAAATATAGAAAAATTGAGAAAAATGGAGAAAACAAAGAAAAATTGAGGAAAATTGAGGAAAATGGAGAGAAAAACAGAGAAAATGGAGAAAAACAAAGAAAAATTGTGGAAAATTGAGAAAACAAAGAAAAATTGAGGAAAATTGAGAAAAACAAAGAAAAATGGAGAAAAACAGAGAAAAGTTGAGAAAAATCTAGAATAAAAGCAGAGAAAAATAGAAAAACATAGGAAAATATAGAAAAATGGAGAAAAATTAAAGAAAAATGGAGAAAAACAGAGAAAAGTTGAGAAAAATCTAGAATAAAAGCAGAGAAAAATAGAAAAACACAGGAAAATATAGAAAAATGGAGGAAAATTAAAGGAAAATGGAGAAAAACAGAGAAAAGTTGAGAAAAATATAGAATAAAAGCAGAGAAAAATAGAAAAACACAGGAAAATATAGAAAAATGGAGAAAAACAGAGAAAAGTCGAGAAAAATATAGAATAAAAGCAGGGAAAAATAGAAAAACATAGAAAAACATAGAAAAACAGAGAAAAATACGATTTTCTCTTTTACTCGTTTCTCGGCTGCGATTGAAGGAACTCTCTGACCAACAACTTCATCTTCGTTATGTTCCGTCCCACTTGCAATATCGAATTGTTCTCCTCGGTTTCCGCGAAGTCGAACGGGTAAACGTTACTCGGCCCCACGTGCTTTTTCCCGATAATCCCTGCGATACAAATTTCCTCCCATTATTCCAAATAAATGCATAAATATGAATAAATATAAATAAAAGATATCTATTCGATTATTGCGATTTTACACTCGGAAAATTCGCGATAATAGAATAGATATCTTTTAAATATATTTAATTATTGCGTGTTATACACGTTGCTGAGAATTGCGTTGCAATCGAGTGAAACAAACCTGTTCTTATTTTGTTGCTTTTTAATGTCGCTGGCAAACTTTGCACGTTGTCGAAGGAATTGAAATGATGAACGCCGTGGTGCAAACCGTACATTCCGTTCTGGTGGCTTGGCAAACCGGTTAAAATCGCGGAACGACTGCGAGAAAAATAAAAAGGAGAAGAAAATTGGTGAAATAAATCGTCTACATTTATATTTATAATTCTAATGAACGTATAATATTATAATAATTCAATTTCTATATATTAATTTCATTGCTGTATTCATTCAATTTCTGTGTATTAATTTCAATTTCTGCGTATTCATTTCATTGCAATATTAATTCGATTTCTGCGTATTAATTTCCACAATGTCAATTGCTATTTTTTCTACTGATTTATACGTCGTTTAACGATCGTTTTGTAGAGGATTAGAAATACCTCGGAGAACAGCTGCTGACGGACGAATAAGCGTTGTTGAACAACAAACTTTCCTTCGCCAATTTGTCCAAATTCGGCGTCTGGCAGATTTTGTTTAAATAGGATCGCATCTCGAAGCCTCCGTCGTCGGCTTTGAACAGAAAAAGGGAACGAAACGCTGGTGAAATTTCATTTCTTTATTTGTTTATTTATTTATTTCTTTATTTCTTTATTTATGTATTTATGTATTCATGTATATTTCTTTTATTACAATATTATATACGGTTAATGGAGAAATTAAATTAATATGGAAATTAAATTAATGTGGAAATTAAATTAATGTGGAAATTAAATTAATAGAGAAGTTAAAGTAATGTGGAAATTAAATTAATATGGAAATTAAATTAATATGGAAATTAAATTAATATATGGAAATTAAATTAATATGGAAATTAAATAAATATGGAAATTAAAGTAATATGGAAATTAAATTAATATGGAAATAAATGTAGAAAAGTTAAATTAATATGGAAATTAAATTAATATGGAAATTAAAGTAATATGGAAATTAAATTAATATGGAAATTAAATTAATATGGAAATAAATGTAGAAAAATTAAATTAATATATAGAAATTAATATAGAAATCAAATTAATATGGAAATTAAATTAATATGGAAATTAAATTAATATGGAAATTAAATTAATATGGAAATTAAATTAATATGGGAATTAAATTAATATGAAAATTAAAGTAATATGGAAATTAAATTAATATATGGAAATTAAATTAATATGGAAATTAAATTAATATGGAAATTAAATTAATATGGAAATAAATGTAGAAAAGTTAAATTAATATATAGAAATTAATATAGAAATCAAATTAATATGGAAATTAAAGTAATATAGAAATTAAATTAATATATGGAAATTAAATTAATGTGGAAATTAAATTAATGTGGAAATTGAATTAATATATAGAAATGAATAGAGAAATTAATATATAGAAATTAGTATGTAGAAATAAATATAGGAATTAATATTGAAATGGATAAATATAGAAAGGAAGGAATTACAGTAGTTAATAAATATAAAAATGAAGAAATACGCAAATTAAGAAATCAACAAATTACCAAATACGCAAATGAACGAATGAACAAATACACAAATTAAGAAATGTACAATTTACTAAATACACAAATGAACAGATACACAATTTACTAAATATACAAATTACCAAATGCACAAATTAATAAATGCACAAATTAACAAATACACAATTTACTAAATACACAAATTAACAAATACACAAATTAACAAATGCACAAATGAAAAAAGACACAAATTAACAAATACACAAATTAACAAATACACAAATTACCAAATACACAAATAAACAAATACACAACTTAACGAATACACAAATTACCAAATGCACAAATAATTACCATACACAGACGAATAAACGTGCAAATAAAGAAATATTCGAACGTAATAATTCTAAAGAAGTTTGCAAGGAAAGAAAGAAAATGTTTTTCACTCACCCAGCATCAAAATCGCATTTTTCGCCGCGTTTTTTCCTTGCAAATTCGCCGCGATAACGAAGGCGATAACGAGGCGAGATACGAAATATTCGCGAAACATTTCGAAGCTTCGGAGGGGGGAGGAGATTGCTAAAATAGCGCCGCGAGTCTATCGATTATCTCTGCAACGATAAAAAGCGCAATTAGAACACGGGCAAGGCTTTGGAGACGTGGACGTGTTGCTTTTTGGTACGCGCGACATTTTTCCTTTATTTTATGTTCTTTTTATCTTCTTTTTGTTTTATATTCTTTTTAGGAATCTTTTGATGCTTTTAATCTTGTTAATCTTTTCATGTTTTTGATGTTTTTTTAATCTTTTCGGGGTTTTTTTAATCTTTTTCATGTTTTTAATCTTTTTGATGTTTTTAATCTTTTTGATTTTAGTAATCTTTTTGATGTTTTTTTAATCTTTTTGATCTTTTTGATGTTTTTAATCTTTTTCATGTTTTTAACCTTTTTGATGTTTTTTTCATCTTTTTCATGTTTTTAATCTTTTTGATCTTTTTCATGTTTTTAACCTTTTTGATGTTTTTTTAATCTTTTTCATGTTTTTAATCTTTTTGATCTTTTTCATGTTTTTAACCTTTTTGATGTTTTTTTCATCTTTTTCATGTTTTTAATCTTTTTGATCTTTTTGATGTTTTTCAATCTTTTTAATCCTTTCGATTTTACTAATCTTTTCGATGTTTTTTAATCTTTGTAATCTTTCCAATCCTTTCGATCTTTTTAACATCTTGCCACTGTTTTAAGTTTCGCTTAATTTTGGATTATTTTTCGGTTAGATTCGAGTTATTCTTGGGTTAGGTTTCGAATACTTTAGGTTAGGTTCGGGTTATTCTTCGGTTAGCTTTGCGTTATTTTAACTTACTTTTCGGTTAACTTATTTTAACCTGTTCTACGTTCTTTCGTGTCATTTTCCATCATCCGCATCGCTTGAAAATTATCCAATCCCCAAAAATCACGAATCCACAAATTCACGAATCCACGAATTCACGAATTCACGAATTCACAAATTCACAAATTCACGAATTTACGAATTCACAAATTTACAAATCCACGAATTCACAAATTCACAAATTCACAAATTCACAAATTCACGAATTTACAAATTCACAAATTCACGAATTCACAAATTCACGAATTCACAAATTCACGAATTCACAAATTCACGAATTCACAAATTCACGAATTCACGAATTCACAAATTCACGAATTCACGAATTTACAAATTCACAAATTCACAAATTCACAAATTCACGAATTCACGAATTTACAAATTCACGAATTTACGAATTTACCAAGCCACGAAATTAACAAAATCACGAAATTCACGAATTTACGAAATAAACAAAATCACGAAATGAACAAAATCACGATTAAACTTCTTCAATATTCAACATTAATTATTACTCCTTCGCAATTGAATTACTATACTCACAAATTCACTATACTTTCACGTATATTACATACATTACATATACGAAATTAAAGATATGAAATATTGCTATTTTTAGGTTATCCAAAACCTTAACTTTCACTTTTACGTTTCACGTTTCACGTTTCGCGTTTCATGTTTTCGATTAGTTTGTAATCAATTCTACTTATTAACATTCGTGAAACCGCATTTCGTTTAGCGTTGCAAGAGCTTAAATTCAGGTTAGGTTTTAGGTTTAAACAATCTTTCTTCTATATTTTTGTCCTTTTTCTCAATTCTTTTTCTTCTTTTCCTCTAATTTTAATTTTTGCAATCGACGATAAACGAAATTTCATTTAAATTGTGAATTTGTTTCATCAATTCTCATGAAAACAAATTTAGGTTAGGTTTAAAGAATCTTTCTTCTATATTTTTGTCCTTTTTCTCAATTCTTTTTCTTCTTTTCCTCTAATTTTAATTTTTGCAATCGACGATAAACGAAATTTCATTTAAATTGTGAATTTCTTTCATCAATTCTCATGAAAACAAATTTAGGTTAGGTTTTAGGTTAGGTTTGGGTTAGGTTTAAAGAATATTTCTTCTATATTTCTTTCATTTCTTTTCTTCAATTCTTTTTCTTCTTTTCCCCAATTTTAATTTTCGCAATCGACGATAAATGAAATTGCATTCAATTTTAATTTTGCAATCGACGATAAATGAAATTGCATTCAATTTTAATTTTGCAATCGACGATAAATGAAATTGCATTCAATTTTAATTTTGCAATCAACGATAAATGAAATTGCATTCAATTTTAATTTTTGCAATCAACGATAAATGAAATTGCATTCAATTTAATTTTGCAATCAACGATAAATGAAATTGCATTCAATTTTAATTTTTGCAATCAACGATAAATGAAATTGCATTCAATTTTAATTTTGCAATCAACGATAAATGAAATTGCATTCAATTTTAATTTTGCAATCAACGATAAATGAAATTGCATTCAATTTGCATTGCAAAATCGTGCAATAAATTGACTTCACTTAAATAATATTTTTTCACATCTCGACTAAATTCTTATGGAAAGCAAATTTAGGTTAGGTTTAAAGAATCTTTCTTCTATATTTTTTCTATATTTTTTTCAATTCCTTTTCCTTCTTTTCATTCCCCTAATTTTAATTTCGCATTCAACGATTAAATTTCATTTAAATTCTATTTAAATTCTATTTAAATTCTATTTAAATTTCATTTAAATTCTATTTAAATTCTATTTAAATTCTATTTAAATTCTATTTAAATTCTATTTAAATTCTATTTAAATTCTATTTAAATTCTATTTAAATTGCATTTGAATTCTATTGGAAAATTCGCAAATAAATTGTCTTTAATATTTCTTCACATGTTGACTAAATTCTCATGAAAAGAAATTTGAAAACAATTGATTAATTATAATTAATGTCTCATTATAATCGATTGATTATAATTAATGTCTTATCATAATTAATTAATTATAATTAATGTCTTATCATAATCAATTAATTATAATTCATGTCTTATCATAATCAATTAATTATAATTATTGTCTTATCATAATTAATTAATTAATTGTAATTAATGTCTTATCATAAGTAATTAATTATAATTCATGTCTTATCATAATCAATTAATTATAATTATTGTCTTATCATAATTAATTAATTAATTGTAATTAATGTCTTATCATAATTAATTAATTATAATTAATGTCGTATCATAATTAATTAATTATAATTAATGTCGTATCATAATTAATTAATTATAATTAATGTCGTATCATTATTAATTAATTATAATTAATGTCGTATCATTATTAATTAATTATAATTCATGTCTTATTATAATTAATTAGATATAATTAATGTCGTATCATCAATTAATCATAATTAACGTCTCATTATAATTAATGTTTCATATTTATTTATTTATTTATTTATTTTTTTTTGGTTCTTTCCAGATCGAAAGAGGGAAACTTTTTCTTTGGGGGAATTATGAGTAAGAAGATTATATGTTTGTTCGACGTGGACGGAACGTTGACGGATCCTAGACAAGTACGTTGTAATTAGCAACTAATCACTGCTTAATTATCGTTATTTGGTTATTTAGTTATTTAGTAACTTAGTAATTTAGTAATTTAGTTATTTAGTTTTTTATTTAGTTATTTAGCTATTTAGTAAATTAGTAATTTAGTTATTTAGTTTTTTAGTAAATTAGTAATTTAGTAAATTAGTAAATTAGTTATTTAGTTATTTAGTCAATTAGTAAATTAGTAAATTAGTAAATTAGTTTTTTATTTAGTTATTCAGTAATTTAGTAATTTAGTAAATTAGTAATTTAGTTATTTAGTAATTTAGTAATTTTGTTATTTAGTAAATTAGTAAATTAGTAAATTAGTTTTTTATTTAGTTATTCAGTAATTTAGTAATTTAGTAAATTAGTAATTTAGTTATTTAGTAATTTAGTAAATTAGTAATTTAGTAAATTAGTTATTTAGTTTTTTATTTAGTTATTTAGTAATTTAGTAAATTAGTAAATTAGTAAATTAGTAATTTAGTTGTTTAGTAAATTAGTAAATTAGTTTTTTATTTAGTTATTCAGTAATTTAGTAATTTAGTAAATTAGTAATTTAGTTATTTAGTAATTTAGTAATTTTGTTATTTAGTTTTTTAGTAAATTAGTAATTTAGTAAATTAGTATTTTAGTAAATTAGTAAATTAGTAAATTAGTAATTTAGTTATTTAGTAAATTAGTAAATTAGTAATTTAGTTATTTAGTTTTTTATTTAGTTATTTAGTAATTTAGTTATTTAGTAATTTAGTAATTTTGTTATTTAGTTTTTTAGTAAATTAGTAATTTAGTAAATTAGTAATTTAGTAATTTAGTAAATTAGTAATTTAGTAAGTTAGTTATTTAGTTTTTTATTTAGTTATTTAGTAATTTAGTAAATTAGTAAATTAGTAAATTAGTAAATTAGTAATTTAGTTGTTTAGTAAATTAGTAATTTAGTTATTTAGTAAATTAGTAATTTAGTTATTTAGTAAATTAGTTTTTTTATTTAGTTATTTAGTGATTTAGTAAATTAGTAAATTAGTAAATTAGTAATTTTGTTATTTAGTAAGTTAGTAAATTAGTCATTTAATTTTTTTATTTAGTTATTTAGTAAATTAGTAATTTAGTAAATTAGTAATTTAGTAAATTAGTAATTTAGTCATTTAGTTATTTAGTAATTTAGTAAATTAGTTAGTTACTTTTCTATTTCGTTATTTAGTCAATCATTAAATTAGTTAATTAGTTATTATGTTATATATTTATCATAAATTAATCCGAAGCTTAATCTTCCCCATCAATTGTTAACAATTATCATCAATTTTCTGTACTATTAATCGACTTTCCTTCTCGTCAATAACAACACTAATTAAAACACGATTTCTTTTAAAAGGCGATCAAACCGTCGACGGAGAAATTCCTATTGGACACGTTGAAGAAGGATTTCGACTTGGCGGTGGTCGGCGGCTCCGATTTATCCAAAATCCAAGAACAATTAGGCGGCGAGACCGTTTTCGATAAATACAAATACGTGTTCGCCGAGAATGGACTGATCGCTTTCAAGGACGGCCAAAAATTGCCCACCGAAGTCAGTTTAACCTTGGAAATATGCAATTTTAATGGTGTTTTATGTCCAAGCTTTCGGAGTGCAATTTTAGGGGAATTTTCGTGCGATTTTAATGCATTTTTAGTGCAATTTTGGTGCAATTTTAAGGCCAATTTTAGAGGATTTTTAGTGGAATTTTGGTGCAATTTTAAGGCCAATTTTAGAGGATTTTTAGTGGAATTTTGGTGCAATTTTAAGGCCAATTTTAGTGGAATTTTAGAGGATTTTTCGTGCAATTTTAAGGCCAATTTTAGTAGAATTTTAGAGGATTTTTAGTGGAATTTTGGTGCAATTTTAAGGCCAATTTTAGTGGAATTTTAGAGGATTTTTCGTGCAATTTTAAGGCCAATTTTAGTGCAATTTTAATGTAATTTTAGTGCAATTTTAGTGCAATTTTAATGCAATTTTAGTGCAATTTTAATGCAATTTTAGTGCAATTTTAGTGCAATTTTAATGCAATTTTAAGGCCAATTTTAATGCAATTTTAGTGGAATTTTAGTGCAATTTTAAGGTCAATTTTAATGCAATTTTAGTGCAATTTTAAGGCCAATTTTAATGCAATTTTAATGTAATTTTAGTGCAATTTTAATGCAATTTTAGTGCAATTTTAAGGCCAATTTTAGTGCAATTTTAATGCAATTTTAAGGCCAATTTTAGTGCAATTTTAATGCAATTTTAAGGCTAATTTTAGTGCAATTTTAATGCAATTTTAAGGCCAATTTTAGTGCAATTTTAATGCAATTTTAAGGCCAATTTTAGTGCAATTTTAATGCAATTTTAGTGCAATTTTAATGCAATTTTAAGGCCAATTTTAATGCAATTTTAGTGCAATTTTAATGCCAATTTTAGTGCAAATTTAAGGCCAAGTTTAGTGCAATTTTTAGTGCAATTTTAATGTAATTTTAGTGCAATTTTAAGGCCAATTTTAATCCAATTTCAAAGCAAATAGAACTCCAATTTTAATGCAATTTTAACGCTAATTTTAAGTCCAATTTTAAGTCCAATTTTAATGCAATTTTAAGTCCAATTTTAAGTCCAATTTTTATCCAATTTTAAAGCAAATTTAAGTCCAATTTTTATCCAATTTTAGTGCAATTTTAATGCAATTTTATGGCCAATTTTTAGTCCAATTTTAATGCAATTTTAAGTCCAATTTTAGTGCAATTTTAAGGCCAATTTTAGTTCAATTTTGAGGCCAATTTTAGTGCAATTTTAAGGCCAATTTTAATCCAATTTTAAAGCAATTTTAAGTCCAATTTTAATCCAATTTCAAAGCAAGTTTAAGTCCAATTTTGGTGCAATTTTAAGTCCAATTTTAATCCAACTTCTATCCAATTTTAAGTCCAATTTTAATACAATTTTAAGTCCAATTTTAATGTAATTTCTATCCAATTTTATGTCCAATTTTAAAGCAAATTTAAGTCCAATTTTAATCCAATTTCAAAGCAATTTGAAGTCCAATTTTAATCCAATTTCTATCCAATTTTAAGTCCAATTTTTACACAATTTCAAAGCAAATTTAAGTCCAATTTCGAAGCAAATTTAAGTCCAATTTTAATCCAATTTTAGTGCAATTTTAAAGCCAATTTTAGTGCAATTTTGAGGCCACTTTTAGTGCAATTTTAAGGCCAATTTTTATCCAATTTTAAAGCAATTCTAAGTCCAATTTTAACGCAATTTTAAAGCAATTTTAAGTCCAATTTTGGTGCAATTTTAAGTCCAATTTTAATCCAACTTCTATCCAATTTTAAGTCCAATTTCAATCCAATTTTAAGTCCAATTTTTACACAATTTCAAAGCAAATTTAAGTCCAATTTCAAAGCAAATTTAAGTCCAATTTTAATCCAATTTTAGTGCAATTTTAAAGCCAATTTTAGTGCAATTTTGAGGCCACCTTTAGTGCAATTTTAAGGCCAATTTTTATCCAATTTTAAAGCAATTCTAAGTCCAATTTTAACGCAATTTTAAGTCCAATTTTAACGCAATTTTAAGTCCAATTTTAAGTCCAATTTCAAAGCAAATTTAAGTCCAATTTCAAAGCAATTTTAAGTCCAATTTCAATCCAATTTTAGTGCAATTTTAAGGCCAATTTTAGTTCAATTTTAATCCAATTTCAAAGCAAATTTAAGTCCAATTTTAATCCAATTTCTATCCAATTTTAAGTCCAATTTTTACACAATTTCAAAGCAAGTTTAAGTCCAATTTTGGTGCAATTTTAAGTCCAATTTTAATCCAACTTCTATCCAATTTTAAGTCCAATTTTAATACAATTTTAAGTCCAATTTTAATGTAATTTCTATCCAATTTTATGTCCAATTTTAAAGCAAATTTAAGTCCAATTTTAATCCAATTTCAAAGCAATTTGAAGTCCAATTTTAATCCAATTTCTATCCAATTTTAAGTCCAATTTTTACACAATTTCAAAGCAAATTTAAGTCCAATTTCGAAGCAAATTTAAGTCCAATTTTAATCCAATTTTAGTGCAATTTTAAAGCCAATTTTAGTGCAATTTTGAGGCCACTTTTAGTGCAATTTTAAGGCCAATTTTTATCCAATTTTAAAGCAATTCTAAGTCCAATTTTAACGCAATTTTAAAGCAATTTTAAGTCCAATTTTGGTGCAATTTTAAGTCCAATTTTAATCCAACTTCTATCCAATTTTAAGTCCAATTTCAATCCAATTTTAAGTCCAATTTTTACACAATTTCAAAGCAAATTTAAGTCCAATTTCAAAGCAAATTTAAGTCCAATTTTAATCCAATTTTAGTGCAATTTTAAAGCCAATTTTAGTGCAATTTTGAGGCCACCTTTAGTGCAATTTTAAGGCCAATTTTTATCCAATTTTAAAGCAATTCTAAGTCCAATTTTAACGCAATTTTAAGTCCAATTTTAACGCAATTTTAAGTCCAATTTTAAGTCCAATTTCAAAGCAAATTTAAGTCCAATTTCAAAGCAATTTTAAGTCCAATTTCAATCCAATTTTAGTGCAATTTTAAGGCCAATTTTAGTTCAATTTTAATCCAATTTCAAAGCAAATTTAAGTCCAATTTTAATCCAATTTCTATCCAATTTTAAGTCCAATTTTTACACAATTTCAAAGCAAGTTTAAGTCCAATTTTGGTGCAATTTTAAGTCCAATTTTAATCCAACTTCTATCCAATTTTAAGTCCAATTTTAATGCAATTTTAAGTCCAATTTTAATGTAATTTCAATCCAATTTTATGTCCAATTTTAAAGCAAATTTAAGTCCAAATTTAATCCAATTTTAGTGCAATTTTAAAGCCAATTTTAGTGCAATTTTTGAGGCCACCTTTAGTGCAATTTTAAGGCCAATTTTTATCCAATTTTAAAGCAATTTTAAGTCCAATTTTAATCCAATTTTAAAGCAATTTTAAGTCCAATTTTGGTGCAATTTTAAGTCCAATTTTAATCCACTTTCAAGGCAAATTTAAGTCCAATTTGAAAACAAATTTAAGTCCTATTTTAAGTCCAATTTCAAAGCAAGTTTAAGTCCAATTTTAACGCAATTTTAAGTCCAATTTCAACGCAACTTCAACGCCAATTTTAACCCAACTTCAACGCGAATTTCAACGCCAACATCAACACGAATTTCAACGCAACTTCAACGCGAATTTCAACGCAATTCTCTCGATTCGCAGACGATCCAAAGCGCGATAGGCGAAGATTCCCTGCAAGATCTAATCAACTACTGCCTGAAGTACATAGCCGAGTTGCGTTTGCCGTTCAAACGCGGCACATTCGTCGAATTCCGCAGCGGGATGTTGAACGTTTCGCCGATCGGCCGGAATTGCACGAGACAGGAGAGATTGCAGTTCTACGAGTACGATCGCGTATACCATGTGAGGCAGAAGTTCATACAGGCGTTGAAGAGGCAATTCCCCGATTTGGCCCTCACTTATAGCATCGGTGAGTTTCCTGAAATTCTTCCGAACATTTTCTCGCGAATTTTTCGGCGATTTTTGGCTAATTCCAATCGCCAATCGCTTACTCGCTTAATCAATCAATCAATCAATCAATCAATCAATTGCTTACTCGTTTAATCAATGAATGAATCAATCAATCAATCGCTTACTCGCTTAATCAATCAATCAATCGCTAATCGCTTACTCGTTTAATCAATCAATCAATCAATCAAACAATGAATCAATCAATTAATCGCTTACTAGCTTAATCAATGAATGAATGAATGAATGAATGAATGAATGAATCAATCGTTAATCGCTTAATCAAACAATCAATTAATCGCTTACTCGCTTAATCAATCAATCAATTAATCAATGACCAATCGCTTACTCGCTTAATCAATCAATCAATCGCTGATCGCTTACTCGCTTCACCAATCAATCAATCAATCGATCATTCAATCAATCAATCAATCAATCAATCGTTAATCGCTTAATCAATCAATCAATCAGTCAATCAATCAATCAATCAATCAATCAATCAATCAATCAATCAATCAATGAATCAATCGTTAATCGCTTAATCAATCAATCAATCAATCAATCAACCAATCAACCAACCAATCAATCAATCAATCAATCAATCAATCAATCAACCAAACAAACAAACAAACAAACAAACAAACAAACAATCAATCAATCAATCAATCAATCAATCAATCAATCAATCAATCAATCAATCAATCAATCAATCAATCAATCAATCAATCAATCAATCAATCAATCAATCAATCAATCAATCAATCAATCGTTAATCGCTTAATCAATCAATCAATCAATCGTTAATCGCTTAATCAATCAATCAATCAATCGTTAACCGCTTAATCAATGAATCAATCAATCAATCAATTAACCAAGAAACCAATGAATCAATGAATGAATGAATTAATCAATGAATCAATGAATGAATTAATCAACGAATGAACGAACGAATCGATCAATGAAACGATGAATGAACTTTAACACTTCAACAGGCGGCGCAATAAGCTTCGACGTTTTCCCGGTCGGCTGGGACAAAACCTACTGCCTGCGCCACATTCAAGGCTACGACGAGATCCACTTTTTCGGCGACAAAACGGCGGAAGGCGGCAACGATCACGAGATCTACGAGAGCGATTTGACCGTCGGCCATCGCGTCACTTGTCCGTTGGACACCATAAAACAGCTGAAGGTGAGCGAGGGGATTAATTAACCTTTAATCGATGCGTGTTTTTTTAATATTAATGCGTGTTTTTTTAATATTAATGCGTGTTTTTTTTCATATTAATGCGTGTTTTTTAATATTAATGCGTGTTTTTTTAATATTAATGCGTGTTTTTTAATATTAATGCGTGTTTTTTTAATATTAATGCGTGTTTTTTTAATATTAATGCGTGTTTTTTTTAATATTAATGCGTGTTTTAATATTAATGCGTGTTTTTTTAATATTAATGCGTGTTTTTTAATATTAATGCGTGTTTTTTTAATATTAATGCGTGTTTTTTTAATATTAATGCGTGTTTTAATATTAATGCGTGTTTTTTTAATATTAATGCGTATTTTAATATTAATGCGAATAACAATACCAATGAACAATACCAATTAACAACAATACCAATACCAATATCAATACCAATTAACAATAACAATATCAATACCAATACCAATTAACAATAACAATATCAATACCAATAGCAATTAACAATAACAATATCAATACCAATACCAATTAACAATAACAATATCAATACCAATAGCAATTAACAATAACAATATCAATACCAATACCAATTAACAATAACAATACCAATGCTAATACCAATACCAATTAACAATAACAATAACAATATCAATACTAATACCATTAACAATATCAATACCAATGAACAATACGAATAACAATAACAGTACGCCATAACAATAACAATAATAACAACAATATCTAAAAGCAATACCAATTAACAATACCACTACCAATTCGCAATATCAATGCCAGTACCATTAACAATGACAATACCAATACCAATACCAATACCAACGCCAATGAACAATACCACTACCAATGAACGATAACAATACCAATAACAATATCAAGACCAATACCAATACCAACGAACAATAACCATACCAATTAACAATAACAATATCAATACCAATACCAATTAACAATAACAATATCAATGCCAATACCAATTAACAATAACAATATCAATGCTAATACCAATTAACAATAACAATATCAATACCAATACCAATTAACAATAACAATATCAAGACCAATAGCAATTAACAATAACAATATCAATGCTAATACCAATACCAATTAACAATAACAATAACAATATCAATACTAATACCATTAACAATATCAATACCAATGAACAATACGAATAACAATAACAGTACACCATAACAATAACAATAATAACAACAATATCTAAAAGCAATACCAATTAACAATACCACTACCAATTCGCAATATCAATGCCAGTACCATTAACAATGACAATACCAATACCAATACCAATACCAACGCCAATGAACAATACCACTACCAATGAACAATAACAATACCAATAACAATATCAAGACCAATACCAATACCAACGAACAACAACAATACCAATTAACAATAACAATATCAATACCGATAGCAATTAACAATATCAATACCAATACCAATTAACAATAACAATATCAATACCAATAGCAATTAACAATAACAATATCAATGCTAATACCAATACCAATTAACAATAACAATAACAATATCAATACTAATACCATTAACAATATCAATACCAATGGACAATACGAATAACAATAACAGTACGCCATAACAATAACAATAATAACAACAATATCTAAAAGCAATACCAATTAACAATACCACTACCAATTCGCAATATCAATGCCAGTACCATTAACAATGACAATACCAATACCAATACCAATACCAACGCCAATGAACAATACCACTACCAATGAACAATAACAATACCAATAACAATATCCAGACCAATACCAATACCAACGAACAATAACAATACCAATTAACAATAACAATATCAATACCAATACCAATTAACAATAACAATATCAATACCAATAGCAATTAACAATAACAATATCAATACCACTACCAATTAACAATAACAATATCAATACCAATAGCAATTAACAATAACAATATCAATACCAATACCAATTAACAATAACAATATCAATACCAATAGCAATTAACAATAACAATATCAATGCCAATACCAATACCAATTAACAATAACAATAACAATATCAATACTAATACCATTAACAATATCAATACCAATGAACAATACGAATAACAATAACAGTACGCCATAACAATAACAATAATAACAACAATATCTAAAAGCAATACCAATTAACAATACCACTACCAATTCGCAATATCAATGCCAGTACCATTAACAATGACAATACCAATACCAATACCAATACCAACGCCAATGAACAATACCACTACCAATGAACAATAACAATACCAATAACAATATCAAGACCAATACCAATACCAACGAACAATAACAATACCAATTAACAATAACAATATCAATACCAATACCAATACCAATTAACAATAACAATATCAATACCAATACCAATTAACAATAACAATATCAATACCAATACCAATTAACAATAACAATATCAATACCAATACCAATTAACAATAACAATATCAATGCTAATACCAATTAACAATAACAATATCAATACCAATAGCAATTAACAATAACAATATCAATACCAATAGCAATTAACAATAACAATATCAATACCAATAGCAATTAACAATAACAATATCAATACTAATACCAATACCAATTAACAATAACAATAACAATATCAATGCTAATACCATTAACAATATCAATACCAATGAACAATACGAATAACAATAACAGTACACCGTAACAATAACAATAATAACAACAATATCTAAAAGCAATACCAATTAACAATACCACTACCAACGAACAATAACAATACCAATTAACAATAACAATATCAATACCAATACCAATTAACAATAACAATATCAATACCAATACCAATACCAATACCAATTAACAATAACAATAACAATAACAATATCAAGACCAATACCAATACCAACGAACAATAACCATACCAATTAACAATAACAATATCAATACCAATACCATTAACAATAACAATACCACTGTTAATTAACAATACCATTGCCAATTAACAATACCACTGTCAATTAACAATACCACTGCCAATTAACAATATCAATACCAATACCAATGAAAATACCAACAACAATAACAATAACAATAATGATTTTAGATTTAATAATTGCAGATAATTTCTTCGTCCTGTTTTTCTTTGTTTTCTTCTTTTCCAGATCCTGATGGCAGTTGTGAAGGAGAGAAGGGAAAAGGAGCAACTCGAGGTTCCGATGCAAATTGTGTAACACTTTCGAATAATGTAATAATGTAATTGATTTAATTGGAATGGGAGGAATTGTAGGTTTTTTTATAGTAGAATTTAAGAAGAATTAATTGCGGTAATTAGTAACGAAGTATTAAAGGAGGATTAAAGGTATAATATATGAAGAATTAACGCTGTAATTAATCATGAATTAATGTAGAATTGAAGCAGAATTGAAGAAATAATAAATGTAGAATTAATGCGGCAATTAATGATGAATTTATGATGAATTAAAGGAGAATTAAAGAAATAATAAGCGAAGAATTAATGCAGAATTAATCATGAATTAACGAAGAAAAGTCGAAAAACGATCGAAAATATGTTAAATATATTCAATATATTAATTATATTAATTATATTAAATATATTCAATATATTAAATATATTAAATATATTAATTACAGAAAAAATTGTGAATAATTTACTAAATGAATAAACAAATGCATAAGTAAATGAATAAATAAATAAATGAATAAATAAATAAATGAATAAATAAATAAATGAATAAATAAATAAATGAATAAATAAATAAATGAATAAATAAATAAATGAATAAATAAATAAATGAATAAATAAATAAATGAATAAATAAATAAATGAATAAATAAATAAATGAATAAATAAATGAATGAATAAATAAATGAATGAATAAATAAATGAATGAATAAATGAATGAATAAATGAATGAATAAATAAACCACTAAATGAATAAATAAATAAACCACTAAATAAATGAATAAACCACTAAATAAATGAATGAATAAACCACTAAATAAATGAATAAATGCATGAATAAATGAATGAATGAATAAACCACTAAATGAATGAATAAATGCATGAATAAATGAATAAATAAATAAACCACTAAATGAATGAATAAACTAATAAATAAATGAATGAATAAACCACTAAATGAATGAATAAATGCATGAATAAATGAATAAATAAATAAACCACTAAATGAATGAATAAACCACTAAATAAATGAATGAATGCATGAATAAATGAATAAATAAATAAACCACTAAATAAATAAATAAACCACTAAATAAATGAATAAACCAGTAAATAAATAAACAAATGAATAAACCACTAAATAAATAAATGAATAAGCCACTAAATAAATGAATGAATAAACCACTAAATAAATGAATAAACCACTAAGTAAATAAATGAACAAATAAACAACTAAATGAATAAATAAGCATGAAACATTTATTTCACTTAACAAAAGGAACAATAAAATCCTGCATTCGTTTTATTTCCACGAAAGCGTACGAATTCACATAAATATAAATATAAATATAAATAAATATATTCATATTTATATTAACAAATACATAATAACAAAATATAAATCAACATTAATATAATATAAAAACAAAAATAAAACGTATTCTTTTATCATACAAATGTACACGAAAAAATTGTAGAATTGTGAAATTAGTGTCGAAAATATTTTTGCATTCCATTTTTCCATCTTTTCATCATTTCGCCGACATTTTTCCCCCCCTTTCCCCCCCCCTCCAATTTACTTAAAAGTTGGGTTAATAAATTCCTAATATTACTATTATTACGCTTAAAATAATTGCGATAATAAAATTTGTCATCTTATTAAAAGGGAAAATCGAAACAAAGGAATAATAAAATTCGTTGTTTGCATTAAAAAAATGATTAGTCGCAACGAAATCCTTTCAAACGCCTCGATAAATCGGTTTTCGTTTCGCCGCGAACGCGGCGAGTCCTTCGAGCCTGTCTTCGCTGCGAATAACTCGGTTGTAGCATTGTTTCTCGATCTCGAGGCCGTTTTCGATGGTGGTTTGAATCCCTTGCGAGATCGCGGCCTTCGCCATGCTGTGGAAGACGATTAAATGGCGAAGGAATTATATATAAACGTGTATAAACAAGTATAAGGCATATAAACTTGTATATGTATGAATTAATGTGGGAAAGTTCAGATATGTACGTGTTGGAGTTAATAGAGGTGTTGGATATTGTATATTTATGTTGGTAGAGTCGTTAGTGTGGTATTGGAGGGGTTATTGAAGGTTTGAACGGTGAAATTTGGGGGGGAGAGTTGGTGAAAGTGGGCGGAGCATCGATTAAGAGGCGGAGAGTGGGTAAAAATGGGCGGAGCATTGATTAAGAGGCGGGGAATAGGTAGAGAATGGGTGGAGCATCGGTTAAGAGGCGGAGACTATGTAAAAATGGGCGGAGCATCGATTAAGAGGCGGAGACTATGTAAAAATGGGCGGAGCATCGATTAAGAGGCGGAGAGTGTGTAAAAATGGGCGGAGCATTGATTAAGAGGCGGTGAATACGTAGAAAGTGGGCGGAGCATCGATTAAGAGGCGTAGACTATGTAAAAATGGGCGGAGCATTGATTAAAAGCCGTAGAGTTCTTAAAACGGGGCGGAGCTTCGACCAAGAGGCGTAGACAATGTAAAAATGGGCAGAGCTTCGATTGAGAGGCGTAGACTATGTAAAAATGGGCGGGGCATTGATTAAAAGCCGTAGAGTCCTTAAAAAGGGGCGGAGCTTCGACTGAGAGGCGTAGACAATGTAAAAATGGGCGGAGCTACGATTAAGAGGCGTAGACTATGTAAAAATGGGCGGAGCTTCGATTAAGAAGCGAAGATTACGTAAAAAATAGTCGGAGCTTCGATTAAGAGGCGTAGAGTTCTGGAAAAGGGGCGGAGCTTCGACCAAGAGGCGTAGACAATGTAAAAATTGGCGGCGCTTCGATTAACAGGCGCAGTGTTCTTAAAAAGGGGCGGAGCTTCGATTAAGAGGCGGGGATTACATAGAAAATTGGCGGAGCTTCGATTAACAGGCGTAGAGTTTGTAAAAACGGGCGGAGCTTCGATTAAGAGGCGTAGACTACGTAGAAAGGGGCGTGGATTCTATCAAGAGGCGGTAACAATGCAGAAAATAGGCGGAACATCGATTAAGAGGCGGAGACTATGTAGGGAATGGGCGGAGCCTCGATTAAGAGGCGGAGGATACGTTGCAAACGGGCGGAGCTTAATTAGGAGGCGGAGCTTCGACTAAGAGGCGGAGAATACGTAGAAAATTGGCGGAGCTTCGATTAACAGGCGTAGTGTTCTTAAAAAGGGGTCGGAGCTTAGATCAAGAAGCGCAAACTATGCAGAAATGAGCGCAGCTTCTACAATAAAATTGTTATCACATGAATTACGCCGTGCAAATTTCAGTACGAATCATTAACAATCGAATCATTGAAATTGTAATGAAGCCACGCAATTTTCAGAGTCTTGTAACGCTAAAATGGCATCGAAAATGTTAATAATAATAATGATAAATTGGTTTTACCGCACTCCAATTGGCCCGTTGCCCAAAATCTCCCTCGCGATCACGAGCGCCTCCTCGTAAGCCGCGTCTCCGTTCTTGTTCTCGTCCACGGCTTTGTTCACCATCCCGATTCGCTCCGCTTCTTCGCCTGCCACCGTTCTACCGGTGAATATCAATTCCTTCGCTTTCGCAACGCCGATTAATCGCGGCAACCTCTGCGTTCCTCCCGCGCCTGCGAATTAAGCGATTATTGGCGAATAGTAGCTGAAATTGGGGAACAAGGAAAATGGTAAAAATGGTAATTAACGGGGAAAATTGTTAATTAACCGCGGAAATAGTGAAAATTGCGAATAGTCGCGATTATTGGCGAATAGTGGCTGAAATTGGGGAACAAGGAAAATGGTAAAAATGGTAATTAACGGGGAAAATTGTTAATTAACCGCGAAAATAGTGAAAATTGTGGATAGTCGCGATTATTGGCGAATAGTGGCTGAAATTGGGGAATAAGGAAAATGGTAACTAACAGGGAAAATTGTTAATTAACCGCGGAAATAGTGAAAATTGCGAATAGTCGCGATTATTGGCGAATAGTACCTGAAATTGGGGAATAAGGAAAATGGTAAAAATGGTAATTAACAGGGAAAATTGTTAATTAACCGCGGAAATAGTGAAAATTGCGAATAGTCGCGATTATTGGCGAATAGTGGCTGAAATTGGGGAACAAGGAAAATGGTAAAAATGGTAACTAACGGGGAAAATTGTTAATTAACCGCGAAAATGGGGGAAATTGTTAAATAACAGAAATGGTAAAAATGGTAACTGATGACAGGAACAATGTTAACAATGCTAAAATGGCCGACGAATGGTGGAAATAATGGCGAAAACAAGGGAAAAGGGAAGCAATACCAATTCTAAACCAACGAACAACGAAAACGGTACGAATTAAAGAAAATAATGGACAAGAATAATAATAAAGCTCACCAGGAATAATTGCCAGCTTCGTCTCAACCAATCCCAGCGTCGCTCGCTTGCTAACGATCCTAAGATCGCTTGCCAAAGCCATTTCCAAGCCTCCGCCGATCGCAACGCCGTCAATCGCTGCGATTACCGGCGCTGGCAGCGATTGTATCTCGTTCATCGTCCCTCTTAACGCCGTAACGAACGCTTCGGCCTCTTCCGCCGTCATTCGGCTGCGCTCGCGCAAATCCGCGCCTGCGCAGAACACGCGGGGCACCAAACTGCGGATTATCAACACGCGCAACTTCGCGTCTTGTCGAATGGAGTTCAAAGACGAATTTAGTTGCGTTAAGATTGCTTTTCCCAACGCGTTGCGAACCGATGGACGATTCAAACAGAGCACGAAGATTCCGTTGTCCTTTCCGTCGAGGTACTTTACGATTATTTGGTTCTTGGCTTCGGTGGATGGTTTGGAAATTGTTTCGGGTTTTAACGAAGTTTGGGAAATGGTTTTGAGGTCTGAGGAAGTTTGGGAAATGGTTTTGAAGTCTGTGGAAGTTTGGGAAATGACTTCGGGTTTTGGGAAAGTTTGGGAAATGGTTTCGGGTTTTAAGGAAGTTTGGGAAATTGTTTTGAGGTCTGAGGAAGTTTGGGAAATGGTTTCGGGTTTTAAGGAAGTTTGGGAACTGGTTTTGAGGTCTGAGGAAGTTTGGGAAATGGTTTCGGGTTTTGGGGAAGTTTGGGAACTGGTTTTGAGGTCTGAGGAAGTTTTGGAATTGGTTTCGGGTTCGTGGGAAGTTTGGGATGAATTTTGAGAGGAGGTTGAAGTTTGAGAGGTTGAATTTTGGGTGGAAGTTGAAGTTTGAGAGGTTGAATTTTCGGTGGAAGTTGAATTTTGAGAGGAGGTTGAGTTTGAGGTTGAATTTTGAGCTGAGTTCGAGTTTGGGAATTGGCCTGAGCTCGAATAGAAACGTGAACTTGGATGTTGGGTTAGGATTGAATTTTGGATTAGGTTTGAATAAAGGAGTGACTTTGGATTTTGGGTTAGGCTTGAATTAAGGCTTGGGATTGAATTTTGGGTTAGGTTTGAATAAAGGTTTTGGTTACAATTTTGGGTTAGGTTCGAATTTGGGTACGAATTTCGGGTTAGGTTAGAATGTTGACACGAATTTTGGGTTAGGTTCAAATCTTGTTTCGGCTTAGAATTTTGGGTTAGGTTCGAATTTCGAGATTGCTTCGAATTTTGGGTTAGGTTCGAATTTTGGTACGGATTTTGGGTTAGGTTCGAATTTCGTGCTTGGATCGAATTTTGGGTTAGGTTCGAATGTTGACACGAATTTTGGGTTAGGTTCAAATCTTGTTTCGGGTTTGAATTTCGGGTTAGGTTCGAATTTTGCGTTAGGTTCAAATCTTGGTTTGGGTTCGAATTTTGGGTTAGGTTCGAATTTTCCGATTGGTTCGAATTTTGGGTTAGGTTCGAATGTTCACACGAATTTTGGGTTAGGTTCAAATCTTGTTTCGGGTTAGAATTTCGGGTTAGGTTCCTAATTTGGCATTGGATCGAATTTTGGGTTAGGTTCGAAATTCGGTTCCAATTTTGGGTTAGGTTCAAACCTTGTTTCGGCTTGGAATTTTGGGTTAGGTTCGAATGTTCACACGAATTTTGGGTTAGGTCTGAGGTTTGGGTTAGGTTTGAATTTTCGGTTAGGTTTGAATTAAGGCTCGTTATTGAATAAAAACGTGTCTTTGGATTTTGGGTTAGATTCGAATTTCGTGATTGAATCAAATTTTCGGTTAGGTTCGAATTTTGGTACGAATTTTGGGTTAGGTTCTTATTTTGCTTTTGCATCAAATTTTGGGTTAGGTTCGAATTTCGTGATTGAATGAAATTTTGGGTTAGGTTCCTATTTTGGTATTGGATCAAATTTTCGGTTAGGTTCAAACCTTGTTTCGGCTTAGAATTTTGGGTTAGGTTCGAATTTTTGGATTGCATCGAATTTTGGGTTAGGTTCGAATTTTTGGATTGCATCGAATTTTGGGTTAGGTTCGAATTTTTGGATTGCATCGAATTTTGGGTTAGGTTCGAATCTTGTTTCGGCTTAGAATTTTGGGTTAGGTTCGAATTTTTGGATTGCATCGAATTTTGGGTTAGGTTCGAATTTTTGGATTGCATCGAATTTTGGGTTAGGTTCGAATTTTTGGATTGCATCGAATTTTGGGTTAGGTTCGAATTTTTGGATTGCATCGAATTTTGGGTTAGGTTCGAATCTTGTTTCGGCTTAGAATTTTCGGTTAGGTTCGAATTTTGGGTTAGGTTCGAGTGTTGACACGAATTTTGGGTTAGGTTCGAATTTTCCTTCAACTTTTCCTCGCTTTTCCTCGCTTCCATCGACGTCACGCGAATCCTCGCGAATTTCACCGTTTCTTTGATCATTTTCCTCGTTAACTTCGACATATTCTCATTCGATTTTCTTTTTTCGCCTCGTTGCTCGCAAAACTGAAACGCAAAAAATTACAACGTTACAATTAGCGTATTATTATTGTTATTATTGTTATTATTATTATTATTATTTCCGTTCATATTTCGCGTAAACTTTTGTCAAAGTTAATAATAAAATATTCGTATAATTTTAATTAACAAAATTAATAATAAAAAATTAAGATAATTTTAATTAACAAAATTAATAATAAAAAATGAAGATAATTTTAATTGATAAAATTAATAATAAAAAATTAGGATAATTTTAATTGATAAAATTAATAATAAAAAATGAAGATAAATTTAATTATTAAAATGAATTAATAAGAAATGAAGATAATTTTAATTAACGAAATTAATTATTAAAACTAATGAAATTAAAATTAATAATAACAATAAACATTCGAATTATGTTAATTTTCGAATTATTTTAAATTATTGTCGATTTATAAACCGTGTTACTTAATTAATAATCGTGTTACTTAATTAATAAACGTGTTACTTAATTAATAAACGTGTTACTTAATTAATTAACGTGTTACTTAATTAATTAACGTGTTGTTTAATTAATAATCGTGTTACTTAATTAATAAACGTGTTACTTAATTAATAAACGTGTTACTTAATTAATAATCGTGTTACTTAATTAATAAACGTGTTACTTAATTAATAAACGTGTTACTTAATTAATAAACGTGTTACTTAATTAATAAACGTGTTACTTAATTAATAAACGTGTTACTTAATTAATAATCGTGTTACTTAATTAATAAACGTGTTACTTAATTAATAAACGTGTTGTTTAATTAATAAACGTGTTACTTAATTAATAATCGTGTTGTTTAATTAATGACACGATAATTAACGAAATTTTTAGGTTATGATTTCGATATTTTGTTCGAGTCGTCGTCGATTTCGATGTTTCGTTGAACTGGAGAACGTGAAATCGATTAATCGATCGATCGATCGATTAATTGCAGGATTAATTAAGAATAAAACGAATTTTGGGGAGGAAAAAGGAATAGAAGAAGAAAAAGAAATAAAATAAAGTAAAGTAAATAAAGTAAAATAAGGTAAAGTAAAATAAAGTAAAATAAAGTAAAATAAAGTAAAATAAAGTAAAATAAAGTAAAATAAAGTAAAGTAAAGTAAAGTAAAATGAAGTAAAATAAAGTAAAGTAAAATGGAGTAAAATAAAGTAAAATAAAGTAAAGTAAAATAAAGTAAAATGAAGTAAAATAAAGTAAAGTAAAATAAAGTAAAGTAAAATGAAGTAAAATGAAGTAAAATAAAGTCAAGTGAAGTAAAATGAAGTAAAATAAAGTAAAATAAAGTAAAATAAAGTAAAGTAAAATGAAGTAAAATAAAATAAAGTAAAGTAAAGGAAAATGAAGTAAAATGAAGTAAAATAAAGTAAAGTAAAATAAAGTAAAGTAAAATGAAGTAAAATGAAGTAAAATAAAGTAAAGTAAAGTAAAATAAAGTAAAGTAAAATGAAGTAAAATGAAGTAAAATAAAGTAAAGTAAAATGAAGTAAAATAAAGTAAAGTAAAATGGAGTAAAATAAAGTAAAGTAAAATGAAGTAAAATAAAGTAAAATAAAGTAAAGTAAAATGGAGTAAAATAAAGTAAAGTAAAATGGAGTAAAATAAAGTAAAGTAAAATGAAGTAAAATAAAGTAAAGTAAAGGAAAATGAAGTAAAATAAAGTAAAATAAAATAAAGTAAAATAAAGCAGAGTAAAATAAAGTAAAATAAAGTAAAGTAAAATGAAGTAAAATAAAGTAAAATAAAGTAAAATAAAGTAAAGTAAAATGAAGTAAAATAAAGTAAAATGAAGTAAAATAAAGTAAAGTAATTTTCGGTTTCTTGTATTCGTTAAACCTAACCTTTGCTTACCGTTTGGAGAAAGGAAACGTTTCTCGAGGCGCGCGAGCAAAATTTCAAAGTTCGAAATGTACAATTTTACGCTTTTCACGTTTCTTTACGTTTTCAATCATTCGTTTTACTAATTATCGTTACTGTTATTATACTTTCGTTGCTTCGTTCTTGTTGTTGTTACATGTATTGTATTTTATTGTAAATATACATATGTATATATATTTTCTTCCTTAATTTCATTATTTTCATTATTTTCATTATTTTCATGGTTTCATTATTTTCATTATTTTCATTAATTTCATTATTTTCATTAATTTCATTATAATAATAAGAATAAGGCGAAGAAGAGGACGAGAATGAATGAAAGCAAGGGAAAACGAGAACGCAAGAAAAAGTGGAATAAAAGAAGTGAAGTGAAGTAAAGTAAACAAGAAAACAAGACGACAAAAAAGGGAAGAGAAACAAGAATAAAAGAAGTAAAGAAAGTAAGAAAACAAGGAAACAAGAAAATACAGAGGAAAAGACAGAAAATACGGGGAAAAATACAGAAGAAAATCGAGAAGAAAAAATAATGAAGGAGAAGAAAAATGAAGAATGAAGAAAATACAAAACAAGAAGAAAAATGAAGAATGAAGAAAATACAAAGCAAGATATGAACTGCAGATATTAGGATTTAATCGAGGCTTCTACTGTAACAATGGCCGCCATTTCCCCCCCCCCCAGCGTTGAAAAATAACGAATAATTCCGCTTCCACTTGGGACTCTTCCTCCCCCTCCTCCTCTTCTTTTCAGCTCGGCGGCGTCGCAGGTAAAACCGTGGAACGTTTCGCGTTGGACGACAGTTTCGCTCGCGTAGCCGCGAAAAACGGCAATTTCCCCTTTTCGCTTCTTCGTTGTTCGGTTGTTTTTCTGTCGGTTTATTTTGAATTTCGCGGTTGTCGACGTTAATTGAAGCGTGCTTTAGTAATAAGTAAAATTGATTGATTAACTTTGTTCCATTTGGTTTCATTTGGTTTCGATTTATTGTGGGTTTTGTTTCATTTTGTTTCATTTGGTTTAATTTTGTTTAATTTTGTTTCATTTTGTTTCATTTTGTTTAATTTTGTTTCGATTTATTTTGGGTTTTATTTAATTTTGTTTAATTTTGTTTAACTTTGTTTCATTTGGTTTAATTTTGTTTAATTTTGTTTAATTTTGTTTCATTTTGTTTCATTTTGTTTCATTTGGTTTCGATTTATTTTGGGTTTTGTTTAATTTTGATTAATTTTGTTTAATTTTGTTTCATTTTGTTTAATTTTGTTTCGATTTATTTTCGGTTTTGTTTAATTTTGTTTAACTTTGTTTAATTTTGTTTCATTTTGTTTAATTTTGTTTCATTTTGTTTCGATTTATTTTGGGTTTTGTTTAATTTTGTTTAATTTTGTTTAATTTTGTTTAATTTTGTTTCATTTGGTTTAATTTTGTTTAATTTTGTTTAATTTTGTTTAATTTTGTTTCATTGGGTTTCATTTTGTTTAATTTTGTTTCGATTTATTTTGGGTTTTGTTTAATTTTGTTTCATTTGGTTTAATTTTGTTTAATTTTGTTTAATTTTGTTTAATTTTGTTTCATTTGGTTTCGATTTATTTTCGGTTTTGTTTAATTTTGTTTAATTTTGTTTCATTTGGTTTAATTTTGTTTAATTTTGTTTAATTTTGTTTAATTTTGTTTCATTTTGTTTAATTTTGTTTCATTTTGTTTAATTTTGTTTCGATTTATTTTGGGTTTTGTTTCATTTTGTTTAATTTTGTTTAATTTTGTTTAATTTTGTTTCATTTTGTTTAATTTTGTTTCATTTGGTTTAATTTTGTTTAATTTTGTTTCGATTTATTTTGGGTTTTGTTTAATTTTGTTTCATTTGGTTTAATTTTGTTTAATTTTGTTTCATTTTGTTTAATTTTGTTTCATTTGGTTTCGATTTATTTTGGGTTTTGTTTAATTTTGTTTCATTTTGTTTAATTTTGTTTAATTTTGTTTCATTTGGTTTAATTTTGTTTAATTTGGTTTAATTTTGTTTCGATTTATTTTGGGTTTTGTTTAATTTTGTTTCATTTGGTTTAATTTTGTTTAATTTTGTTTCATTTTGTTTAATTTTGTTTCATTTTGTTTAATTTTGTTTCGATTTATTTTGGGTTTTGTTTCATTTTGTTTAATTTTGTTTCATTTGGTTTAATTTTGTTTCATTTTGTTTAATTTTGTTTAATTTTGTTTCATTTTGTTTAATTTTGTTTCGATTTATTTTGGGTTTTTTTTATTTTGTTTAATTTTGTTTCATTTGGTTTAATTTTGTTTAATTTTGTTTAATTTTGTTTCATTTGGTTTAATTTTGTTTCATTTTGTTTAATTTTGTTTCGATTTATTTTGGGTTTTGTTTAATTTTGTTTAATTTTGTTTAATTTTGTTTAATTTTGTTTAATTTTGTTTCATTTTGTTTAATTTTGTTTCGATTTATTTTGGGTTTTATTTAATTTTGTTTAATTTTGTTTAATTTTGTTTAATTTTGTTTAATTTTGTTTCGATTTATTTTGGGTTTTGTTTAATTTTGTTTAATTTTGTTTCATTTCGTTTAATTTTGTTTCATTTTGTTTCGATTTATTTGGGGTTTTTTTTATTTTGTTTCGTTTTGTTTAGCTTTGTTTTATTTTGTTTAGCTTTGGTTTATTTTGTTTTCTTTTGCTTTGGTTTATTTTTACTTTGCTTTATTTTGCTTTGTTTTGTTTTATTTTGTTTCATTTTATTTCGTTTTCTTTTTATTCTGCTTAGCTTTATTTCACTTACTTTCGTTTCGTTTTATTTTTATTTCATTTCCTTTTATTCCCTTATGTTTAATTTGCTTTTCCTCTTTTTTTCCCCCCCCCTCATTTCATTTTCTTCGAATGATAATTAAAGAAACAAACTAAGAAAACGAGCGGAAAAAGAAGGAAATATTCAAGCTTGCAATTTTCCAGCGACTCGAAAACGAATACTAAAAGAAGAAAAAAAAGAAACAGAAAGAAGAGGGAAAAAAAAAGCGGCAATGAAGCAAAAAAAGTAAAAAGTGTAAAAAGTGTAAATAGTGAAAAAAAAAGGCGAAAAAGTGCACGGGGAAAAAAGGCGAAAAAAGTGAGGAAAAACGATTTTTTTTCCCAATCTTCGTTTCGAATTTTGTTGAAGTGAAAACCGAAAAAAAAACGGAAGGAACAAAAATACATAAAAACGACAAAAAACAGGAAAAAAGAACAACGAAAATACGTAAAAACAACGAAAACAGGAAAAAGCAAAAATACCTAAAAACGACAAAAATACATAAAAACGAATAAAAACAAGAAAAACAAAAATACATAAAAACTGAAAGACAAAACAACAAGAGCAAAAGTCAAGAAAACGAGTGAAAAAGAAGAAAAATTGTTTCATCGAATTACGGAGGAAAAAAGAGGAAAAAAAGGGGCGGAAAAAATGGCGGGAAATTTGAATTGGTGCTTTTGGTGTTTTTTCGCCGCCGCGGCGCTGAATTTGGATTTAATCGAAGCCGAAGCGGATTTGAGTAATTTTCAAGAGGTGAGGAAAAGTTAATTAACGAATTTCTTTCTTTAATTTTATTCTTTATTTATTGTTTAATCTGTGGAATTTTATTAATAATCAATATTTTGTATCTTTAATATTTGGCTATTTTGACGAATTTAATTAATGATCAATATTTCTGTTTTTATTTATGCTTCAGTTTTAGGAACTTCAAGTTGAACGTAAAAATTCATGAAAATAGTTATGATGATGCTAAATAAGTATATTGAATAGTAATCTTGTAGATGTAATAGTTTTCCCAAAATAAATTCGAAAAGCTAAGCCAAATTCTATTTATTCAATTATTGGTATATAAAATATGGAATTGTTAATAACTTTTGAAATATTGCAAATAGAGCATTGGAAAAATTCACCAAAATAGCTATAATGATACTAAATAAGTATACTAAATACTAATCTTGTAGCTGTAATAGTTTTCCCAAAATAAATTCGAAAAGCTAAGCCAAATTCTATTTATTCAATTATTGGTATATAAAATATGGAATTGTTAATAACTTTTGAAATAATGTAAATAGAGCATTGGAAAAATTGACAAAAATAGATATTATTATACTAAATAAGTATGCTGAATGTTAATCCTGTAGCTGTTATACTTTTTGCAAAATAAATTCCCAAGCCTGACCCAAATTCTATTTATTCAATTATTGGTATATAAAATATGGAATTGTTAATAACTTTTGAAATATTGTAAATGGAGCATTGCAAAAATTGACAAAAATAGATATTATTATACTAAATAAGTATACTGAATGTTAATACTGTAGCTGTTATACTTTATGCAAAATAAATTCCCAAGCCTGACCCAAATTCTATTTATTCAATTATTGGTATATAAAATATGGAATTGTTAATAACTTTTGAAATAATGTAAATAGAGCATTGGAAAAATTGACAAAAATAGCTATAATGATACTAAATAAGTATATTAAATACTAATCCTCTAGTTACAATACTTTCCCCAATATAAATTCCCAAACCTAACCCAAACTTCATTCATCCAATTATTGCTATATAAAACATACAATTATTAATAACTTTCGCAGTATAGCAAATAGAGCATTGCAAAAATTCCCAAAAATACCTACAACTATACTAAATAACTCCACTAAATACCAATCCTCTAGCTATAATACTTTTCCCAAAATAAATTCCCAAACCTAACCCAAATTCTACTCATCCAATTATTGCTATATAAAACGTGCAATTGTTAATAACTTTCGAACTATCATAAATAGAGCATCGCAAAAATTCAGACAAATAGCTATAATAATACTAAATAAGTGTACTGAATACCATTCCCCTAGCTATAATACATTCCCCAAAATAAATTCCCAAATATCATCCAAATTCCACTCATCCAATTATTGCTATATAAAACATTCAATTGTTAATAACTTTTGCAATATAGCAAATAGAGCATTGTAAAAATTGAAGAAAATACATATGATGATACTGAATAAGTATACTAAATGCAAATCCTCTAGCTATAATACTTTTCCCAAAATAAATTCCCAAACCTAACCCAAATTCTACTGATCCAATTATTGCTATATAAAACGTGCAATTGTTAATAACTTTCGAACTATCATAAATAGAGCATTGCAAAAATTCCCAAAAATACCTACAACTATACTAAATAACTTCACTAAATACCAATCCTCTAGCAATAATACTTTTCCCAAAATAAATTCCCAAATATCATCCAAATTCCACTCATCCAATTATTGCTATATAAAACATTCAATTGTTAATAACTTCTGCAATATAGTAAATAGAGCATTGCAAAAATTCCCAAAAATACCTACAACTATACTAAATAACTCGACTAAATACCAATCCTCTAGCTATAATACATTCCCCAAAATAAATTCCCAAACCTAACCCAAATTCCACTCATCCAATTATTGCTATATAAAACATTCAATAGTTAATAACTTTCAAACTATCATAAATAGCGCATCACAAAAATTCACCAAAATAGCTACAATAATACTAAATAAGTATACTAGCTACTAATCCCCTAGCTATAATACATTCCCCAAAATAAATTCCCAAATATCATCCAAATTCCACTCATCCAATTATTGCTATATAAAACATTCAATAGTTAATAACTTTCAAACTATCATAAATAGAGCATCGAAAAAATTGAGAAAAATAGGCATGAATATACTAACTAAGTATACTAAATACCAATCCTCTATCTCAAATACTTTCTCCAAAATAAATTCCCAAACCTAACCCAAACTTCATTCATCTAATTATTGCTATATAAAACATTCAATTGTTAATAACTTTCAAACTATCATAAATAGAGCATCGAAAAAATTCACCAAAATAGCCATAACCATACCAAACAACTCTTCCAAATACCAATCCTCTATCTATAATACATTCCCCAAAATAAATTCCCAATCCCAATAACCAATCACCCACAACCCTCCCAACGCTCTATCCGCTATAATCGACCACGAACTCTACCAACCGCGCTATAATCGAACCCCGTGCGACGCACCTGTTGCGTCGTACACTGTTCAACGTCCTCCGAACCCGATTCGACCTCGGACGCACGGTGAACGTCTCGCAGAAGCTGAATCCAGCGAAACGATCGACTTGGCGATTCTTCCTTTCGCTAAAATTCGCTCATCTCTCGCTCTAGAGCGCGCGGAAACGCGTCGAACACGCGCGGTTCACGTGAACGTATAGCAGCGGCACTCGACTGTAAGCGCGGACCGGTCGAAAGTAAAAGGCAATGAAGCGGCGGAAGACTTTCTAGAAAGAATAATAAAGACGCTCGAAGACACTTTCGATTCGTTACGCGGCCATCTTTCGCGTATCGGTTCCGCTATTTTAATCGACGTGTTCGCGTTAAGACGGAGAAAGTCCGGTTATTATGGCGAGGGGGCGGGGGGGAGGGGTTGATGGGGAATTAATTGGGAATCATATATTTTCGGAAGTGAAATTTTTCGGAGATGTTGGAATTCGGGTTAGGTTTGGGAATTTATTTCTGGGAAAGTATTATAGCCAGAGGATTGGCATTTAGCATACTTATTTAGTATCGTTGTAGCTATTTTTGGAAATTTTTGCGATGCGCTATTTACAATATTTCAAAAGTTATTAACAATCAAATGTTTTATATAGCAATAATTGGATGAATGAAGTTTGGGTTAGGTTTGAGAATTTATTTCTGGGAAAGTATTATAGCCAGAGGATTGGCATTAGGTATACTTATTTAGTATCATTATAGGTATTTTTGGGAATTTTGGCAATGCGCTATTTACAATATTTCAAAAGTTATTAACAATCAAATGTTTTATATAGCAATAATTGGGTGAGTGGAGTTTGGGTTAGGTTTGAGAATTTATTTCTGGGAAAGTATTATAGCCAGAGGATTGGCATTTAGCATACTTATTTAGTATCGTTGTAGCTATTTTTGGGAATTTTGGCAATGCGCTATTTACAATATTTTAAAAGTTATTAACAATCAAATGTTTTATATAGCAATAATTGGGTGAGTGGAGTTTGGGTTAGGTTTGAGAATTTATTTCTGGGAAAGTATTATAGCCAGAGGATTGGCATTAGGTATACTTATTTAGTATCGTTGTAGCTATTTTTGGGAATTTTGGCAATGCGCTATTTACAATATTTCAAAAGTTATTAACAATCAAATGTTTTATATAGCAATAATTGGATGAGTGGAGTTTGGGTTAGGTTTGAGAATTTATTTCTGGGAAAAGTATTATAGCCAGAGAATTGGCATTAGGTATACTTATTTAGTATCATTATAGGTATTTTTGGGAATTTTGGCGATGCGCTATTTACAATATTTCAAAAGTTATTAACAATCAAATGTTTTATATAGCAATAATTGGGTGAGTGGAGTTTGGGTTAGGTTTGAGAATTTATTTCTGGGAAAAGTATTATAGCCAGAGGATTGGCATTTAGTATACTTATTTAGTATCGTTGTAGCTATTTTTGGGAATTTTGGCAATGCGCTATTTACAATATTTCAAACGTTATTAACAATCAAATGTTTTATATAGCAATAATTGGGTGAGTGGAGTTTGGGTTAGGTTTGGGAATTTATTTCTGGGAAAGTATTATAGCCAGAGGATTGGCATTTAGTATACTTATTTAGTATCGTTGTAGCTATTTTTGGGAATTTTTGCGATGCTCTATTTATGATAGTTCGAAAGTTATTAATAATTGTATGTTTTATATAGCAATAATTGGATGAATGAAGTTTGGGTTAGGTTTGAGAATTTATTTCTGGGAAAAGTATTATAGCCAGAGGATTGACATTAGGTATACTTATTTAGTATCGTTGTAGCTATTTTTGGAAATTTTTGCGATGCGCTATTTACAATATTTCAAAAGTTATTAACAATCAAATGTTTTATATAGCAATAATTGGATGAATGAAGTTTGGGTTAGGTTTGAGAATTTATTTCTGGGAAAAGTATTATAGCCAGAGGATTGACATTAGGTATACTTATTTAGTATCGTTGTAGCTATTTTTGGGAATTTTTGCGATGCTCTATTTATGATAGTTCGAAAGTTATTAATAATTGTATGTTTTATATAGCAATAATTGGATGAATGAAGTTTGGGTTAGGTTTGAGAATTTATTTCTGGGAAAAGTATTATAGCCAGAGGATTGACATTAGGTATACTTATTTAGTATCGTTGTAGCTATTTTTGGAAATTTTTGCGATGCGCTATTTACAATATTTCAAAAGTTATTAACAATCAAATGTTTTATATAGCAATAATTGGATGAATGAAGTTTGGGTTAGGTTTGAGAATTTATTTCTGGGAAAAGTATTATAGCCAGAGGATTGACATTAGGTATACTTATTTAGTATCGTTGTAGCTATTTTTGGGAATTTTTGCGATGCTCTATTTATGATAGTTCGAAAGTTATTAATAATTGTATGTTTTATATAGCAATAATTGGATGAATGAAGTTTGGGTTAGGTTTGAGAATTTATTTCTGGGAAAAGTATTATAGCCAGAGGATTGACATTAGGTATACTTATTTAGTATCGTTGTAGCTATTTTTGGAAATTTTTGCGATGCGCTATTTACAATATTTCAAAAGTTATTAACAATCAAATGTTTTATATAGCAATAATTGGATGAATGAAGTTTGGGTTAGGTTTGAGAATTTATTTCTGGGAAAAGTATTATAGCCAGAGGATTGACATTAGGTATACTTATTTAGTATCGTTGTAGCTATTTTTGGGAATTTTTGCGATGCTCTATTTATGATAGTTCGAAAGTTATTAACAATTGCACGTTTTATATAGCAATAATTGGATGAGTAGAATTTGGGTTAGGTTTGGGAATTTATTTTGGGGAATGTATTATAGCTAGAGGATTGGTATTTGGGGAAGGTCTTTGCTATAGTTATTGCTATTTTGGTGAATTTTTGCAATACTCTATTTGCTATATTAAGAAAGTTATTAATAACTGTATGTTTTATATAGCAGTAATTGGATGAGTGGAATTTGGATGATATTTGGGAATTTATTTTGGGGAAAGTATAAAAGATAGAGAATTGGTATTTATTATACTTAGTTAGTATCTTCATGTCTATTTTTGACAATTTTTGCAATGCGCTATTAACAATATTGCAAAAGTTATTAACAGTTGTATATTTTATATAGCAATAATTGAATAAATAGAATTTGGATCAGGCTTGGGAATTTATTTTGCAAAAAGTATAAGAGCTACAGGATTAACATTCAGTATACTTATTTAGTATCATCATATCTATTTTCGTAATTTTTTGCAATGCTCTATTTATTATATTGCAAAAGTTATTAACAATTGTACGTTTTATATAACAATAATTGGATGAGTGAAATTTGGGTTAGATTTGCGAATTTATTACGGAGAAAGTATAACAGCTACAGGATTAACATTCGGTATACTTATTTAGTATAATAATATCTATTTTTCTCAATTTTTTCAATGCTCCATTTCCAATATTTCCAAAGTTATTAACAATTCCACATTTAATACACCAATAATTGACTAAATAGAATTTTTGGTTAGGTTTGCGAATTTATTATGGAGAAAGTATAACAGCTACAGGATTAACATTCGGTATACTTATTTAGTATCATCATATCAATTTTTGTCAATTTTTACAATGCTCCATTTCCAATATTTCCAAAGTTATTAACAATTCCACATTTAATACACCAATAATTGACTAAATAGAATTTTTGGTTAGGTTTGCGAATTTATTATGGAGAAAGTATAACAGCTACAGGATTAACATTCGGTATACTTATTTAGTATAATAATATCAATTTTTCTCAATTTTTTCAATGCTCCATTTCCAATATTTCCAAAGTTATTAACAATTCCACATTTAATACACCAATAATTGACTAAATAGAATTTTTGGTTAGGTTTGCGAATTTATTATGGAGAAAGTATAACAGCTACATGATTAACATTCAGTATACTTATTTAGTATAATAATATCTATTTTTCTCAATTTTTTCAATGCTCCATTTCCAATATTTCCAAAGTTATTAACAATTCCACATTTAATACACCAATAATTGACTAAATAGAATTTTTGGTTAGGTTTGCGAATTTATTATGGAGAAAGTATAACAGCTACAGGATTAACATTCGGTATACTTATTTAGTATAATAATATCTATTTTTCTCAATTTTTTCAATGCTCCGTTTCCAATATTTCCAAAGTTATTAACAATTCCACATTTAATACACCAATAATTGACTAAATAGAATTTTTGGTTAGGTTTGCGAATTTATTATGGAGAAAGTATAACAGCTACAGGATTAACATTCGGTATACTTATTTAGTATAATAATATCTATTTTTCTCAATTTTTTCAATGCTCCGTTTCCAATATTTCCAAAGTTATTAACAATTCCATATTTAATACACCAATAATTGACTAAATAGAATTTTTGGTTAGGTTTGCGAATTTATTATGGAGAAAGTATAACAGCTACAGGATTAACATTCGGTATACTTATTTAGTATATTAATATCTATTTTTCTCAATTTTTTCAATGCTCCATTTCCAATATTTCCAAAGTTATTAACAATTCCACATTTAATACACCAATAATTGACTAAATAGAATTTTTGGTTAGGTTTGCGAATTTATTATGGAGAAAGTATAACAGCTACATGATTAACATTCAGTATACTTATTTAGTATAATAATATCTATTTTTCTCAATTTTTTCAATGCTCCATTTCCAATATTTCCAAAGTTATTAACAATTCCACATTTAATACACCAATAATTGACTAAATAGAATTTTTGGTTAGGTTTGCGAATTTATTATGGAGAAAGTATAACAGCTACAGGATTAACATTCGGTATACTTATTTAGTATAATAATATCTATTTTTCTCAATTTTTTCAATGCTCCGTTTCCAATATTTCCAAAGTTATTAACAATTCCACATTTAATACACCAATAATTGACTAAATAGAATTTTTGGTTAGGTTTGCGAATTTATTATGGAGAAAGTATAACAGCTACAGGATTAACATTCGGTATACTTATTTAGTATAATAATATCTATTTTTCTCAATTTTTTCAATGCTCCGTTTCCAATATTTCCAAAGTTATTAACAATTCCATATTTAATACACCAATAATTGACTAAATAGAATTTTTGGTTAGGTTTGCGAATTTATTATGGAGAAAGTATAACAGCTACAGGATTAACATTCGGTATACTTATTTAGTATATTAATATCTATTTTTCTCAATTTTTTCAATGCTCCATTTCCAATATTTCCAAAGTTATTAACAATTCCACATTTAATACACCAATAATTGACTAAATAGAATTTTTGGTTAGGTTTGCGAATTTATTATGGAGAAAGTATAACAGCTACAGGATTAACATTCGGTATACTTATTTAGTATAATAATATCTATTTTTCTCAATTTTTTCAATGCTCCATTTCCAATATTTCCAAAGTTATTAACAATCCCACATTTAATACACCAATAATTGACTAAATAGAATTTTTGGTTAGGTTTGCGAATTTATTTCGCAAAAAGTATAACACCTACACGATTACCATTAAGTATACTTATTCCCCACCATCACCTCAATTTATCCCAATTTTTCCAATCCTCCATCTCCAATATCTCCAAAGTTATTACCATTAATCCAATTGCCCCCCAAAAAAAAACAACGCCACTCTCCAATTATCCCATCGAAACGATTGCGCAATCTTAATGCTGCGTGCTCGATTTATCCTCTCGCACTCGAACGCGCCGCAAAAACTTCCTCCATCGTTGCGCAACGTTCGTCCGTTTCCACGTTTCCGATATTCCCTCGAATTCCGCGCGTTCAGCGATTTAGAAACAGCGAAATTTATTCGATTTCCTGTTTTTTAACATTCAATTTAATTTAATAATAAATTAATAATAAATTTGTTCAATATTCAATATTCAATCTTTAGTATTTAGTATTTAGTATTTAGTATTTAGTATTTAATTCAATTCAATTTGAATCCAATTTTAACGCGAATTATTCAATATTTAGTATTTAATTTAATTCGATTTTAACGCGAAATATTCGATATTCAATATTTAGTATTTAATTCAATTTCATTCGATTTTAACTCGAATTATTCAATATTTAGTATTTAATTCAATTCAATTTACTTCGATTCAATGCCTAAATATTCGATATTCAATATTTTCATTTTTAATCCAATTTTTAACGCGAAATATTCAATTTTTCGTATTTAATTTAATTCGATTTTAACGCGAAATATTCGATATAAAAGATAATAAATAATAAATAATAAAGAATGAACAATTAACAAGCAACAAACAACAAATATTAAATCGTGAATAATAACATATGAACATAATAAACAATAAACAATAGCAATAACAAATATGAAAGCAATAATTAAAATCAATGAAAAACGCGAATTATCAACAATTAAATTCAATTTTCTCGCTATTTTCTTTCAAAATCGCGCGTCCGATATACTTGACTACTAAAGCAGGCTTCTAGCATCGCGATGGAAAGGATTCAAAGGCGCCGCGCGGAGAAAGTCGGCGGATAATATTTTTTTTCTTCAAGAGGCGAACATTTCCCAAGCGAACTTTCCAAACGCTGCGGCGTTTCTCACGTTTAAGGCAACGCGGACGCGTTGCATTGTTTCTGGGCGGGTTTGCGGGGTGGTGGGGAGACGGGAAAAGTCCCTAGGGGTTGAATGGTGGGGGGGAAGTTACTAGGAAGGAGGGGGAATTGGGGAAAGTTGGGAGAAATGTGGCAGATTGGGAGGAGATGAGTTTGGGGGGTTTTGGGGAAGTTTGGGAATTTATTTTGGGGAAAGTGTTAATGATGGAGGATTGGCATTTGGGGGAATTGGTTAGTGTGGTTATGGCTATTTTGGGGAATTTTTGCGTTGTACTGTTTGCTATATTGCGAAAGTTATTAACAATTGAATGTTTAATGGAGCGATAATTGGATGAATGAAGTTTGGGTTAGGTTTGGGAATTTATTTTGGGGAAAGTATTACAGCTAGGGGATTGCCATGTAGTATACTTATTTAGTATCATTATACCTATTTTTGTTAATTTTTGCAATGCTCTATTTATAATATTTCCAAAGTTATTAATAATTGTATGTTTTATATAGCAATCATTGGATGAGTAACAATTTGGGTTGGGCTTGGGAATTTATTTTTGGGGAAAGTGATAAAGATAGAGGATTGCCATTTAGTATACTTATTTAGTAGCATTATAACTATTTTTGTTAATTTTTGCAATACGCTATTGACTATATTGCAAAAGTTATTAACAATCAAATGTTTTATATAAGAATAATTGGATGAATAGAATTAGGATGATCTTTGGGAATTTATTTTGGGAAAATGGTGAGAGATAAAGGATTGGCATTTAGTATACTTTTGTAGTATAATTATAACTATTTTTGTCAATTTTTGCAATGCTCCACTTACAATAGTTCAAAGGTTATTAACAATTCCATATTTTATATACCAATAATTGTATGATTATAATTTGGGTTAGGTTTGGGAATTTATTTTGCAGAAAGTATTAAAGCTAGCCTATTGCAATTTAGTATACTTATTTAGTATAGTCATACCTATTTTCCTCAATTTTTCCAATACTCCATTTCCAATATTTCAAAAGTTATTAACAATTGCATATTTTATATACCAATAATTGGATGAGTATAATTTGGCCTAGGTTTGGGAATTTATTTTGGGGAAAGTATTATAGCTAGCCTATTGCTATTTAGTATACTTCATTAGTATAATCATATCTATTTTTTCCAATTTTTGCAATGCTCCATTTACAATATTTCAAAAGTTATTAACAATTCCATATTTTATATACCAATAATTAAATGATTATAATTTGGGTTATGTTTGGGAATTTATTTTGCAGAAAGTATTAAAGCTAGCCTATTGCAATTTACTATACTTATTTAGTATACTAATACCTATTTTCCCCAATTTTCCCAATACTCCATTTCCAATATTTCAAAAGTTATTAACAATTGCATATTTTATATACCAATAATTGGATGAGTATAATTTGGCCTATGTTTGGGAATTTATTTTGGGGAAAGTATTATAGCTAGCCTATTGCCATTTACTATACTTATTTACTATACTCATACCTATTTTCCCCAATTTTCCCAATACTCCATTTCCAATATTTCAAAAGTTATTAACAATTGCATATTTTACATAGAAATAATTAGATGAATAAAATTTGGGTTATGTTTGCGAATTTATTTCGGGAAAACTATTAAAGCTAGCCCATTGCCATTTACTATACTTATTTAGTATACTCATACCTATTTTCCCCAATTTTCCCAATACTCCATTTCCAATATTTCAAAAGTTATTAACAATTGCATATTTTATATACCAATAATTGGATGAGTATAATTTGGCCTAGGTTTGGGAATTTATTTTGGGGAATGTATTATAGCTAGCCTATTGCCATTTGCTATACTTATTTACTATACTCATACCTATTTTCCCCAATTTTCCCAATACTCCATTTCCAATATTTCAAAAGTTATTAACAATTGCATATTTTACATAGAAATAATTAGATGAATAAAATTTGGCCTAGGTTTGCGAATTTATTTCGGGAAAACTATTAAAGCTAGCCCATTGCCATTTACTATACTTATTTAGTATACTCATACCTATTTTCCCCAATTTTCCCAATACTCCATTTCCAATATTTCAAAAGTTATTAACAATTGCATATTTTATATACCAATAATTGGATGAGTATAATTTGGCCTAGGTTTGGGAATTTATTTTGGGGAATGTATTATAGCTAGCCTATTGCCATTTGCTATACTTATTTACTATACTCATACCTATTTTCCCCAATTTTCCCAATACTCCATTTCCAATATTTCAAAAGTTATTAACAATTGCATATTTTACATAGAAATAATTAGATGAATAAAATTTGGCCTAGGTTTGGGAATTTATTTTGGGGAAAGTATTATAGCTAGCCTATTGCCATTTACTATACTTATTTACTATACTCATACCTATTTTCCCCAATTTTCCCAATACTCCATTTCCAATATTTCAAAAGTTATTAACAATTGCATATTTTATATACCAATAATTGGATGAGTATAATTTGGCCTAGGTTTGGGAATTTATTTTGGGGAAAGTATTATAGCTAGCCTATTGCAATTTACTATACTTATTTACTATACTCATACCTATTTTCCCCAATTTTCCCAATACTCCATTTCCAATATTTCAAAAGTTATTAACAATTCCAAATTTTACATACCAACAATTGAATGATTAGAATTTGGGTATTAGCTTTGCGAATTTTTTTCGAAGAAAGTATCAAAGCTAGCCTATTGCCATTTACTATACTTATTTAGTATACTCATACCTATTTTCCCCAATTTTCCCAATACTCCATTTCCAATATTTCCAAAGTTACTAACAATCGCAACGTTCAATCGCATCGACGCAAACGATGCGTCGATATTCTCGTTCAAAGATTTTCCCGTTCAAACGCTTCTAAGATCGCAATTTTGCCGCGAGGAAAGAGAAAGATAGGAAGCCCCGCCCACAGCGAGGTTTTTCGCGTCAGATGTGTGGGAAAATTGCCGCGGCCGCTTATTCGAACGCGAGTTACGTCAAGGAATGCGATCGATCGAATCTTCCATTCACTTTTCTGCGCGTTTCCATTTTCAGTTGGATTGTCAATAACGTTGGAAATATTGCAAATGGAGCGTTGCAAAAATTAACGGAAATAGATATGACGATGGTAAACAAGTATATTAAGTGGCAATGCTGTAGCTGTTATACTTTTTGCAAAATAAATTTCCAAACTTAACACCCAAATTTTAGGTATGCAATTATTGGTACATAAAATATGGAATTGTTAATAACTTTGGAAATATAGTAAATAGCGCATTGTAAAAATTGGGAAAAATAGATATGATTATACTAAATAAGTATACTGAATGTTAATTCTGTAGCTGTTATACTTTTTGCAAAATAAATTCCCAAGCCTGACCCAAATTCTATTTATTCTATTATTGGTATATAAAATATGGAATTGTTAATAACTTTGGAAATATTGTAAATGGAGCATTGTAAAAATTGGTAATAATAGATATGATTATACTAAATAAGTATACTGAATGTTAATCCTGTAGCTGTTATACTTTTTGCAAAATAAATTTCCAAGCCTGACCCAAATTCTATTTATTCAATTATTGGTATATAAAATATGGAATTGTTAATAACTTTGGAAATATTGTAAATAGCGCATTGAAAAAATTGAGAAAAATAGGTATTATTATACTAAATAAGTATACTGAATGTTAATCCTGTAGCTGTTATACTTTTTGCTAAATAAATTCCCAAGCCTGACCCAAATTCTATTTATTCAATTATTGGTATATAAAATATGGAATTGTTAATAACTTTGGAAATATTGTAAATAGCGCATTGCAAAAATTGAGAAAAATAGGTATTATTATACTAAATAAGTATACTGAATGTTAATCCCGTAGCTGTTATACTTTTTGCTAAATAAATTCGCAAGCCTGACCCAAATTCTATTTATTCAATTATTGGTATATAAAATATGGAATTGTTAATAACTTTGGAAATATTGTAAATAGCGCATTGTAAAAATTGGGAAAAATAGATATTATTATACTAAATAAGTATGCTGAATGTTAATCCTGTAGCTGTTATACTTTTTGCTAAATAAATTCCCAAGCCTGACCCAAATTCTATTTATTCAATTATTGGTATATAAAATATGGAATTGTTAATAACTTTGGAAATATAGTAAATAGCGCATTGTAAAAATTGGGAAAAATAGATATTATTATACTAAATAAGTATGCTGAATGTTAATCCTGTAGCTGTTATACTTTTTGCAAAATAAATTCCCAAGCCTGACCCAAATTCTATTTATTCAATTATTGGTATATAAAATATGGAATTGTTAATAACTTTGGAAATATAGTAAATAGCGCATTGTAAAAATTGGGAAAAATAGATATGATTATACTAAATAAGTATGCTGAATGTTAATCCTGTAGCTGTTATACTTTTTGCAAAATAAATTCCCAAGCCTGACCCAAATTCTATTTATTCAATTATTGGTATATAAAATATGGAATTGTTTATAACTTTGGAAATATTGTAAATAGAGCATTGTAAAAATTGAGAAAAGTAGGTGTTATTATACTAAATAAGTATACTGAATGCCAATCCTCTAGCATTAATACTTTCCCTAAAATAAATTAGCAAACCTAACTCAAATTCTACTCATCCAATTATTGCTATGTAAAATATGGAATTGTTAATAACTTTTGAAGTATTGGCAATGGAGAGTTGAAAAAATTCACGAAAATAAGTATAGCATTTGTAAAGAAGTATACTCAAGGTCAATAGCGTAGCTTTATTAGTTTCGCCAAAATAAATTCGCAAATATCCATTATTATTTTTTATTGGAATCTTACCAATAGTTTAAATTTGAATTTTGTTATTAAAGTACGTGCAAAAATTATGAAAAAATTCACATATAATCTAGATAATATGTTACATACTTATGAATTTTTTCAGATTTTTAGCAGTTACAGAAGTATCCCTAAAAAATTCCAAAGTATATTCATTTGGTATCTCACTGTAGAATATTAATAGGTGATAATTTAATAGTTTATATTTTATTTCTGTTATTTAAACGCTTCCAAAAATTACGAAATAATTCAAGCATAATCTAGACACGTCAATACATGATTTCTAATTTTTTCAGATTTTTCAAAATTACGTAACCAACTTTAAAAAATTCCAAAACCCCCAATTTATATTTTCCAACAGAACATTAATAGTCAATACTTGATACCTTAAATATTTATTTCCTTTATTTAAACGCTTTCAAAAATTATGAAATAATTCACACATAATCTAGACAATATAATAAACATTCCTGAATTTTTTCAAATTTTTCCAAATCGCCTAAAGAATTTTAAAAAATTCCAAAATTCCCATTTCCTATCTTTTAATAGGATATCGCTAATAGTTTATATTTTATTTCATTTGTTTAAACGTTTCAAAAAATTATGAAATAATTCACACATAATCTAAGCAGTCTAGTACACATTCCTGAATTTTTTCAGATTTTTCAAAATTACATAACCACCTTTAAAAAATTCCAAAACCCCCAATTTATATTTTGCAACAGAACATTAATAATCAATACTTGATACTTTAAATATTTATTTCCTGTATTTAAACATTTTCAAAAATTATGAAATAATTCACGTATAATCTACATAATATGCTACACATTTCCAAATTTTTTCAGATTTTTCCCAATCCTCTAACCCTATCAAAAAAATTCCCAAACTTCCGGATTCGCACATTAAATTCCAAGTTTCTCCCCTCATCGAACCAAATTCAAAAACAGGTCCAAAAAATCCCCAAAAAATCCCCAAAAATTCCAAAAATATTACGAACTCGTTACGAAGCGTGGCGATCGCAACGAAACGATTGCGGAAGTCTGCAAGCGGGATTTATATGGATTGGGTAATTAAAAACGCAAGCGAATCTTTCGCTCGTGGAATAATTTAATAATAATTAGCTTTTGTTCTCGACCGCGAGGAAAAGAAGAGAGAAAAGAGGGGGGAGGGAATCAGAGGTAATTAAGGCGACGGTAATTAACCGAGGCATTGTTCCAGATTCCATTCTTCGAGGCTGTGAGACTCGTGAAAGTTTTATCCTATAGCGAGTTGCTCAATTTTCGTCCGTTTCGTTTTTCTTCTTTTTTTTTATTATTATTTTACATTTCGCATTGCTTCTTCGCCTCGCCTCGTTTCTTTATTCGTGAACAAAATACGGCAGACGTTGGATTAACGTTTAACGAAGCGTTTGATATTTTTTGGGGAATTTTTGGGGAATTTTTTGGGACTTTTTGGACCTGTTTTTGAATTTGGTTCGATGAGGGGAGAAATGTGGAATTTAATGTGCGATTTGGGTTAGGTTTGGGAATTTTTTTGACAAGGTTAGAGGATTGGGAAAAATCTGAAAAAATTTGGAAATATGTAGCATATTATGTAGATTATACGTGAATTATTTCATAATTTTTGAAAGCGTTTAAATACAGGAAATAAATATTTAAAGTATCAAGTATTGATTATTAATGTTCTGTTGGAAAATATAAATTGGGAGTTTTGGAATTTTTTAAAGTTGGTTACGTAATTTTGAAAAATCTGAAGAAATTCAGAAATATGTATTAAATTGCCTAAATTATGCGTGAATTATTTCGTAATTTTTGGAAACGTTTAAACAAATGAAATAAAATATAAACTATTAGCCATATTCTATTAAAAGATAGGAAATGGGAATTTTGGAATTTTTTAAAATTGTTTAGGCGATTTGGAAAAATCTGAAAAAATTCAGGAATGTGTATTAGACTGCCTAGATTATGTGTGAATTATTTCGTAATTTTTGGAAGCGTTTAAATAGTCGAAATAAATATTTAAATTATCAAGTATTGATTATTAATGTTCTTTTGAAAAATATAAATTGGGGGTTTTGGAATTTTTTAAAATTGGTTACGTAATTTTGAAAAATCTGAAAAAATTCAGGAATGTGTATTTGATTGCCTAGATTATGTATGAATTATTTCATAATTTTCGAAGGTGTCTAAATACAAGAAATAAAATACAAACCATCAACCATTGCCTATTAACATTCCCCTATACAATCCAAAACTCAATCTTTGCGAATTTTTTAAAATTACTTCTACTATTTCAAAAATTCCCCAAAAATTCAGGGACATATATCAACCCCTCCCCTATCTCCCCTAATTATTTCATAATTTTCCCTTCATTAGAACCATATGAATAAATTACAAATTGTCAACCACTACCTATTAACATTCCCCTTTACCATTCAAAACTCACTTTTTGGGAATTTTTTAACCCAACTTCCCCCCCTCCAAAAATTCCCCAAAAATTCAGGGACATACATCTTCCCCCCCTCTACCTTGCCTATTTATTTCACTATTTTTGAAGGTGTCTAAATACAAGAAATAAAATACAAACCATCAAATACTACCTATTAATATTCCCCTCTACAATCGAAAACTTAAATCTTTCCCAATTTTTTAACCCAACTTCCCCCCCTCCAAAAATTCCACAACATACATCCACCCCTCCCCACTATCCCTGAATTATTTCACAATTTTGGAAGGTGTCTAAATACAAGAAATAAAATACAAACCATCAACCATTACCTATTAACATTCCCCGTTACCATTCAAAACTCACTTTTTGGGAATTTTTTAAAATTACTTCTACTATTTCAAAAATGCCCCAAAAATTCAAGGACATATATCAACCCCTCCCCTATCTCCCCTAATTATTTCATAAGTTTCGAAGGTGTCTAAATACAAGAAATAAAATACGAGCCATTAACCATTACCTATTAACATTCCCCTATACAATCCAAAACTCACTTTTCGGGAATTTTTTAACCTAACTTCCCCTCCTCCAAAAATTCCCCAAAAATTATGGGACATATATCAACACCCCCTCAACCATTCCTAATTATTTCATAATTTTCCCTTCATTAGAACCATATAAATAAAATACAAATTGTCAACCACTACCTATTAACATACCCGTCTACAATCGAAAACTCAATCTTTGGGAATTTTTTAAAATTACTTCCACTATTTCAAAAATTCCCCAAAAATTCAAGGACACATATCGACCCTTCCCCTACCTCCCCTAATTTTTTCACGCGTCTACCCCAAGCCTAAGCCAAGCAATCTGCCCGCAGACCCGAAACGGCCCCGACGCCCGCCCGCGCCTGTCCGCCTCTCAACAGGCGCAAATCCTCAGCGACGTTCAGCAACACCAGCAACGCTTCACCAGCCCCTCGCTAGCCAAATATAAAGTGGACCGCAATAAACAGCAACAAATCCAACAGCTTTTGCAACAACAGCAACAAATCCAACGTCTCATCCAAGAGCAGCAACGAAAAATCGCGCAGCAACTCGAGAATCCGCGATACTTCGATCGTTTCGAGGCCGCCAGCTTCGATTCGAATCCTCAGTTCCAGCAGCAACAGCAACAGCAAGTAGACAACGTAAGCAGCGACGTGAGGAATTTGTATTTGGAGAAGCAACGCGAGCTGCAAGCGTTGCAAAGGCAAAGGCAACAATTGCTGCAGCAGCAAATCGCCGAGCAACAAGAGAAGAAGCAACAGGAGGCGTTTAAGCAACAGAAAACGAACGAAGCGACGCTAGTAGACGGTTTTAGGACTACTACTTTCAGCCCTGTGCTGGTTTCGCTGCCAGCTGCTAGGAAAATCACGCCTTCGGAAAGTGAATTGTTTCTGAAGGCTATCGCCACGCATCAGAAGAAGTTTTTGGCGTCTACTACGCCTGTTTTACCCACCGAGGCGAAAATCGTGGAGAGAACGAGCACGGAGAGGATTCTGCTGCCTGCTACTACTCAGATCACCGTTGTTAAGGTTCGTGCGGAATTTGGGGATTTAGTTTGGGGAGTTTTGGGGGTTTTGGGGAAGTTTGGGGAATTTTGGGGGGTTTTTGGGAGATTTTGGGGAAGTTTGGGGAGTTTTGGGGAGATTTGGGGAAGTTTGGGGAATTTTGAGGGAGTTTTGGGGAATTTTTGGGGGTTTTTGGGGGATTTTGGGAAAGTTTGGGGAGTTTTTGGATTTTTGGGGAATTTTTGGGGAAGATTTGGGAATTTTTGGGAAGTTTGGGGAATTTTGGGGGAAGTTTGGGAAGTTTTGAGGAGTTATGGGGATTTTGGGGGAAGTTTGGGGAATTTTTGGGGTTTTTGGGGGATTTTGGGGAGTTTTGGGATTTTTGGGGAAGACTGGGGAATTTTTGGGAAGTTTGGGGAATTTTGGAGGAAGTTTGGGGTTTTTTGGGGAAGTTTGGGGATTTTTGGGGAGTTTTGGGGAATTTTGGGAAGTTTTTGGGGGGTTTGGGGAGTTTTTGGATTTTTTGAGACATTTAGGTGATTTTCAGGATGTTTTGGGGAATTTTGGAGAAGATTGGGGAATTTTGGGGAGATATAGGGAATTTTGGGGGGAGTTTGGGGAGATTTGGGGAAATTTGGGGAATATTGGGGAGTTTTGGGGATTTTTGGGGAATTTTGGAGGAAGATTGGGGAATTTTTGGGAAGTTTGGGGGATTTTGGGGGGGGGGGTGGGGAGTTTTTGGGGGGTTTGGGGATTTTGGGGAGTTTTGGGGAATTTTGGGGAGATTTAGGAGATTTTTTGGGAAGTTTTGGGGAATTTAGGGAATTGTGGGGAAGATTGGGAAAGTTTGGGGAATTTGGGGATTTTTGGGAAGTTTTGGGGATTTTTAGGGTATTTTGGGGAAATGTTTGGAGAGTTTTGGGGAAGTTTGGGAAATATTGGGATTTATGGGTGAATTTTGGGGTGATTTAGGAGATTTTTGGGTAGTTTTGGGGAATTTGGGGGAAGTTTTGGGAATTCTGGGATTTTTGGGCATTTTTTGCGGTATTTAAAGCCCCATAGAAAGTCATTGGGAACTCCATAAAAATTATATAAAAACCCCATAAAAATTATATAAAAACACCATAAAAATATCATAAAATTCCCATGAAAGCCACATTAAAACCCCATGAAAACCCCATAAAAACCATATTAAAAGCCCCATGAATACCACATAGAAACCCCATGAAAATTCCCATAAATCCTCATAAAACTCCCATAAAAAACCCATAAAACCTCATGAAAACCACATAGAAAGCCAATAAACCCCCATAAACACCACATTAAAACCACCATGAAAACCACATAGAGACCCCATAAAAACCCCATGAAAACCCCATAAAAACACCATAAACCCCCCCCCCCATAAAGTATCGTAAAAACCCCATGAAAACCCCATAAAAGCCACATTAAAACCTCATAAAAACCACATTAAAAACCCCATGAAATCCTCACAGAAACCCCATAAAAACTCCATGAAATCCCTTAACAAACCCCATGAAAACTCCGTAAGAAACCCATAAAAACCCCATGAAACCCCCATAAAAACCCCATAAGAACCACATTCAAAAACCCATGAAAACCACATAGAAACCCCATAAAAACCCCATAAAATCCCTTAACAAACCCCATGAAAACCCCATAAAAACCCCATAACAACAACATTCAGAAACTCGTGAAAACCACATATAAACCCCATAAAAACCTCATGAAAACCACATAGAGACTCCATAAAAAAACCCGTGAAACCACCATAAAAACCACATTAAAAGCCCCATAAAAAATATTCTTCGTATCACGACGAATCCAAGCAAATCTAATTCGCAAATTCTCTTCGCAGCCGAAATCAACGCCGAAAACCGTTCCGCAACTGCAAAATCTGGATCGAGATCACCTTCTACGTCAACTGAAACAAGCGCTCTCCGAATCCACCGATTCGAACGCGCGAAACGTGTCGACTCGCAACATTATCACGCCAAACGCCGACAAAATTCGCCTAACAAACAGCGAATCTTCGTTTCCGTCGTCGGCGGCGCCGACTTCGTCGACGATAATCGCGACCCCGTCGGAAGCGACGACGATAAAAGCGCCGAAGGCGATTTTCGACGAGTTGACGCGCGGCGTTCTGCCGCCGGGCGCCGATTTCGAGGTGATCCGGCAGAAGAGCGACGGGAAATTGGAGGAAATCGGGAAAACGCCGCCGCAAACGTCGCCGGGTAAGAAGGTGACGTTCGTGGTTTTGGAGGAGCAGCCGGACGGCAGTTACAAGGTGCAGGGGGTGAAGGGGAACGCGGAGAAGGACGGCGGGGATTTGGATTCGATCGTGGAGAGGATCAAGAAGGGGGAGCTTAAGCTTCCGCCGAGTTCGGGAAATGCGGGAAATTACAGCGGTGCGAGCGGATCGAGCGGTGGGAGGAGTTTGGAGGCGATGAAGATTGGTGCGGGGAGGAATTTGACGAGAGCTAATAGTGGAACAAGGTAAGAGGATGTATTGGTTAATATGGGAAAATCTAGGGAAATTATAGGGGAATATTGGCGAAATATAGGGAATATTTGTGGAATGTTGGGAAATATAGGAAAATCTTGAGGAATGTGGGAAATTATAGGGGAATATTGGCGAAGTATAGGGAAATTTTGAAGATCATAGGGGAAATATAGGGAAATATTAAGAAATATAGGGAAGTTTCGAAGGATATAGGGAAATATAGGGAAATTTTGAGGAATATAGGGAATCGTAGTGAAGATTTGAGGATCGTAGGGGAAATATAAGGAAGTCTTGAGGTTTATAGGGGAAATGTAGGGAAATTTTGAAGATCATAGGGGAAATATAGGGAAATATTAAGAAATATAGGGAAGTTTCGGAGGATATAGGGAAATATAGAGAAATTTTGAGGAATATAGGGAATCGTAGTGAAGATTTGAGGATCACAGGGGAAATATAAGGAAGTCTTGAGGTTTATAGGGGAAATGTAGGGAAAATTTGAGGAATACAGGGAATTATAGTGAAGATTTGAGGATCATAGGGGAAATATAAGGAAGTCTTGAGGTTTATAGGGGAAATGTAGGGAAAATTTGAGGAATACAGGGAATTATAGTGAAGATTTGAGGATCATAGGGGAAATATAAGGAAGTCTTGAGGTTTATAGGGGAAATGTAGGGAAATTTTGAAGATCATAGGGGAAATATAGGGAAATATTAAGAAATATAGGGAAGTTTCGGAGGATATAGGGAAATATAGAGGAATTTTGAGGAATACAGGGAATTATAGTGAAGATCTGAGGATCGTAGGGGAAATATAAGGAAGTCTTGAGGTTTATAGGGGAAATGTAGGGAAAATTTGAGGAATACAGGGAATTATATTGAAGATTTGAGGATCATAGGGGAAATATAAGGAAGTCTTGAGGTTTATAGGGGAAATATAGGGAAATTTTGAGGAATACAGGGAATTATAGTGAAGATTTGAGGATCATACGGGAAATATAAGGAAGTCTTGACGTTTATAGGGGAAATATAAGGAAATTTTGAGGAATATAGGGAAATATAGGGGAACATTGAGGGATATAGGGAAATATAGTGCAATTTGTAGGATCATAGGGGAAATATAGGGAAGCCTTGAGGATTATAATGGACATTTTGAAGATTATATTGGGAAATATAGGGGAATTTTGCGGAACAATGTGGAATATAGAGAAATTTGGGGAAATACAGGGAAATTTTGAGGAATATAGGGAAATATAGGGCAAGCTTGAGGAATGCAGGAAATACAGGGAAATTTTGAGCAATATAAGGAATTATAGGGAAAATTTGAGGAATATGGTGAAATATAGGAAAATATAAGGGATTATAGGGAAATTTTGAACAACATTGGAGAAATATAGGGAAATATGAGGGATATAGGGAAATCTAGGGAGATTTTGAGGAATATAGGGTAATTTTGAGGATTATAGGGGAAATGTGGTGACACATTCAGGACTATATGTGAAATATAGTAAAATATAGGGAAATATGGGGAAATATAGTGAAATATATGAAGATTCTTGTATAATATAGGGGAATATTAAGGAATACGAAGAAATATAGGGAAGTTTCGAAGAATGTAGGGAAATATAAGGGAAGTTTGAGGAATATAGGGAATTATAGTGAAATTTTGACGATTATTGGGGAAATATAGGGAAATTTTGTAGGAATATCCGAGAATATAGGGTAACGTACGTAAATATAGGAAAATATCGAGGATTATAGACGAAATATAGAGAAATATTGACGAATATAGGGAAATTTTGTGGAATATGCAGAAATATAGTGAAATATTGTGGATTATAGGTGAAATATAGGGTAATTTTGTGGATCGTAGGGGAAATATAGGGAAATCGTGAGGAATATAGGGAAATTTTGAAGGTATATGGGGAAATATAGTGTATATAGGAAAATTTTAAGGAATATAAGGAAATACAGGGGAAGATTAAGGTGTACGGGGAAACTTAAGGAAGTTTTGAGGGAAATATAGGGAAATCTAGGGAGATTTTTAGGGATATGGTGCGACACAGGGAAGTTTGGGGAATTATAGCGTAATTTTGTGGAATACAGAGAAAGCTCGGGGATTACAGAGGGAATATAGGGAAACATAGTGAAATATTGAGGAATGCAGGGGAAATGCAAGGAAATTTGGAGAAACATAGGGAAATTTAGGTGGGAATTTCGGGGAATACAGGGAAATTTTGATGAATACGATGGAATATAGGGAAACATACGGAAACTTTGAGAATTATGGGTAAATATTGGGAAATGTTCAGGAGTACAGGGAAATGTAGGGAGATTTTTAGGAATATGATCGAGTATAGGAAAATTTCGGGGAAATATAGTGAAATTTTGAGGATTGTAGGGGAAATATAGGCGAATGTTAAGGAATACGGGGAAATCTAGGGAAATTTTGGGAAATATATTGAAATTTTCGGGGAAATTTAAGGAATAACGTGGAATAGAAGGAAATTTTTAGGAATATGGTGGAATATAAGGATATTTTGTGGAATTTTGATGATTATAAAGGAAATATGGGGAAATATAGGGAAATGTTGAAAAATATTGCGAAATATAGTGAAATTTCGAGGATTATTGGAAAATATAGGTAAATCTTGAGGATTAAAAAACAAGAATTTTATCAAATTCTCCGATATCGAAATCCAACCAATAAACGATTAATTTAACACCAAAATTGAATTTATTCTTGCATCAAATCGACAAATTTCGAAATCCAACGAATAAACGATTAATTTAACACCAAAATTGAATTTATTCTTGCAGCAAATCGACAAATTTCGAAATCCAACGAATAAACGATTAATTTAACACCAAAATTGAATTTATTCTTGCATCAAATCGACAAATTTCGAAATCCAACCAAAAAACGATTAATTTAACACCAAAATTTAATTTATTCTTGCATCAAATCGACAAATTTCGAAATCCAACGAATAAACGATTAATTTAACACCAAAATTGAATTTATTCTTGCATCAAATCGACAAATTTCGAAATCCAACCAAAAAACGATTAATTTAACACCAAAATTGAATTTATTCTTGCATCAAATCGACAAATTTCGAAATCCAACGAATAAACGATTAATTTAACACCAAAATTTGATTCTTTTTGCAGCAAATCGTCAAATTTCGCCTCGCAATCGACGTCTCCGTCGATTTCGACGCCAACGACGACGGATAAATACGAATCCTCGGCCTCGAGCGTTTCCAGCCACGTTTTCAACCAATTCTCGCCTACGACGACGAAATTCACGGTTTCGGAGAAATTCCCAGCGCCGACTCGCAATTATTTCATCCCCACCATGGCGCCTGTGAACGAAATCGTCGTGACCACGCCCACGATTGCGCAGACGTCCGCCGCGCAGCGATCGAACGAAGCGCTGCTGAAATTTGCGGGTAGGAACGTTAATTTGCTTAGTTTCAAGATGATTTCAACGTTAATTTGCTTAGTTTCAAGATGATTTCAACGTTAATTTGCTTAGTTTCAAGATGATTTCAACGTTAATTTGCTTAGTTTCAAGATGGACGAGAGGTTTTTTGTTAATTGTTGGAGCTTTGGGAGGTTTTGGAATATTTGGAGCTTTGAGATGTTTTTTTTTTTTGGATAGTTTGGCGATTTTGGGATTTGAGAGATTTGGGAATTTTAGGAGGCTTTGGAAGGTTTGAGAATTTTGCGGGATTCGAGGGATTTTGTAAGATTTGAGAATTTTAGCAGATTTGAGGACGTCGCAAGATTTGAGAATTTTGCGAGATTTTGGAGATTTCGGGGATTTTTGAAGATTTGAGGACGACGCAAGATTTGCCAAATTTGGGGGATTTTGGGGATTTTGCGAGATTTGAGAGATTTGAGAATTTTTGGAGATTTGAGAGATTTGAGAATTTTTGGAGATTTGAGAATTTTTGGAGATTTGAGAGCGACGCAAGGTTTTGGAGGATTTTGGGTTAGCTTTGGGGATTTGAAAATATCGACGATTCCAGTTGACTCCTCGACAAAAGGAGCGAGCAACGAAATTGTTCGCGAGAAAACAACGCAACCGCCATCTGCGAGGAACGAATTGAACGAGAACTTGAATGCGCTGCTGAGAAGCGAAGGTTTCTTCGCCATGGCGAAATATTTGAGGCAATCTGGGCTCGACATCGTTTTGAACGAAACTGGTGAGCATTTTTCCATCTCTCTTTCTTAATTTCTTTCTTTCTTTCTTAATTTCATTCTTTCTTTCTTAATTTCTTAATTTGTTTCATTCTTTCTTAATTTGTTTCTTAATTTGTTTCTTTCTTAATTTGTTTCTTTCTTAATTTGTTTCACTGTTATTGAAAAATCGGAGACAAGACGCGGTTAAAGTTGAAATTGCTGTTGAAATTCGTGGAATTGGAAAAGAAACGCGGCTAGCCGGGTGAAATTAATGACAATGATTGGGTTAATTGCGGTAATTTCGACAATTCCGTGACGCAATATTGGATTCGAATTAAGCGAGAAGCGTTTCGCGATCGATTCGCGCAACGTCCGGCGATTAGAAACGTTTCAAGAGGAGAGAAAGGATGGATTGGAACGGGAAAAGGATTGAGGAAACGTTACGAACGTTTCGTAAGAAAATCTCTGGCGTATGGAAAAGCGGCTGATCTTGTGGTAGAAACGATATCAACATTGTGAACGTGAAGTTGAGGCGTTTCTCTATCGTTTCACGAATCGTGGTCGCGAAAAATGGACTTCGTTGATTTGCTCGGCTGTTTTCAACGGAAGGAAGATTGAAATGTGATATTGCGACGCATACGGTGCGTCGTGATGGTAATAATAATGTTGTGACGCACACGGTGCGTCGTTATAGTAATATTGACGCACACGCTGCGTCTTAATGGTAATATTGACGCACACGCTGCGTCATAATAGTAATAATAATGTTATGACGCATACGGTGCGTCGTTATAGTAATATTGACGCACACGCTGCGTCATAATAGTAATAATAATGTTGCGACGCATACGGTGCGTCGTTATAGTAATATTGACGCACACGCTGCGTCATAATAGTAATAATAATGTTGCGACGCATACGGTGCGTCGTGGTAGTAATTTTGACGCACACGTTGCGTCGTAATAGTAATAATAATGTTGACAGGACGCAGCGTTTGCGTCGTATTAACGTTAAGACGCACCGTGTGCGTCTTGACAACATTGCGACGCACACGCTGCGTCATAAGAATGATAGGACGCACATGGTGCGTCATAAGAATGATGTGACGCACATGTTGCGTCATAAGAGTGATGAGGCACATGCTGCGTCGTAAGAATGATATTATGACGCATACGGTGCGTCGTGATGTTGTTAATAATGTTGTGACGCACACGTTGCGTCGTAATAGTAATATTGACGCACACGTTGCGTCGTAATAGTAATAATAATGTTGCGACGCACACGGTGCGTCGTTATAGTAATATTGACGCACACGCTGCGTCATAATAGTAATAATAATGTTATGACGCATACGGTGCGTCGTTATAGTAATATTGACGCACACGCTGCGTCATAATAGTAATAATAATGTTGCGACGCATACGGTGCGTCGTGGTAGTAATTTTGACGCACACGTTGCGTCGTAATAGTAATAATAATGTTGACAGGACGCAGCGTTTGCGTCGTATTAACGTTAAGACGCACCGTGTGCGTCTTGACAACATTGCGACGCACACGCTGCGTCATAAGAATGACAGGACGCACATGGTGCGTCATAAGAATGATGTGACGCACATGTTGCGTCATAAGAGTGATGAGGCACATGCTGCGTCGTAAGAATGATATTATGACGCATACGGTGCGTCGTGATGTTGTTAATAATGTTGTGACGCACACGGTGCGTCGTTATAGTAATATTGACGCATACGCTGCGTCATAATAGTAATATTGACGCATACGCTGCGTCATAATAGTAATAATAATGTTGCGACGCACACGGTGCGTCGTTATAGTAATATTGACGCATACGCTGCGTCATAATAGTAATAATAATGTTGCGACGCACACGGTGCGTCGTTATAGTAATATTGACGCATACGCTGCGTCATAATAGTAATAATAATGTTGTGACGCACACGCTGCGTCGTAATAGTAGTAATAATGCTGTGACGCACACGCTGCGTCTTAATACTAATACGACGCACACGCTGCGTCATAAGAATGTTATTACGACGCATACGCTGCGTCATATTAACAATATCGACGCACACGCTGCGTCACAATAACAATAACATCGTTATCACCTGTTGCAGGGCCGTACACGATATTCGTGCCCACAGACAAAGCCTTCAGAACGCTACTAGTGCAACTAGGCGGCCCCGAAAAGGCGGAGCAGAAGTTCAAAGAGAATCCCCGACTTTTGAGCGGCGTGAGTTTACAAATAAACCATTTGCAAATATATTTCACGTCACATTATTCACTAATTTCTCATTATCATCACATCATCTGTATTTTTAATTATCATCCCGTTATTAACCGATTCTTTTTTCCCCAACATGTAAACGTGATTATCACATTATTATTATTATTAACCATTCCATTTCGCAGCTTTTGCTTCACCACGTGATCCCAGGCGCGTTCGCGATTACCTCTTTGCAAGACGAAATGACGGGCGTCAGTTTGGCCGGCACTCAGCTCCGCGTGAACGATTACCCGATGCACGATCACGAGTGGAACGACATCAAAGTACGTAAACGTTGAAACTACTGCAAACGCCACTAATACTAAAGATAACGCAAATGCTAGCAATACTAAAAATAACGCAAACGCAATGATAAACGGAATGAACGCAAGCAGGTGACGACGATAAACGGGGCGAAGGTTTCGCCGAGCAAACGCGACATCGAGATACCGCAAGGAGTTGCGCACGCGATCGACAGAGTCATGTTCCCGCTTCCGGTCGGAGATTTGGTGCAAACGTTGCAAGCGGACCGCGAGAGGCGATTCACCGCGTTCCTGAAGATACTGACGGCCTCCGGATTGCAGGAAACGTTGACGGGTACGTTACACGTCGGTTTTTAGGCGATTTTCAATTTTGTTTCGTTCAAGGTCATCGGTTGAATCGAGGCCGATTTAAACGGGATTGAAATATGTTGTAGAGTGGGGGATTTAGAGCAAGTTTTGCCTCTTGAGAAATTTTGATTCCTCGTACCGTTAGCGAGATATTAGAGTTAGAGCGAGAGATTATAGCAATTTTTGAAGTCGCTTCGATTTGGATGATTTTTGAGTATGTTGTGGAATTCGAGGTTTGGAACAAGTTTTACTGTTTGATGTAATTGGCTATCGATTATAGTTTTCGAGATATTCGCAAAATAGAGCAATTATAGCAATTATTTAGCTTCGATTTTGATGATTTTTAAATATAGTATAGAATTCAATGTTTAGAGCAACTTTCCCCTCTGCTATAATTGGCTATCTATTATAATTTTCGAGATATTTGCAAAATAGAGCAAAGTTATAGCAATTTTTATGTTGCTTCGATTTGGATAATTGTTAAATATGCTATAGAATTCAATATTTAGAGCAACTTTCCCCTTTGCTATAATTGGCTATCTATAATAGTTCTCTAGATATTTGCAAAATAGAGCAAAGTTATAGCAATTTTCAACATGCTTCGATTTTGATGATTTTTACATATGTTATAGAATTCAATATTTAGAGCAACTTTCCCCTTTGCTATAATCCGCTATCGTTTATAATTTTCGAGATACTCGCAAAATAGAGCAAAGTTATAGCAATTTTCAACTCGCTTCGATTTTGATGATTTTTAAATATGGTATAGAATTCAATATTTAGAGCAACTTTCCCCTTTGCTATAATTTGCTATCGATTACAGTTCTCGAGATATTTGCAAAATAGCGCAGTTATAGCAATTTTCAACTTGCTTCGATTTGCATGATTTTGAAATATGTTCTAGAATTCAATGTTTAGAGCAACTTTCCCCTTTGCTATAATCTGTTATCTATTATAATTTTCGAGATATTAACAAAATAGAGCAAAGTTATAGCAAGTTTTTAGCTTCGATTTGGATGATTTTTAAATATGTTGTAGAATTCAACATTTCGAACAACTTTCTCCTTTGCTATAATCCACTATCGATTATAATTTTCGAGATACTCGCAAAATAGAGCAAAGTTATAGCAATTTTCAACTCGCTCCGATTCGGATGATTTTTGAATATGCTATAGAAATCAATATTTAGAACAACTTTATCCTCTTGCAAAAATTCGCTATCATTCATACTTTCATAGATATTATCTATTATACTTAATTACTCTTCGTGTTCATAAGAAATCCGCCATTTTCTCGTTCAACCTGCCGCCATTTTGTAATCAAAACGGTCTTCCATCGTTGCAAACGACTCGTTGCAATGATACTTGCGCTTTTTCGCCCGCAGGGCCGAAAACTTTCACCGTTTTCGCGCCGATGGACGCGGCTTTCGAAACGGCGGCGAAAGACGGCACGACGATTTGGACGGAAGACGACGGACCGGAAGCCGCGAAGACGATCATCTCGAGGCACGTGATCCCGTCGACGCTTTACACCGCGGGGATGAGGTACTACCTGCAGAAGGACAGTCTGAGGCCGCAGTCGCCTGTGCACATTCATAAGAACGGCGGTGAGTTGGATTAGCGCGTTTCATCGCGCATTAACATTTATTTTCTGCGGTTCGGGTGGCAGGAAAATTGTGAAATAATTCAGGGGTGGAGGGGAGGGGTAGACACGTGTCTCTGAATTTTTGGAGAATTTTTGGAGTGGGAGAAGTTGGGTTAAAAAATTGGGAAGTATTAAGTTTTGGACTTTTCGATGGAATGATGTTAATAGCCTACATTTTATTTATTTTCTGTGGTTTGGCAGGCAGGAAAATTATCAAAAAATTAGGGGATAATTTCGAAGGTGTGGTGCGTGTTTTGGAATTTTTGGGGAATTTTTGGAGGGGAGGAAGTCGGGTTAAAAAATTGGGAATGATTAAGTTTTGGACATTTTGATGGAATGATGTTAATAAACCTATATTTTATTTATTTTCTGTGGTTCAGTTGGCAGGAAAATTATGAAATAATTCAGGGGTGGAGGGGAGGGGTAGACACGTGTCTCTGAATTTTTGGAGAATTTTTGGAGTGGGAGAAGTTGGGTTAAAAAATTGGGAAGTATTAAGTTTTGGACTTTTCGATGGAATGATGTTAATAGCCTACATTTTATTTATTTTCTGTGGTTTGGCAGGCAGGAAAATTATCAAAAAATTAGGGGATAATTTCGAAGGTGTGGTGCGTGTTTTGGAATTTTTGGGGAATTTTTGGAGGGGAGGAAGTCGGGTTAAAAAATTGGGAATGATTAAGTTTTGGACATTTTGATGGAATGATGTTAATAAACCTATATTTTATTTATTTTCTGTGGTTCAGTTGGCAGGAAAATTATGAAATACTTCAGAGGTGGAGGGGTGGGGTAGACACGTGTCTCTGAATTTTTTGAGAAGTTTTGGAGGGGGAGAAGTTGGGTTAAAAAATTGGGAAGTATTAAGTTTTGGATGTTTCAATGGAATCTTGTTAATAGCCTATATTTTATTTATTTTCTGTGGTTCGGCAGGCAGGAAAATTATGAAAAAATTAGGGGATAATTTCGAAGGTGTGGTGCGTGTTTTGGAATTTTTGGGGATTTTTTGAAAGAGTGGAAGTATTTTAAAAAAAAAATTGCAAAATATATATTTCGTATATTTCGATGGAATATTCTATTTATAGTTTGCATTTTATTTCTACTATTAAACCGCTCTCAAAAATTCCGAAAAAATTCACCCGCAATCCGAACACTATAACACACTTCCCTAAATTTTTTCAGATTTTTCGCATTCACCTAAGCGCTCCAAAAAAATAAAATCCCAAAATGCCCATTTCATACATTTCAATAAAAACTCTTCTACCAGTTTTTGATTTTTCTCGCACATCGAAACGCTTTCAAAAATTCCGAAAAAATTCACCCATAATAGGGACACTCCAAAGAACATTCCTGAATTTTTTCAGATTTTTCGCATCGCTCTAAGCACGCTAAAAAAATCGTCCAATACCCAAATTATCCGAAACCTACTTAAAAAAAAGGAAAAAAAGACGGAAAAACGCTGAATTAAATAGAGAAAAATACGTTAATTTACCTCTAACGCAGAATGGTGATGAAACCGCATAATTGTTGAGCTTTTTCACGCTGTGTCGCAAATGCGATCCATTCGTTTATCCGCGTTTTCTTTGCTTTTTGCAGGCCGAGTGCGAATTAACGAGGCGCACGTGGTGACGCACAACGTGCCGGCGACCAACGGAGTTCTGCACGCGATCGACGCCGTTTTGTAATCGAAAATTAATAAGGAAAATGCAATAAAGTTTACACAGAACACTACAACTGTGCCTAGAAATCGTTTCCCTGTTTCCACGCGACGAAATAACGCGAATAAAGTCGAAAAACGACGAATTCACAATTATCGTAAATGGGGAACGAATGTTTGGGAATTTATTCCGGGGAAAGTAGCAGAGGTACGGGATTGAAATTTGGTGGAGTTGATCAGCGATGTTGTGGCTATTTTTGGGAATTTTTTCAACCCTCCAGTTAGTATATTTTAATAGTTATTAATAGTTGAATGGTTTAATGTTCGGCGATTCGATAAGTGGAACGTGGACAGATGTTTAGGAATTTATTTCTTGGAAACGAATAAAGCTACGCTATTGCTATTTACAGGACATGTTCACCTATATCATACCTATTTTTGTGAATTTTTTCAATGCTCCAGTCACAATACTTCAAAAGTTATTAACAATCAAACGTTTCACTGTTCAATAATACGATAAGTGGAACGTGAACATATGTTCACGAATTTATTTCTCCGAAACGAATAAAGCTACGCTATTGCTATTTACAGGTTATGTTTAGTATTACTATACTAATTTTTATGAATTTTATCAACGCTCCAATCGCAATACTTCAAAAGTTATTAACAATCAAACGTTTCATTGTTCAATAATTCGATAAGTGGAACGTGAACAGATGTTCACCAATTTATTTCTCCGAACCGAATGAACCTATACAATTGCTATTTACAGGTTATGTTCACCAATATCATACCTATTTTTCCTAATTTTCTCAACGCTCCAATCGCAATACTTCAAAAGTTATTAACAATCAAACGTTTTATTGTTCAGCGATTCGATAAGTGGAACGTGAACACATGTTCACGAATTTATTTCTCCGAACCGAATGAACCTACACAATTGCTATTTACAGGTGATGTTCAGTATACTTATACCTATTTTCCCTAATTTTCTCAACGCTCCAATCACAATACTTCAAAAGTTATTAACAATCAAACGTTTTATTGTTCAGCGATTCGATAAGTGGAACGTGAACACATGTTCACGAATTTATTTCTCTGAACCGAATGAACCTACACAATTGCTATTTACAGGTGATGTTCAGTATACTTATACCTATTTTCCCTAATTTTCTCAACGCTCCAATCACAATACTTCAAAAGTTATTAACAATCAAACGTTTTATTGTTCAGCGATTCGATAAGTGGAACGTGAACACATGTTCACGAATTTATTTCTCCGAACCGAATGAACCTACACAATTGCTATTTACAGGTGATGTTCAGTATACTTATACCTATTTTCCCTAATTTTCTCAACGCTCCAATCACAATACTTCAAAAGTTATTAACAATCAAACGTTTTATTGTTCAGCGATTCGATAAGTGGAACGTGAACACATGTTCACGAATTTATTTCTCCGAACCGAATGAACCTACACAATTGCTATTTACAGGTGATGTTCAGTATACTTATACCTATTTTCCCTAATTTTCTCAACGCTCCAATCGCAATACTTCAAAAGTTATTAACAATCAAACGTTTTATTGTTCAGCGATTCGATAAGTGGAACGTGAACACATGTTCACGATTTAATTTCTCCGAACCTAATAAACCTACACAATTGCTATTTACAGGACATGTTCACCAATACTCCCCCTATTTTTCCTAATTTTCCCATCGCTCCAATCGCAACACTTCAAAAGTTATCAACAATCAAACGTTTCACTTATTATTCATCGATTCGATAAGTGTAACGTGAACACATGTTCACGATTTAATTTCTCCGAACCCAATAAACCTACACAATCGCTATTTACAGGTGATGTTCAGTATACTCATACCTATTTTCGTGAATTTTTTCAACGCTCCAAACGCAACACATAAAAAGTTATCAACAACGCCAGTTCAATAATTCGCCTTGTACTTCTTCATCTCCACCATGATATGATGGAAGTTCGTCAGCTGCGTTCTCGCGTTCGGCGGCAATATCTTGTGAAACCTGTGATAATACTGCACCAACTGCGTCATGGCGCGTTGCACCAACGCGGTGCCCAACACCAGGCTCGGGAACGACCTCAAAACGTCGTGATTAATCTCCTCCAAGGCTCGTTTCCAATTATTCGTGAACGACTGCACCAAGATCAACGATTTCCCCTCCTGCCGCTTCGAATCCTCCTTCTCCCCCTTCTCCAACGTTTGCTCCGCCTCTTTAACGAACTGTATCATCGCCCCGAAGTGCGGCGACAAGATTTCCTCCACGTATTCGGCCGAACGCGCGTTCGACTGTTCTCGGAAGCTTTCGGCTTCCTTCGAGTTGTCTCGCGTTCTTTCCTTCAAAATGAACCGAAATTGGGTTAAAACCAGCTCAGATTTAATCGTTAATCGTCGTAAGAGTCTTCGTTTCGAGGATTCGTAGAAATCAACGCGAGAAAAGGCGGGAAATTCGAAAAGATTGGCGGGAAAATAGGGAAAAGTGTTCTCAGAAGGAAGAAAAGCGAGATTTGGATAAGAAATGAAGGTTTCGAACGCGTTTACCATTAGAACGCCCAGCACGAGGTCGTAATTGTTGATGAGGAAAACGAGCTGCTGGATTCTGGAGGGAAACGTCGCCGCCATTCGCAGTAGAAAGCATTGGACCGCTTCGCGAAGCTCCGCCAGTAATTGCGTCGCTCCCTCGCACGGAAAACCTTCCACCACGCTTATCAACGCCGCGCTGTACTCCGCGTACCTTCGCGTTATCTGGAACAAGCGTTTAACTTCGTGGAACGCCGATTTTACCCGGTTTTTTTGGGGAATTTTTTAATGCTTCGCGAAACGCCGATTTTAAGCGATTTTAGGTAATTTTCGAACATCGTGAAACGCGGATTTTAAGCGATTTTAGTTAAGTTTCGAATGCTTCGTGAAACGCGGATTTCAAGCGATTTTTGGACGTCCTTAAGACGGATTTTAATTAATTTTGTTTTGAATATGCTTCGTGAAACGCGGATTTTAAGCGATTTTGAACGATAATTGAAGATAATTGACGATTAATTGTATAATTAATTAGAAAAGTGGAGTTTTCACGATGTTTTTTAGAGACTCACGTAGTGAGGCCCGGTTTCTTGGGTTAATTTCAATGGATCGCATTGCTTCACGCTTTGGATGTTCAATTGGAACACGTAATCGAACCTGGAATTAGAAGAAACGAGGAATTATTGTTTATATTTGAATTCGATTGAATTGATTAGGAATTACTTAATTGAATAGTGAAATGGAAGGTGATTGTTACTGTAATTATCGAATTTAGTTGAATTTGGTCGAAGATAGTCGAAGATAGACGAAGTTAAACGAAGTTAAACGAAGTTAATCGAAGTTAAACGAAGTTGAATTAATACAAAATTAATGCCAAATTTAATGCAAAAATGAACTTGAAGCTAATTATTACTGTAATTATCGAAGATAGCCGAAGATAGCCGAAGATACCCGAAGATATCCGAAGATAGCCGAAGTTGAATTAACCCAAAATTAATGCCAAATTTAATGTAAAAATGCATTTGAAGCTAATTATTACTGTAATTATCGAATTTAGCCGATAACCCGAAATTACCCGAAGATAGCCGAAGTTCAACGAAGTTAGCCGAAGTTAAATTAACCCAAAATTAATGCCAAATTTAGTGTAAAAATGCATTTGAAGCTAATTATTACTGTAATTATCGAATTTAGCCGATTACCCGAAGATAGCCGAAGATACCCGAAGTTACCCGAAGTTAAGCGAAGTTGAATTAACCCAAAATTAATGCCAAATTTAATGCAAAAATGAACTTGAAGCTAATTATTACTGTAATTATCGAAGATAGCCGAAGATAGCCGAAGATAGCCGAAGTTGAATTAACCCAAAATTAATGCCAAATTTAATGTAAAAATGCATTTGAAGCTAATTATTACTGTAATTATCGAATTTAGCCGATTACCCGAAGAAAACCGAAGATAGCCGAAGTTACCCGAAGCTTAATTAACCCAAAATTAATCCCAAATTTACTTCTAAAATTGAACTCGAAGCTAATTATTACTGTAATTATCGAATTTAGTCAATTACACGAAGTTAGCCGAAGATTGCCGAAGTTAAACGAAGTTAGCCGAAGTTAAATTAACCCAAAATTAATGCCAAATTTAGTGTAAAAATGCATTTGAAGCTAATTATTACTGTAATTATCGAATTTAACGGATTACCCGAAGATAGCCGAAGTTAGCCGAAGTTAAATTAACCCAAAATTAATGCCAAATTTAGTGTAAAAATGCATTTGAAGCTAATTATTACTGTAATTATCGAATTTAGTCGATTACACGAAGTTAGCCGAAGATTGCCGAAATTAAACGAAGTTAGCCGAAGTTAAATTAACCCAAAATTAATGCCAAATTTAGTGTAAAAATGCATTTGAAGCTAATTATTACTGTAATTATCGAATTTAGCCGATTACCCGAAGAAAACCGAAGATAGCCGAAGTTACCCGAAGCTTAATTAACCCAAAATCAATCCCAAATTTACTTCTAAAATTGAATTCCAAGCAAATTATTACAGTAATTATCGAATTCAGTCAAATTTACCAATAGTCAATCGAATTAATCTCGAATTAATCTTGATTCGTTACCTAATTCAATCTCAATCATAATTAAACTTAACTTAAATTGAATTTAGCCGGTAATTGTTAATAATACGAACGGTATCGAATTGAATTGTCGAACGACGCTTTCACCTCGGCCAAATGACGAACGTCATGTTGTCCCAATACTTGTCCAACGCCGGGACCGCGCGTTTGTGGCACGTCAAACGGTAGCGCATCACCAGGTGCAGGCAGAGGAACAACGCGATCGTGTCGAAGCAATCCTCCACGAACGATTGCAGATTCTTCACCATCAGGTTCAACGTTTTCCCCATCACCTGGCGTATTTTCAACGATTAAACATTGTTGCAAAATAGAACATTCTTGCGAATTGACCATTGTTGCAAATTGACCATTGGTGCAAATTGAACATTGTTGCAAATTGACCATTGGTGCAAATTGAACATTGTTGCAAATTGAACATTGGTACAAATCGAAAACATTGTTGCAAATTGAACATTGGTACAGATCGAAAACATTGTTGCAAATTGAACATTGGTACAGATCGAACATTGTTGCAAATTGAGCAATGTTGCGAAACAACAGTGTTGCGAATTGACCAATCTTACAAATTGTCCAATCTTACAAATTGACTAATCTTGCAAATTGAACATTGTTGCTAATTGAACATTGTTGCGAATTAAATAATTATGGCTAATTGTACGCGATTGAATGATTAATTATGGATGGTTGTTGATTTACTGGCGACGCAATCGTTGAGAATTTCATTATTTAGGATGCAATCGTTGAGAATTGAACATTGTTGCGAATTGACCAATTAGGCATATTGACCAATCTTGCAAATCGAACATTGTTGCAAATTGACCATTGTTGCAAATTGACCATTGTTGCGAATTGAACATTGTTGCAAATTGAACATTGTTGAGAATTGAACATTGTTGCGAATTGAGCATTGCTGCGAATTGAACATTGTTGCGAATTAAATAATTATGGTTTGTTGCACGCGATTCAATAATCAATTAATTCAATAGTTGTTGAGAATTTTATTACGATGCAATCGTTGAGAATTTTATTAATTAGGATGCAATCGTTGAGAATTGAACATTGTGCAAATTGAACATTGTTACGAATTTAACATTGTTGCGAATTTAATAATTATGGTTAATTGCACGCGATTGAATGATTAATTATAGATGGTTGTTGATTTAATTGCGACGCAATCGTTGTGAATTGAACATTGTTGCGAATTGAACATTGTTGCGAATTGAACATTGTTGCGAATTAAATAATTATGGTTAATTGCACGCGATTGAATAATTAATTATGGATGGTTGTTGATTTAATTGCGATGCGATCGTTGAGAATTTGACTATTTAGGATGCAATTGTTGCAAATTGAACATTGTTGCGAATGGACACATTGTTGCGAATTAAATAATTATGGTTAATTGCACGCGATTGAATGATTAATTATGGATGGTTGTCGATTTAATTGCGACGCAATCGTTGAGAATTGAACATTGTTGCGAATTCAACATTGTTACGAATTGAACATTGCGGCAAACTGAACGTTGTTGCGAATTGAACATTATTGCAAATTGAACATTGTTGCGAATTAAATAATTATGGTTAATTGCACGCGATTGAATGATTAATTATGGATGGTTGTTGATTTAATTGCGACGCAATCGTTGAGAATTTTATTAATTAGGATGCAATTGTTGCAAATCGAACATTGTGGCGAATTGAACATTGTTGCAAAATGAACATTGTTGCAAATTGAACATTGTTGCGAATTAAATAATTATGGCTAATTGCACACGCGATTGAATGATTAATTACGGATGGTTGTTGATTTAATTGCGATGCAATCGTTGAGAAATTTATTAATTAGGATGCAATCGTTGCGAATTGAACATTATTGCGAATCTAACATAGTTGCGAAACGAACATTGTTGCAAATTGTACATTGTTGCGAATTGGCCAATCATACAAATTGGCCAATCTTGCAAATTGAACATTGTTGCGAATTGAACATTGTTGCGAATTGAACATTGTTGAAAATTGAACATTATTGCGAGTTGACCAATCTTGCAAATTGACCAATCATGCAAATTGAACGTTGTTGCAACTTGAACATTGTTGCGAATCGAACATTGTTGCGAATTGAATAATTATGGTTGATTGCACGCGATTGAATGATTAATTATGGATGGTTGTTGATTCAATTGCGACGCAATCGTTGGGAATTTTATTAATTACTATGCAATCGTTGCGAATTTTAATTGTGACGCAATTATCGTCGAGAAATCTAAATAAATGCTATTTTACATTCTTAATTAATGCTGCATTTAAATGCACATTTAATTATAAACGTTTCTAAACGTTTATACGTTAATCACGTTGCGTTTTTTCACCTGATTAAAAATGTCCATCGCCTGGGGGCCGCGAACTTTGAAGAATTCGGTGAGGAACAAATATTCCCTGCACGCGTTGTCCACCAACGCGTACTGCTCGCTTCTGAATAGCGCCTCGTAGTGATACTGGAACAAACATAAATTGTTCATATCGAATTAAGCGTGGGAGAAAATATTTTGCGAAGCATCGAATTAATTTGCGTTGATTTTAACGATTGGGAGAAATTAGAAGGGATTCAAAATTCAGATTGAAATTTAGTAGAAAATTACTGTGAAATTTAGTAGAAAATTGGTGGAAAATTACTGAGAAATTTAGTAGAAATTAACTGAGAAATTTAGTAGAAATTAACTGAGAAATTTAATAAAAATTCACACCGTTTCGCGTTACTTTCGTACTTTTTCCAATTCCGCGCGGAGCAAAAGGAAACTGTTTAAGTATAACAATGGAAAAAATACTTGCCCTGGTTTTGGAAGCGGTGTGAGGAACGATAATCGGAGCTTCGAGCTGCGAATTCAAAACGTCGCCGCGATTCCCGATGGAAAAAACCGTTCCCCTGTGTTTCAGCGTTGTTTTGTGGAATATTCCTCTTCCGATCGTGTCTTCGACTCCCATTAAATCGTCCTTCGTCGCACCTTCCTCGAACTGAAGCCCGATAATCGATCGAATTCGATTGGAATCGAAAATATCGATTAGAATCGAAAATTTCGATTTATGGATAAAAAATGGTAAAAATTTGGATCATGGTTTGATAATGGGAAATGGTAATGAGGAGATGATAATGGGGAAATTATAATTGGGAAATGGTGATGGGAAATTTTATAGTTTTGGAGATATTTGAGAAATAGAGCAAAGTTATAGCAATGTTTAAGTTGCTTCGATTTGGATGATTTTTGAATATGTTGTAGAATTCGAGGTTTGGAGCAACTTTCCCCTTTGCTATAATTGGCCATCGATTATAGTTTTCGAGATATTTGCGAAATAGAGCAAAGTTATAGCAACTTTTAAATTGCTTCGATTTGGATGATTTTTAAATATGTTCTAGAATTCAATGTTTAGAGCAATTTTCCCCTTTGCTATAATTGGCTATCGATTATAGTTCTCCAGATATTTGCAAAATAGAGCAAAGTTATAGCAATTTTCAACTAGCTTCGATTCGCATGATTTTGAAATATGTTATATAATTCAATATTTAGAGCAACTTTCCCCTTTGCTATAATTGGCCATCGATTATAGTTTTCGAGATATTTGCGAAATAGAGCAAAGTTATAGCAACTTTTAAGTTGCTTCGATTTGCATGATTTTTGAATATGTTCTACAATTCACTATTTAGAGCAACTTTCCCCTTTGCTATAAATGGCTATTTATTATAGTTTTCGAGATATTTGCAAAATAGGGTAAAGTTATAGCAATTTTCAACTCGCTTCGATTTGCATGATTTTTAAATATGTTCTACAATTCAATGTTTATAGCAACTTTCCCCTTTGCTATAATTGGCTATCGATTATAGTTTTGAAGATATTAACAAAATAGAGCAAAGTTATAGCATTATTCAACTCGCTTCGATTCGCATGATTTTTAAATATGTTCTAGAATTCACTATTTAGAGCAATTTTCTCCTCTGCTATAATTGGCTATCTATTATAGTTCTCGAGATATTAACAAAATAGAGCAAAGTTATAGCAATTTCTATAGCAAAAACTCTCACCTGCAATTTCATCAATCGCGACGAGTACGACTTGAAGTAGGAGTAATAAATTTTGCTCATTGTTCCGATGTATTCGCCGCAGATCTCCTCGGCTACGTTTCGCTCGTTCGCCAAGATGAACTCGAAGAAAAACTTGTACTTCAACATGTTGTTCTGCGGCACCTGATAATTCGTCATCGGTTTCCTGAATTTGTAGATCTGCTCTAGAAGATACGTTCGAATCTTCGCCAAAGCTTTGAACTTCAACTTCTCCAAAATGTCTTTAACGTCCAGGCAAGATTTCGCCTCTTTGAAGCTTTGCTCTTTCACGAAATTGATCTTGTGATTCAATGTTTGCAGTTGCGTGAGAAATTCCTTTTCGGTCACTGGGCAGTCCATTATTCCGCTGCAATTTTATTGGTCGGGGTAGTAGTGGTGGGGGTAAAGTCGCGAATGGATAACCAATCGAATTTGGTTGAATTATGATGCATTTTGGGTAGAAAAGTGCGCGAAATTTGAATCAATTGCGAAAGTTTTGGCGGAATTTTGGCGATTGATTTTCTTTGGAATTTTGTGCAGCGCGTTGTGGTGGGGGTAGGACGATGAAAAAATTAGAGTAGATTGGCGTTATAGTGGTTAATGAGCGTGTGCAAGGCCAATATTGTAGCGTTTTTCGTTTCGCCGAAATAAATTGGCAAACATTGACCAAGTTGCATTCGTCGAATTTCTACAACATTGAACGTGGATTCGTCTATAATTTTCGAAGTATTGACCGCGGGGCTTTGAAAAAATTAGAGTAGATTAGCGTTATAGTGATTAATAAGCGTGTGCAAGGCCAATATTGTAGCGTTTTTCGTTTCGCCGAAATAAATTGCCAAACATTGACCAAGTTGCATACGTCGAATTTCTACAACATTGAACGTGGATTCGTCTATAATTTTCGAAGTATTGACCGCGGGGCTTTGAAAAAATTAGAGTAGATTAGCGTTATAGTGATTAATAAGCGTGTGCAAGGCCAATATTGTAGCGTTTTTCGTTTCGCCGAAATAAATTGCCAAACATTGACCAAGTTGCATACGTCGAATTTCTACAACATTGAACGTGGATTCGTCTATAATTTTCGAAGTATTGACCGCGGGGCTTTGAAAAAATTAGAGTAGATTGGCGTTATAGTGGTTAATGAGCGTGTTCAAGGCCAATATTGTAGCGTTTTTCGTTTCGCCGAAATAAATTGGCAAACATTGACCAAGTTGCATCCGTCGAATTTCTACAACATTGAACGTGGATTCGTCTATAATTTTCGAAGTATTGACCGCGGGGCTTTGAAAAAATTAGAGTAGATTAGCGTTATAGTGGTTAATGAGCGTGTTCAAGGCCAATATTGTAGCGTTTTTCGTTTCGCCGAAATAAATTGGCAAACATTGACCAAGTTGCATCCGTCGAATTTCTACAACATTGAACATGGATTCGTCTATAACTTTCGAAACATTGCAATTGGAGCATTGCAAAAATTCACAAAAATACCTACAACAATACTAAACAACACTCTAAAACGCCAATATCGTAGCTTTCTTCGTTTCCCCAAAATAAATTCCCAAACCTAACCCAAGCTTTATTCATCCAATCATTTCAACACGAATCACGTTAATATTAATAACTTTCGAAATATTGCAATTGGAGCGTTGCAAAAATTCACAAAAATACCTATAACAATACTAAACAACACTCTAAAACGCCAATATCGTAGCTTTCTTCGTTTCCCCAAAATAAATTCCCAAACCTAACCCAAGCTTTAATTATCCAATCATTTCAACACGAATCACGTTAATATTAATAACTTTTGAAATATTGCAATTGGAGCGTTGCAAAAATTCACAAAAATACCTACCACAATACTAAACAACACTCTAAAACGCCAATATCGTAGCTCTATTCGTTCCGCCGAAATAAATTCCCAAACGTTGACCGAAATCCGATGAAAATCGAATTGTTTGATACATACGCAATCAAAGCCTCGGAAACCGTCATATCCTCGATGAACTGGCTCAACGGTCCCCTGATTATTTGCCTGTTCGACAATTGCTGGCTCATCGCCACCGATTTCCGCTGCAGGTAAAGAATCTCCGAACTTATGCTGCCGAGGTCCAATTGGAAACTCATCAGCATCGATTCCATTTTCTGTCGACAAGAGAAACGAATTTTATTAATAATAATGACAATTGATAATTGATAATTAATAATAATGGTAATTATAATTGTAATTGTAACGACGATGAAGGTTCGATTAGGTTAAACTGTCAAGCAGCAAGCGGCAAGCAGCAAGCATTTCTTATTTTGTACTTCGATACTCGTTGCTTCGCTCCGAAAGCACCAATATTTTAATACACTTTTCACAAATTCAGCCTTCGCCACGAATGAAGAGGATAATGTTGGTGCGCTTCGATCTCGATGCTCTGTCAGATTGTCTTCGCTGCTGTTCAGCGAGTAGTATCGATGACGAAAGCAACAGCAGTAATGTAACGATTAGAAAGCGACGTTCTGTATTAATACTAGTACACAGCGACTCGGAAGACGATGAAGTAAATAACAACGTTGGAGACAGCAGTGGTACGTGGTTGACGAAAGACAAAAGACTATTAATTTAGCAGCCGTTAAGTATTCGTTGGAAATAATACGATTGAGCACTCGACGAGGGAATGTAAAAAGATATTAGTAACAAGTCGCTGTCCTGCGCCACAGTCTAGCCAGTGTCCTTACGGCAAAGCGTTAACAATAACATTGGGGAAATCTTCAACGTAACGTCCAAAATATTGACACGATGCTAAGAATTAAATCACAGGCGATGACAGTGAAAATCCATGAACCTAACCTTCAAAATAGTGTCATAATAATAATAGTAATAAATAGTAACTAAAAATTGGCAACCTAACCTCCAAAACATTGTCAAAATAATGTTAACAATAATAACAATCAAAACTCGTCAACCTAACCTCCAAAAAGCAGCCGAAAGAAGAAAACTTTTGGCTAAGAAACTAGAATGAATGAATAAACGGGGAAAAAAGCGGCGAACGAAAAGCAAACCTCCAAAATATTGTCGCAAGCGGCGATTTGATTATGGAGGCTGGCAATGTTCTCGCTCTCCTTGATGTAATCTTGAATGGATTTGTTTTCCACTTCCTTCAACTCTTTCTCGATTTGCCTGGAATATTGCCTCAAATCCGTTCCAGTTTTCAGCACTTCTTGAACGACGTCGTCTCCCAAATCTTCGGTTAAATTCGACGCGTTCTCGTCTAACCTAAATTCCGAATCTGCGGCCATTTTCACGCGCTAAAACGAGTTGAAAACGAGTTGAAAACGAGTTAAAGCATTGTGAAAACTACACGAAATTGGTTAAAAGCGGGAAACTTGAAACTTGAATGCGAGAAATTAGAAAATAGGGAAATTGGTGAAGTTAACGTTCGACGCGTTTCGAATCGCGGAATTCGCATTTTTAACGGTTGAGCGACGCCATTTTTTAGTGGTTGACGATGGGTTTGGGTTGGAAGAAAGGTGGGGGAAGTTTCGGAGCCGGAAATTGGCGAAATATGGCGGAAATTGGCGACAGATAGCGGAAATTGCCGAAGATTCGCGAAGATTGAATAGAGAAAGCGAAGGATTGGAAATTAATTGAATTTACGAAGTTTGGGAGACGAAAATTGGCGAAAGATGGCGGAAATTGGTGGAAATTAACGGAAAAAGCCGAAGATTCGCGAAGATTGAATAGAGAAAGTTAAAGATTGAGAATTAATTGAATTGACGAAGTTTGGAGGTCGAAAATTGCAGAAAAATGGCGGAAATTGGCGGAAATTAACGGAAAAAGCCGAAGATTCGCGAAGATTGAATAGAGAAAGTTAAAGATTGAGAATTAATTGAATTTACGAAGTTTGGAAGCCGGAAATTGGCGAAAGATGGCGGAAATTGGCGAAAATTGACGGAAAAAGCCGAAGATTCGCGAAGATTGAATAGGGAAAGTTAAAGATTGAGAATTAATTGAATTGACGAAGTTTGGAAGGCGAAAATTGCAGAAAAATGGCGGAAAAAGCCGAAAGATGGCGGAAAAAGCCGAAAGATGGCGGAAATTGCCGAAGATTGGCGAAGTTTGAATAGAGAAAGCGAAGGATTGGAAATTAATTGAATTTACGAAGTTTGGGAGACGAAAATTGGCGAAAGATGGCGGAAATTGGCGAAAATTAACGGGAAAAGCCGAAGATTGAATAGAGAAAGTTAAAGATTGGAAACTATTCGAATTTACGAAGTTTGGAAGCCGGAAAAAGCCGAAAGATGGCGAAAATTGCCGAAGATTCGCGAAGTTTGAATAGAGAAAGTTAAAGATTGGAAATTAAGCGAATTTACGAAGTTTGGAAGCTGAAAATTGGCGGAAATTAACGGAAATTGGCGGAAATTAACGGGAAAAGCCGAAGATTCGCGAAGATTGAATAGAGAAAGTTAAAGATTGGAAATTAAGCGAATTTACGAAGTTTGGAAGCCGGAAATTGGCGAAAATTGACGGAAAAAGCCGAAGATTCGCGAAGATTGAATAGAGAAAGTTAAAGATTGGAAATTAAGCGAATTTACGAAGTTTGGAAGCCGGAAATTGGCGAAAATTAACGGGAAAAGCCGAAGATTGAATAGAGAAAGTTAAAGATTGGAAATTAATCGAATTGACGAAGTTTGGAAGCCGGAAATTGGCGGAAATTAACGGAAAAAGCCGAGGATTCGCGAAGATTGAATAGAGAAAGTTAAAGATTGAGAATTAATTGAATTTACGAAGTTTGGAAGCTGGAAATTGGCGAAGATTCGCAAAGATTGCCGAAAAATGACGGAAAAAGCCGAAGATTCGCGAAGATTGAATAGAGAAAGTTAAAGATTGGAAATTAATCGAATTTACTAAGTTTGGAAGGCGAAAATTGCAGAAAAATGGCGGAAATTGGCGGAAATTAACGGAAAAAGCCGAAGATTCGCGAAGATTAAATAGAGAAAGTTAAAGATTGGAAATTAATCGAATTTACGAAGTTTGGAAGCCGGAAATTGGCGAAAATTGACGGAAAAAGCCGAAGATTCGCGAAGATTGAATAGAGAAAGTTAAAGATTGGAAATTAATCGAATTTACGAAGTTTGGAAGCCGGAAATTGGCGAAAGATGGCGAAAATTGACGAAAGATGGCGAAAATTGGCGGAAATTAACGGAAAAAACCGAAGATTCGCGAATTTTGAATAGAGAAAGCTAAAGATTGGGAATTAATTGAATTGACGAAGTTTGGAAGCCGGAAATTGGCGAAGATTCGCGAAGATTGCCGAAAAATGACGGAAAAAGCCGAAGATTCGCGAAGATTGAATAGAGAAAGCGAAGGATTGGAAATTAATCGAATTTACGAAGTTTGGAAGGCGAAAGTTTGTTTGTTTTTTCTGCATATTCGTATTTTTCTTAAATAAATTCGAAAATTCGTATTCTTTAAAAAATCAAACTCTTATTCGACGATTTTCCCAACGATTTACAAAAATATTTCTGCCTTTCCGATAAATAATCATAATAATAATAATAATAGTAATAATAATAATATTTTCTTTTATATTATTATAAAATTAGTTAATAATAATATTAATAATAATAATGATAATTATAATAATAATAATAATGCAATAATTGAATAGTAATGAAAAAAATTGAATAATAATACAAAAATTGAATAATAAAACAAAAATTGAATAATAATACAAAAATTGAATAATACAAAAATTAAACAATAATACAAAAATTGAATAATGCAAAAATTAAACAATAAAACAAAAATTGAATAATGCAAAAATTAAACAATAAAACAAAAATTGAATAATACAAAAATTAAACAATAAAACAAAAATTAAACAATAAAACAAAAATTGAATAATGCAAAAATTAAACAATAAAACAAAAATTGTATGAAAAAATTCATTAATACAAAAATTAAACAATAAAACAAAAATTGAATAATAATAAAATTGAATAATACAAAAATTGAATAATGCAAAAATTAAACAATAAAACAAAAATTGAATAACGCAAAAATTAAGCAATAAAACAAAAATTGAATAATACAAAAATTAAACAATAAAACAAAAATTAAACAATAAAACAAAAATTCAATAATGCAAAAATTAAACAATAAAACAAAAATTGAATAACGCAAAAATTAAGCAATAAAACAAAAATTGAATAATGCAAAAATTAAACAATAAAACAAAAATTAAACAATAAAACAAAAATTGAATAATAATAAAATTGAATAATAAAAAAATTGAATAATAATCAAAAAATTGAATAATACCAAAGTTAAACAATAAAACAAAATTGAATAATGCAAAAATTAAACAATAAAACAAAAATTGAATAATGCAAAAATTGAATAATAAAAAAATTGAATAATAATGCAAAAATTGAATAATAATACAAAAATTAAACAATAAAACAAAAATTGAATAATAATAAAATTGAATAATAAAAAAATTGAATAATAATACAAAAATTGAATAATACCAAAGTTAAACAATAAAACAAAATTGAATAATGCAAAAATTAAACAATAAAACAAAAATTGAATAATGCAAAAATTGAATAATAAAAAAATTGAATAATAATGCAAAAATTGAATAATAATACAAAAATTAAACAATAAAACAAAAATTGAATAATAAAAAAATTGAATAATAATCAAAAAATTGAATAATACAAAAGTTAAACAATAAAACAAAAATTGAATAATGCAAAAATTGAATAATACAAAAATTAAACAATAAAACAAAAATTGAATGAAAAAATTCAATAATACAAAAATTAAACAATAAAACAAAAATTAAACAATAAAACAAAAATTGAATAATGCAAAAATTAAGCAATAAAAAAAAATTAAACAATAAAACAAAAATTGAATAATGCAAAAATTAAACAATAAAACAAAAATTGAATAATGCAAAAATTGAATAATACAAAAATTAAACAATAAAAAGACAATTGAATAATAAAAAAATTGAATAATAATCAAAAAATTGAATAATGCAAAAATTAAACAATAAAACAAAAATTGAATAATAAAACAAAAATTAAACAATAAAACAAAATTGAATAATGCAAAAATTAAACAATAAAACAAAAATTGAATAATGCAAAAATTAAGCAATAAAACAAAAATTAAACAATAAAACAAAAATTGAATAATAATAAAGAAATTGAATAATAAAAGAATTGAATAATACAAAAGTTTAATAATACTCGATACAAAAGATTGTTACATTTCACACGGAGGATTTAACGATAAAAGTCTTTAATTCGCTCGATTAATTCCAATTTCCTCCTGCCCGTCGTTTTTAAGCCCAAAATCTTCAGCGCTGCTTTCAATTGCGGCATCGTGAATTTTTCCACCTGTTGGAAGCAGAAAAAGGAACGAAATTATTATTCAAAATTGGCTTTATTTCGTTCGATTCGAATTCGATTCGATTCGAATTAATTCGAATTAATTCGATTCGAATTCGAATTAATTCGATTCGATTTTATTTGCTTCGAATTAATTGAAATTAATTCGAATTCGATTCGAATTCGATTCGATTTTTATTCGTTTCAATTTCATTTGCTTCGATTTAATTCGAATTAATTCAAATTAATTCGAATTCGATTCGATTTAATTCGAATTAATTCAAATTAATTCGAATTCGATTCGATTTAATTCGCATTAATTGAAATTAATTCGAATTCGATTCGATTTTTATTCGTTTCGATTTAATTCGAATAAATTAATATAAAATTAATATAATTAAATATTAAATTAATATAATCAATTAATATATAATGAATATAAAATTAATATAATCAATTAATATATAATGAATATAAAATTAATATATAATTAATACAATTAATATAAATTAACGAACTAAACACGAAATAATTGCAATACTCGCGGAAGTGTTTTTTCGTTTCTTCTTCATTCTGCACAAAAAAAAAAGAACAGAAAAATGTAGAAAAAGTATTTGTAAAATGACCGATTATTTACCAGCCGTTTTTGCATCAATTTTCGAACTCCGTCAGAATTCGCCAACAATTCCTCGATTTCCGAATTCTCGTTTTTCGATCGCTTCTTCGGCGGCTGCGACCCGAAATTCGACGAATCCTCGGCGAATATTTCGTCGTATTCTTCGAGCAAATCCGCCAATTTTTCACGCATTTCGTCGATTTTTGGCACTGGAAAATTTTCACGGTTTAATAAATTTCATTGATTAATAAATTGTGAATTGTGAAACGAATTTTTGTTGAACTTTTCAACTTTTGGCGATTCGAAGGTTTGAGAAGTGAAATTTTGGAGAGTTTGAAATATTGAGAGATGGAAATTTTGGGAATTTGAAGTTTTGGGAATTTGAAATTTTGGGAATTCGAATTTTTGGGAATTCGAAGCTTTGAGAGTTCGAAGTTTTGAGAGTTCGAAGTTTTGGAAATTCGAAGTTTTGAGAGTTCGAAGTTTTGAGAGTTCGAATTTTTAGGATTCGAATTTTTGAGAATTCGAAGTTTTTAGGATTCGAACTTTTGAGAGTTCGAATTTTTGGGAATTTGAAGTTTTGGGAATTTGAAGTTTTAGGAATTCGAAGCTTTGAGAGTTTGAAATTTTGGAAATTCGAAGTTTTGAGAGTTCTAATTTTTGGGAATTCGAAGTTTTGAGAGTTCGAAGTTTTGAGAGTTCGAAGTTTTTAGAATTCGAACTTTTGAGAGTTTGAAATTTTGGAAATTCGAAGTTTTGAGAGTTCGAAATTTTGGAAATTCGAAGTTTTGAGAGTTCGAACTTTTGGGAATTCAAAGTTTTGAGAATTCGAAGTTTTAGGATTCGAATTTTTGGCAATTCGAAGCTTTGAGAGTTTGAATTTTTGGAAATTCGAAGTTTTGGGAATTCGAAGTTTTGAGAATTCGAAGTTTTAGGATTCGAATTGTTGGGAATTCGAAGTTTTTAGAATTCGAACTTTTGAGAGTTCCAAATTTTGAGAATTCAAAGTTTTGAGAGTTCGAAATTTTGGAAATTCGAAGTTTTGGGAATTCAAAGTTTTGGGAATTCAAAGTTTTGAGAATTTGAAGTTTTAGGATTCGAATTTTTGGCAATTCGAAGCTTTGAGAGTTTGAATTTTTGGAAATTCGAAGTTTTGGGAATTCGAAGTTTTGAGAATTCGAAGTTTTAGGATTCGAATTTTTGGGAATTCGAAGCTTTGAGAGTTTGAAATTTTGGAAATTCGAAGTTTTGAGAGTTGGAATTTTTGGGAATTCGAAGTTTTAGAATTCGAATTGTTGGGAATTCGAAGTTTTTAGAATTCGAACTTTTGAGAGTTCCAAATTTTGAGAATTCAAAGTTTTGAGAGTTCGAAATTTTGGAAATTCGAAGTTTTGGGAATTCAAAGTTTTGAGAATTTGAAGTTTTAGGAATTCGAATTTTTGGGAATTCGAAGCTTTGAGAGTTTGAAATTTTGGAAATTCGAAGTTTTGAGAGTTCGAAATTTTGGAAATTAGAAGTTCTAGGATTCGAATTTTTGGCAATTCGAAGCTTTGAGAGTTCGACTTTTTGAGAGTTCGAAATGTTGGGAATTCAAAGTTTTGAGAGTTCGAATTTTTGGGAATTCGAAGTTTTGAGAATTCGAAGTTTTAGGATTCGAATTTTTGGCAATTCGAAGCTTTGAGAGTTTGAATTTTTGGAAATTCGAAGTTTTGGGAGTTCGAAATTTTGGAAATTCGAAGTTTTGAGAGTTCGAATTTTTGAGAGTTCGAAGTTTTGAGAATTCAAAGTTTTGAGAGTTCGAACTTTTGGAAATTCGAAGTTTTGAGAGTTCGAAATTTTGGGAATTCGAAGTTTTGAGAGTTCGAAATTTTGGGAATTCGAAGTTTTGAGAGTTCGAAGTTTTCGCAATTCGAAGTTTTAGGATTCGAATTCTTGGAATTCGTATTTTTCAGAATTTGAATTTTTAGGATTCGAATCTTTGAGAATTAGAAGTTTTAGGATTCGAATTTTTCAGAATTCGAATTTTGACAAAAGCTTCACATTTTTAAAGCTCTGAAATTTAAATGAAGCTTCTAATTTTAATCAAAGTTCCAAAGATTTTCCAAGCTTCGAAATTTAATAATCAAAGCTCCAAAAATTAATCGAAGCTTCGAATATTAATAAAAGCCCGAAATTTGCAACTTTACCACAAAAAAAGCAACAAAACTCACGCGTCTCGTCGTCAGGCGGATCCGATTTATCCGAATCCAACGCCAAAGTTTCCACGGTTTGCAGTTGCACGCGAAGCTTCGGATTCCTAAACATTTTCGGCTCGTAATCCAGCTTCAATCTTTCGATCATTTTGCCCATCAATTCCACGCCGTTTTCGTCGATCGGCGCTTTGTTTTCGTCCGAGTCGAAAACGTAATTCGCGAAGAATTCCTTGAAGCTTCTTACGTTTCCTTCGAAACCGAAGAAAAACAGGGAAAAACGAATGAAATAAAGGAAATAAAGGAATTGTTGAAATTGTTAAAATTGTTACGTTTTCTCGCGATATTGAAAATTTTTGTCTTTCTTTCAACGTTTGGAACATTTTACAGTCGCTATAATGTATACTATATATAATATAAATTCGTTAAATGAATGAAAATGAATGAAAATGAATGAAAATTAATGGAAATGAATGGAAATGAATGGAAATGAATGCAAATGAATATAAATGAATACGAATGAATAGAAATTAATAGAAATGAATACGAATGAATAGAAATTAATAGAAATGAATAGAAATGAATAGAAATGAATACAAGTGAATAGGAAGGAATAGGAATGAATAGTAATGAATAGGAATGAATAGTAATGAATAGGAATGAATAAAAATGAATAGGAATGAATAAGAATGAATAAGAATGAATAGGAATGAATAAGAATGAATAGGAATGAATAGTAATGAATAGGAATGAATAAAAATGAATAGGAATGAATAAGAATGAATAAGAATGAATAGGAATGAATAGGAATAAATAGGAATGAATACAAATGAATAGGAATGAATAGAAAATGAATAGACATGAATAGAAATGAATAAAAATGAATACAAATGAATACAAATGAATAGAAATGAATACAAATGAATAAAAATGAATGAAAATGAATGAAAATGAATAAGAATGAATAAGAATGAATAAGAATGAATAGAAATGAATACAAATGAATGAAAATGAATAAGAATGATTAAAAATGAATAAGAATGAATAAAAATGAATACAAATGAATAAGAATAAATAAGAATAAATAAGAATGAATAGGAATGAATAGGAATGAACAGAAATTAATAGGAATGAACAGAAATTAATAGGAATGAATAGGTATGAATACAAATGAATAGAAATGAATAGAAATGAATAGAAATGAATACAAATGAATAGGAATGAATAGAAATGAATAGAAATAAATACAAATGAATACAAATGAATGAATGAATGAATAAGAATGAATAGAAATGAAAACAAATGAATAGGAATGAATAGGAATGAATAGGAACGAATAGGAACGAATAGGAATGAATAGGAACGAATAAGAATGAATAGGAATGAATAGAAATTAATAGGAATGAATAAAAATGAATAGAAATGAATAGAAATTAATAGAAATTAATACAAATGAATACAAATGAATAGAAATGAATAGAAATGAATGAAAATGAATAGGAATGAATACAAATGAATACGAATTAATAGAAATGAATAGAAATGAATAGAAATTAATAGGAATGAATAAGAATGAATAGGAGTGAATAGGAATGAATAGGAATGAATAGGAATGAATAGGAATGAATAAGAATTAATAGGAATGAATAAAAATGAATAGAAAATGAATAGAAATGAATAAAAATGAATAGAAAATGAATAGAAATGAATAGAAATGAATGAAAATGACCGAAAATGAATGAAAATGAATGAAAATGAATAAGAATGAATAGGAATGAATAGAAATGAATAGGAATGAATAGGAATGAATAGGAATGAATAGGAATGAATAAAAATCAATAGAAAATGAATACAAATGAATAGAAATGAATACAAATGAATAAAAATGAATGAAAATGAATGAAAATGAATAAGAATGAATAAAAATGAATAAGAATGAATAAAAATGAATACAAATGAATAAGAATGAATAAGAATGAATAAGAATGAATAAGAATGAATAGGAATGAACAGAAATGAATAGGAATGAATAGGAATGAATAAGAATGAATAGGAATGAATAAAAATGAATAGAAAATGAATAGAAATGAATAAAAATGAATAGAAAATGAATAGACATGAATAGAAATGAATAAAAATGAATACAAATGAATAGAAATGAATACAAATGAATAGGAATGAATAGAAATGAATACAAATGAATACAAATGAATACAAATGAATAGAAATGAATACAAATGAATAGGAATGAATAGAAATGAATAAAAATGAATACAAATGAATGAATGAATGAATAAGAATGAATAGAAATGAATAGAAATGAATAGGAATGAATAGGAATGAATATGAATGAATATTAATGAATAAGAATGAATAGGAACGAATAAGAATGAATAGGAGTGAATAGGAATGAATATGAATGAATATGAATGAATATTAATGAATAAGAATGAATAGAAATGAATAGGAATGAATAGGAATGAATAGAAATGTATAGAAATGAATAAAAATGAATAAAAATGAATGAAAATGAATAAGAATGAATAAGAACGAACGAATGAACGAATGAATGTTCGATAATTGTCCCTTTAATCGCGTTCCAATGTAACTAGCTTTGAAAATAGAAGAATTCACTAATTACCCGTAAAATTCCATCCACTATTCGATAATTGTCAATTTAGCAGCGTTTCAACGTAACTAACTTTGAAAATTGACGAATTCGATAATTGGCAATGCAATTCCATTCAATATTCGATAATTGTCGCTCGAATTCCATTCATATTATTCGATAATCGTTAATTTTGGAAGAGTTTCCATGAGATTGGCTTTGGAAATTGAAGAATTCGATAATTGGCAATGCAATTCCATTCAATATTCGATAATTGTTACTGTAACTCGATAATTGTCTCTCCAATTCGATTCTCAAACGCAACACGCACCTTTGAACGGAATCCTGTACAAATAGAAGCCGCCGCAGCTCGCGCGCGGTATCATCGTGAACAAACCCGGCGCCGAACGTTTTCGTATCGTCGCCGCGCATATTATCATCAGCTTCCTTCTCTCGCATTTCTCCAGCAACGCGGCGAACAGCAAAGCGTTGTCTGCAGAAGCGAGCAATGAACAACAATGGATTAATTCGCAATTTAGTGTTGATTTGCAATCGATTGACCATCGATTAATTGCGAATGTGTTCGTTTTTAATTGACTGTGAATCCATTTATTACTAATTATGTCGATTAATTAATTATCAATCGATTGATTGGGCATTTGTTATTAATTATCAATCGATTGATGGTGCATTTGTTATTAATTACAAATCGATTGATTGTCAATTCCTCATTAACGAATCATTCGATGTTTCCTTTAATTTTCCAAAATAAAATAACAATGAATGGGAATTTTCGCACACCTTTTCGCCCGCTGTTCTTTTTTGGGATCACGAAATACGGCGTTTCGAAGTGATAAAGCAGGTGATAGGAGATCGACTCGATGCAGATCAAATCGATCCCCGGCTCCCTGAAAGTGGCCAAATTTCGCACCTCCGGCAAAGTGAAGCGGATGTCCTGGCCGCCTAAAGTTAGCACCTTTTCCATGTCCATTTCCAAGATTGGCGGCTGCTGAAAGGGGGCGAAAGTTGACGTGGTTAGTTGATACGGACCTAACCCAATTTTAGGTAAGTTGATTGCGGACCTAACCCAATTTTAGATAAGTTGATTGCGGACCTAACCCAATTTTAAGCAGGTTAATGTGGACCTAACCCAATTGTATACCAATTAATCTTGGACCTAACCCAATTTTAGTGTGGTTGATGGTGACCTAACTTGATTTGAGGATGATTAATTTTGGACCTAACCCAATTTTAGTCGGGTTGATATTGACCTAACCCGATTTGAGGATGATTAATTTTGGACCTAACCCAATTTTAAGCAGGTTAATCATGGACCTAACCCAATTTTAAGCTGGTTAATGTTGACCTAACCCAATTTTAAGAAGGTTGATGTTGACCTAACCCTATATTACTTAAGTTGTTGTTGACCTAACCCAATTTTAATCCGATCACTTTTGGACCTAACCCAATTATAAGCAGGTTAATGTTGACCTAACTTTGGTTTAATGTATTTATTTTGGACCTAACCCAATTTTAAGCATGTTAATGTTGACCTAACCCAATTTGATTAAAATTAATTTCGGACCTAACCCAATTTTAAATAGGTTGTTGACCTAACCCTATCTTGAAATAATTAATTTTGGACCTAACCCAATTTTAATCCAGTTAATCTTGACCTAACCTAATTTTATTCCAATTAATCTTGGACCTAACCCTATTTTAAGCTGGTTAATGTTGACCTAATCTGATTTGAGGATAATTAATTTTGGACCTAACGCAATTTTAAGCAGGTTAATGTTGACCTAACTTTGTTTTATAGTAATTAATTTTGGACCTAACCCAATTTTAATCGAGTTAATGTTGACCTAACCCAATTTTAAAAAGGTTGATCGTGACCTATCCCAATTTTAATACAATTAATTTTGGACCTAACCCAATTTTATGCAGGCTAATGTTGACCTAACTTTGTTTTATAGTAATTCATTTTGGACCTAACCCAATTTTAATCGAGTTAATGTTGACCTAACCCAATTTTAAAAAGGTTGATCGTGACCTATCCCAATTTTAATACAATTAATTTTGGACCTAACCCAATTTTATGCAGGCTAATGTTGACCTAACTTTGTTTTATAGTAATTCATTTTGGACCTAACCCAATTTTAATCGAGTTAATGTTGACCTAACCCAATTTTAAAAAGGTTGATCGTGACCGAACCCAATTTTTTTACGATTATTTTTGGACCTAACCCAATTTTACGCAGGTTAATGTTGACCTAACTTTGTTTTAATGTAATTAATTTTGGACCTAACCCAATTTTAAGCAGGTTAATGTTGACCTAACCCTATTTTGAAATAATTAATCTTGGACCTAACCCAACTTTAAGCAGATTAATGTTGACCTAACTTAGTTTTAATGTAATTAATTTTGGACCTAACCCAATATGAAGCAGGTTAATGTTGACCTAACCCAAGTTTATTCCAATTGACTTTGGACCTAACCCAATTTTAAGCAGGTTAATGTTGTCCTAACCCGATGTGAGGCTAATTAATTATGGACCTAACCCAATTTTAAGAAGAATAATGTTGACCTAACCCGAATTGAGGCTAGTTAATTTTGGACCTAACCCAATTTTATTCCAACAATTTCGGCACTAACCCAATTTTAATCGAGTTCATGTTGACCTAACTCAATTGTATTCGAGTTAATCTAACCTAACTCAATTTTAATGCAGTTAATCTGAACCTAACCCAATATTAATCGAGATATTCTTAACCTAACCCTACTCTAATCCAATTAATTTTGGACCTAACCTAATTTTAAGCAGGTAAACGTTGACCTAACCCAATTTTAAGCAGGTTGATGTTGACCTAACCCTATATTACTTAAGTTGTTGTTGACCTAACCCAATTTTAATGCGATCAATTTCGGACCTAACCCAATTCTAATTAGGTTGTTGTTGACCTAACCCTATTTTGAGATAATGAATTTTGGACCTAACCTAATTTTAATCAGTTTGATGGTGACCTAACTCGATTAAGGGCAGATTAATTATGGACCTAACCCAATTTTAAGCTGGTTAATGTTGACCTAACCTGATTTGAGGACGATTATTCTTGGACCTAACCCAATTGTAAGCTGGTTAATGATGACCTAACCTGATTTGAGGAAGATTAATTTTGGACCTAACCCAATTTTAAGCAGGTTAATGTTGACCTAACCCTATTTTGAAATAATTAATCTTGGACCTAACCCAACTTTAAGCAGATTAATGTTGACCTAACTTAGTTTTAATGTAATTAATTTTGGACCTAACCCAATATGAAGCAGGTTAATGTTGACCTAACCCAAGTTTATTCGAATTGCTTTTGGACCTAACCCAATTTTAAGCAGGTAAACGTTGACCTAACCCAATTTTATTCCACTTAATTTTGGACCTAATCCAATTTTGGTCAAGTCAATCTTGACCTAACCCAATTCTACTCCATTTAACTTTTGACCTAACCCAATTTTAATCCAGTTAATCTTAACCTAATCCAATTTTAATCCAGTTAATCTTTAACCTAACCCAATTTTTATCGAGTTAATTTGAACCTAACTCAATTGTATTCGAGTTAATCTAACCTAACTCAATTTTAATGCAGTTAATCTGAACCTAATCCAAGTTTAATCGAGTCAATCTTAACCTAACTTTATTTTAATCTAATTGATTTTGGACCTAACCCAAGTTTAATCAGGTAAATGTTGACCTAACTCAATTTTAATCCATTTAATCTGAACCTAACCCAATTTTAATCGAGTCAATCTTAACCTAACTTTATTTTAATCTAATTAATTTCGGACCTAACCGAATTTTCATCCGATTAACGTTAATATTATTGGCCAAATTTTCGATATCTTGTTGTTATTGTATATTATTGTTATTATTATTGTTATTAATTTATCCTGAATTTTTGCCAATTTTCTTATTAACAATTTGTTCATTAAACGTACCTCGTTTTTTTTGCCTCCAATCACGTATTCGCTGCAACTGTAAAGTTGCTCGTTCGTCTCGCGGCTGATGTCCGCCATCTTTAAATACTGCGTCTTTCTGCGAACAGAAAAATTGTTTCTTTTATCTAAATATTCAAATATCGAGGCGTCCAAACATCCAAATATCCAAACGTCCAAATATCCAAATGCTCAAATAGCCAAACGTCCAAATATCCAAATATACAAACATAAAAATGCAAACATCTAAGTATGCAAATGAACGAACATCCAAATATTCAAATACCCAAATATCCAAACGTCCAAACGTCCAAATATCAAAACATCCAAACATCAAAATATATCTAAATATCCAATGTCTGAATATCCAAACGTCCAAACATCCAAATGTCTAATAGGCCAAAATATCCAAACGTCCAAACATTCAAACATCCAAACATCAAACGTCCACATATTGAAATATCCAAATATCTAAATATCCAAACGTCCAAACATCCAAATGTACAATTGTGGAAATATCAAAACGTCCAAATATTCAAATATCCAAACGTGCAAACATCCAAACATTCAAACGTCCAAATATTCAAATATCCAAATATCTAAATATCCAAACGACTCAATATCCAAATATCCAAACGTCTAAATATCGACATATAAAAACGTCCAAACATCTAAATGTCCAATTGTTCAAATATCCAAACGTCCAAACATTCAAACATCCAGACGGTCAAATATCTAAATATCCAAACCTCCGAACGTCCAATAATCAATTATCCAAACGTCAAACATCCAAACATCGAAATATTCAAATGTCTAAACATCAAACATCCAAACATCAAACGTACAAATATTTAAATATCCAAACATCCAATGTCCAAATATTGAAATATCCAAATATCCTAACGCCCAAACGTCTAAATATCGACATATCCAAACGTCCAAACATACAAACGTCCAAATATACAATCATCTGAACATCCAAACGTCACGATATCCAAACATCCAATAATCAAATATCCAAACGTTAAACATCGAGACGTTCAAATATTCAAATATCCAAACTTCAAACATCCAAACGTCCAAATATCCAAACGTCCAATATTGAAATATCCAAACGTCCAAATGTCGAAACATCCAAATATCGAACGTCCAATAATCAAATATCCTAATACCCAAACGTCCAAACGACTAATAATCAAATATTTAAACATCCAAATGTCTATACGTCCAAATATTCAAATATCTAAACGTCCAAATATTCAAATATCCAAACGTCCAAATATCCACACATCTAAACGTCCAAATATTCAAATATCGAAACATCCAAATATCCAAACGTTCAAACATCCAAACGTCTAAATATTCAAATATCCAAACGTCCCAACGTCCAAATATTCAAATATCCAAACTTTCAAACATCCAAACGTGCAATTATCCAAACATCCAATAATCATACATCAAACGTCCAAACATCCAGACGTTCAACCATCAAACGTCCAAACATCCAGACGTCCAACCATCAAACGTCCAAATATTCAAACATCCAAACATTCAAACGTCCCAACGCCCAAGTATCCAAACGTCCAAATATCCTAACATCCAAACATTGAAACATCCAAACGTCCAAATATCCAATAATCAAATATCGAAACGTCCAAAAATCCAAGCGTCCAAACGTCTAAATATTTAAATACCCAAATATCGCAACGTACAAACATCCAAACGTCTAAATATTCAAATATCCAAACGTCCCAACGTCCAAATATTCAAATATCCAAGCATCCAAACGTGCAATTATCCAAACATCCAATAATCATACATCAAACGTCCAAACATCCAGACGTTCAACCATCAAACGTCCAAACATCCAAGTATCTAAATATCAAACGTCCCAACGTCCAAACATCCAAATGGACAAACATCCAAATATCCAAACGCCAAACATCCAAGTATTAAAATATCCAAACTTCCAAATATCCGATCATCTAAATATCTAAACGTCCAAACATCCAAACGTCAAACATCTAAACGTCCCAACGTCCAAGTATCCAAACGTCCAAACATCCAAATATCCTAACATCCAAACATTGAAACATCCAAACGTCCAAATATCCAAACGTCCAAACATTCAAACGTCCAAATATCCAAGCGTCCAAACATCCAAACGTCTAAATATTCAAATATCCAAACGTCCAAATATTCAAACATCCAAACGTGCAATTACCCAAACATCCAATAATCATACATCAAACGTCCAAACATCCAGACGTTCAACCATCAAACGTCCAAACATCCAGACGTCCAACCATCAAACGTCCAAACATCCAGACGTCCAAACATCCAGACGCCCAACCATCAAACGTCCGAATATTCAAATCATTTCTCCGAACCCCACACAAATAAATCCATTAACCAACTTACACCGACAAATTCCTAACAGCCACATCGATCTCCACGCCACCGCCAATCCTCCAACAGAACTTCGCCATGTTTCTCGCCGGCATTTTAACCTGCTGCAGCAAATCCTTCAACGAGATCGGCGAATAATCGTCCGCCTCGACGTTCCTCGATTGGATCTCCAAATCCTTGTAAAACCTTTCGCCGTTCCAATCGTCGCCGAAGCCGACGACGAATAATTTCACGCGCGAATCGGCGAAACTTCTCGCTAGAATCCTTATTCGATGCTTCTCGTTCGAGTCGACGATTGGATCGTCGCGAGACGTGAAGAGGATGACGCGTTTCATTGGCATCGTCGCGTCGATCGATTGAAAGGATCGCGCGGAGAGCCGGAGCGCGTCGAATAACGGATAGTCGGTGGTCGCGGTGGATTTGTGGGTTTGCCATGATCCGCCTTCGTCTGGGAACAACGAGTTCTGTTTTTTTGTTTCTTTGGTTGACGGTTATTGAATGGGGAATTGAATTGCAGTGGACAATTATCGAATTCTTCTATTTGCAAAGTTCATTATGTAGGAATGAGTTGAAATTGACGATTATTGAATAGTGGATTGAGTTGAAATCACAGTTATTGAATAGTGGATCGAATTGCATTGCCAATTATTGAATTCTTCAATTTCCAAAGCTTCTAATTTTCAAACGCGTATAAATTGGCAATTATCGAATAGTAAATTTGGTTACAATTGGTTTAGGTTCAAATTAACTGGATTAAAATTGGGTTAGGTTCAAATTAACTGAATAAGATTGGGTTAGGTTAAGATTAACTGGATTAAAATTGGGTTAGGTCCAAATTAACTGGATTAAAATTGGGTTAGGTTCAAGTTAATTGGAATAAAATTAGGTTAGGTTCAGATTAACTGGATTAAAATTGGGTTAGGTTCAGTTTAACTCGACTATAATTGGGTTAGGTTCAGACAAAAGGAATTCAAATTGGGTTAGGTTCAGATTAACTGGATTAAAATTGGGTTAGGTCTCAAATTAAGTGGATTAAAATTGGGTTAGGTTCAAATTAACAGGATTAAAATTGGGTTAAGTCCAAAATTAAGTGGATTAAAATTAGGTTAGGTTCAGTTTAACTCGACTATAATTGGGTTAGGTTCAAACAAAATAGATTAAAGTTGGGTTAGGTCCAAATTAACAGGATTAAAATTGGGTTAGGTCCAAATTTAACTGGACTAAAATTGGGTTAGGTTCAGAATAACTCGATTACAATTGGGTTAGGTTCAGCTTAACAGGATTAAAATTGGGTTAGGTCCAAAATTAAGTGGATTAAAATTGGGTTAGGTTAAGATTAACTGGATTAGAATTGGGTTAGGTTCAAATTGAATGGACTACAATTAGGTTAGGTTCAGATTAACAGGATTAAAATTAGGTTAGGTTCAAATTAACTGCATTAAAATTGGGTTAGGTCCAGAATTAATGCATTAAAATTGGGTTAGGTTCAAATTAACAGGATTAACATTGGGTTAGGTCCAAATTAAATGAATTAACGGTGGTCGCGGTGGGATTTGTGGGTTTGCCATGATCCGCCTTCGTCTGGGAACAACGAGTTTTGTTTTTCTTCCTTTTCGTTCTTTTGTTTCTTTGGTTGACGGTTATTGAATGGGGAATTGAATTGCAGTGGACAACTATCGAATTTTTCAATTTGCAAAGTTAATTAGGTAGGAATAAGACTAAATTAGGGTTAGGTTCGGATGAATTGGATTAAAATTGGGTTAGGTCCAAATAAATTCAATTAAAATTGGGTTAGGTTCAGACCAGTTCAGTTAAAATTGGGTTAGGTTCCTATTAACTGGACTAAAATTGGGTTAGGTTCAGAATAACTCGATTACAATTGGGTTAGGTTAAGATTAACAGGATTAAAATTGGGTTAGGTCCAAAATTAAATGGATTACAATTGGGTTAGGTCCAAAATTACGTGGATTAAAATTGGGTTAGGTTGAAATTAACAGGATTAAAATTGGGTTAGGTCCAAAATTAAGTGGATTAAAATTGAGTTAGGTTCAGCTTAACAGGATTAAAATTGGGTTAGGTCCAAAATTAAGTGGATTAAAATTGGGTTAGGTTCAGCTTAACAGGATTAAAATTGGGTTAGGTCCAAAATTAAGTGGATTAAAATTGGGTTAGGTCCAAAATTAAGTGGATTAAAATTGAGTTAGGTTCAGCTTAACAGGATTAAAATTGGGTTAAGTCCAAAATTAACTGGACTAAAATTGGGTTAGGTTCAGAATAACTCGATTACAATTGGGTTAGGTTCAGCTTAACAGGATTAAAATTGGGTTAGGTCCAAAATTAAGTGGATTAAAATTGGGTTAGGTTAAGATTAACTGGATTAGAATTGGGTTAGGTTCAAATTGAATGGACTACAATTAGGTTAGGTTCAGATTAACAGGATTAAAATTAGGTTAGGTTCAAATTAACTGCATTAAAATTGGGTTAGGTCCAAAATTAAGTGGATCAAAATTGGGTTAGGTTCAAATTAACAGGATTAACATTGGGTTAGGTCCAAATTAAATGAATTAACGGTGGTCGCGGTGGGTTTGTGGGTTTGCCATGATCCGCCTTCGTCTGGGAACAACGAGTTCTGTTTTTTTGTTTCTTTGGTTGACGGTTATTGAATGGGGAATTGAATTGCAGTGGACAACTATCGAATTTTTCAATTTGCAAAGTTAATTAGGTAGGAATAAGACTAAATTAGGGTTAGGGTCGGATGAATTGGATTAAAATTGGGTTAGGTCCAAATAAATTCAATTGAAATTGGGTTAGGTTCAGACCCAAAAAACGTCCAAAATAAACATAAAAATGTTCCAAAAAACGTCGCGAAAAAAGGCCAAAAAACGTCCCAAAAAACGACAAAAAAGGCACAAAAAACGTCCAAAAAAACGTCCCAAAAAACGTGACAAAATACAGAACAATTGACAGAAGAAGAAAGAAAGTTACAAACCTATTTTCATCACCTGCTTCAATTTGTCCATCGAAACGACGCTCAATTCTTGAACGGTTAAAATGTTTTTCACCGCCGAACCTTCGTCGCATTTCTCAGTCCCGATTAACATCAAACCCATCCAATCTTGGCGATTCCAAACCAATTTTTGCTTGAGTATATCCGCGTATAGCTGGAAAAAACACAAAGAAAACGAATTATTGATGATTAATAGCTGAGTCAATTAAATATTGCCGTAATATTGCCATAGTTGCCATAATATTGCCATAAACCCATAATTTAACCTAACCCAATTGTAATAGAGTTAATCTGAACCTAACCCAACTTTAGTCGGATTAATTTGAACCTAACTCAATTGTAATCCAGTTAATTTGACCTAACCCAATTGTAATCGAGTTAATCTGAACCTAACCCAATTTTAATCGAGTTAATGTGAACCTAACCTAATTTTAATCGAGTTATTCTGAACCTAACCCAATTTAAATCGAGTTAATCTAAACCTAACCCAATTTTAATCGAGTTAATCTGAACCTAACCCAATTTTAATAGAGTCAATCTGAACCTAACCCAATTTTAAGCAGGGTAATGTTGACCTAACCTTAATTTAATGTAATTAATTTTGGACCTAACCCAATTTTAATCCTGTTAATCTTAACCTAACCCAATTGTAATCGAGTTATTCTGAACCTAACCCAATTTTATTCCAATTAACTTGAACCTAACCCAATTTTAATCCACTTAATTTTGGACCTAACCCAATTTTAATCCTGTTAATTTGAACCTAACCCAATTGTAATCCATTTAATTTGAACCTTACCCAATTTTATTCCAATTAACTTGAACCTAACCCAATTTTAATCCAGTTAATTTGGACCTAACCCAATTTTAATCCACTTAATTTTGGACCTAACCCAACTTTAATCCATTTTGTCTGAACCTAACCCAATTATAGTCGAGTTAAACTGAACCTAACCCAATTTTAATCCTGTTAATTTGGACCTAACTCAACTTTAATCCATTTTGTCTGAACCTAATCCAATTTTTCTCCAGTTAATCTTTAACCTAACCCAATTTTAATCCAGTTTATCTGAACCTAACCCAATTTTATTTCAGTTAATTTGAACCTAACCCAATTTTATTTCCGTTAATCTGAACCTAACCCAATTTTAATCCACTTAATTTTGGACCTAACCCAATTTTAATCCTGTTAAGCTGAACCTAACCCAATTTTAATCGAGTTAATCTGAACCTAACCCAATTTTAATCGAGTTATTCTGAACCTAACCCAATTTTAATCCAGTTAATCTGAACCTAACCCAAATTTAATTGAATTTATTTGGACCTAACTCAATTTTAGTTTAATTAATTTGGACCTAACCCAATTTTAATCGAGTTAATCTGAACCTAACCCAATTTTAATCGAGTTAATCTAAACCTAACCCAATTTTAATCGAGTTAATCTGAACCTAACCCAATTTTAATCGAGTTATTCTGAACCTAACCCAATTTTAATCCAGTTAATCTGAACCTAACCCAAATTTAATTGAATTTATTTGGACCTAACTCAATTTTAGTTTAATTAATTTGGACCTAACCCAATTTTAATCGAGTTAATCTGAACCTAACCCAATTTTAATCGAGTTAATCTAAACCTAACCCAATTTTAATCGAGTTAATCTGAACCTAACCCAATTTTAATCGAGTTATTCTGAACCTAACCCAATTTTAATCCAGTTAATCTGAACCTAACCCAAATTTAATTGAATTTATTTGGACCTAACTCAATTTTAGTTGAATTAATTTGGACCTAACCCAATTTTAATCGAGTTAATCTGAACCTAACCCAATTTTAATCGAGTTATTCTAAACCTAACCCAATTTTAATCGAGCTAATCTGAACCTAACCCAATTCTAATCCAGTTAATCCGAACCTAACCCTATTTTAAGCTAAGATTAATCTGAACCTAACCCAATTTGTAACCAATTTTGGCTCAACTTAACCTAATTTTAATCCAGCTCATTCTTAATCCAAACCTAATCCAATTTTAATTCGATTTGAAACGCAGCTAACCTAATTTTAATTGATTTAATTTTAACCCGAACCTAACCGAATTTGTTTCCAATATTGAACCGAACCCTATTAGATGATTCTCCCTCCAATTCAATTCACTATTCAATAATTGTCCATTTAGAAGCGTTTCTACGTAATTAGCTTTGGAAATTGAAGGATTCGATAATTCGCAACGCAATTCGATTCATTATTCAATAATTATCACTCCGATTCGATGCACTATTCAAAAATCGTCCATTTAGACTCATTCCTACATAATTAGCTTTCCAAATTGAGGAATTCGATAATTCGCAACGCAATTCGATTCATTATTCAATAACTGTCCTTCTAATTCAATGCACTATTCAATAATCGTCCACTCAAACTCGTTCCTACATAATGCACTTTCCAACTAGAAGTATTCAATAATTCGCAATGCAATTCAATTCACTATTCCAAAACTTTCACTCCGACTCAATCCACTATTCAATAATGGTCCATTTAGAAGCGTTTCTACGTAATTAGCTTTGGAAATTGAAGGATTCGATAATTCGCAATGCAATTCGATTCATTATTCAATAATTATCACTCCGATTCGATGCACTATTCAAAAATCGTCCATTTAGACTCATTCCTACATAATTAGCTTTCCAAATTGAGGAATTCGATAATTCGCAACGCAATTCGATTCATTATTCAATAACTGTCCTTCTAATTCAATCCGCTATTCAATAATCGTCCGCTCAAACTCGTTCCTACATAATGCACTTTCCAACTAGAAGTATTCAATAATTCGCAATGCAATTCAATTCACTATTCCAAAACTTTCACTCCGACTCAATCCACTATTCAATAATGGTCCATTTAGAAGCGTTTCTACGTAATTAGCTTTGGAAATTGAAGGATTCGATAATTCGCAATGCAATTCGATTCATTATTCAATAATTATCACTCCGATTCGATGCACTATTCAAAAATCGTCCATTTAGACTTATTCCTACATAATTAGCTTTCCAAATTGAGGAATTCGATAATTCGCAACGCAATTCGATTCATTATTCAATAACTGTCCTTCTAATTCAATCCGCTATTCAATAATCGTCCGCTCAAACTCGTTCCTACATAATGCACTTTCCAACTAGAAGTATTCAATAATTCGCAATGCAATTCAATTCACTATTCCAAAACTTTCACTCCGACTCAATCCACTATTCAATAATGGTCCATTTAGAAGCGTTTCTACGTAATTAGCTTTGGAAATTGAAGGATTCGATAATTCGCAACGCAATTCGATTCATTATTCAATAATTATCACTCCGATTCGATGCACTATTCAAAAATCGTCCATTTAGACTCATTCCTACATAATTAGCTTTCCAAATTGAGGAATTCGATAATTCGCAACGCAATTCGATTCATTATTCAATAACTGTCCTTCTAATTCAATCCGCTATTCAATAATCGTCCACTCAAACTCGTTCCTACATAATGCACTTTCCAACTAGAAGTATTCAATAATTCGCAATGCAATTCAATTCACTATTCCAAAACTTTCACTCCGACTCAATCCACTATTCAATAATTGTCCATTTAGAAGCGTTTCTACGTAATTAGCTTTGGAAATTGAAGGATTCGATAATTCGCAACGCAATTCGATTCATTATTCAATAATTATCACTCCGATTCGATGCACTATTCAAAAATCGTCCATTTAGACTCATTCCTACATAATTAGCTTTCCAAATTGAGGAATTCGATAATTCGCAACGCAATTCGATTCATTATTCAATAACTGTCCTTCTAATTCAATCCGCTATTCAATAATCGTCCACTCAAACTCGTTCCTACATAATGCACTTTCCAACTAGAAGTATTCAATAATTCGCAATGCAATTCAATTCACTATTCCAAAACTTTCACTCCGACTCAATCCACTATTCAATAATTGTCCATTTAGAAGCGTTTCTACGTAATTAGCTTTGGAAATTGAAGGATTCGATAATTCGCAACGCAATTCGATTCATTATTCAATAATTATCACTCCGATTCGATGCACTATTCAAAAATCGTCCATTTAGACTTATTCCTACATAATTAGCTTTCCAAATTGAGGAATTCGATAATTCGCAACGCAATTCGATTCATTATTCAATAACTGTCCTTCTAATTCAATCCGCTATTCAATAATCGTCCGCTCAAACTCGTTCCTACATAATGCACTTTCCAACTAGAAGTATTCAATAATTCGCAATGCAATTCAATTCACTATTCCAAAACTTTCACTCCGACTCAATCCACTATTCAATAATGGTCCATTTAGAAGCGTTTCTACGTAATTAGCTTTGGAAATTGAAGGATTCGATAATTCGCAACGCAATTCGATTCATTATTCAATAATTATCACTCCGATTCGATGCACTATTCAAAAATCGTCCATTTAGACTCATTCCTACATAATTAGCTTTCCAAATTGAGGAATTCGATAATTCGCAACGCAATTCGATTCATTATTCAATAACTGTCCTTCTAATTCAATCCGCTATTCAATAATCGTCCGCTCAAACTCGTTCCTACATAATGCACTTTCCAACTAGAAGTATTCAATAATTCGCAATGCAATTCAATTCACTATTCCAAAACTTTCACTCCGACTCAATCCACTATTCAATAATGGTCCATTTAGAAGCGTTTCTACGTAATTAGCTTTGGAAATTGAAGGATTCGATAATTCGCAACGCAATTCGATTCATTATTCAATAATTATCACTCCGATTCCATCCACTATTCAATAATCGCCAATTTACCCGTATGCACTGCAGAAAATATGGAATCCCTTCATTCGAATTATTCTCCTCGAACATCTCCGCAGTGGAATCGATGACGAACAAAGTTCCATCGCGGATTCCGTATAGTTCTTCTTTGTCTTCGGAGAAATCTTCGTCCTCGATATCGGAATTGTCTTCGTTAAACATTTCTGATTGTTTTCGTCGAGCTGCGAAATTTCCTTCGGTTCTTGGTGGAATTCTGCAATTTAGGAATCGATGAAATTTGTGGCTATTTTAATGAATATTGAAATTTATGGTTATTTTAATGAATATTGAAATTTGTGGTTATTTTAATAAATATTGAAATTTGTGGTTATTTTAATAAATAATGAAATTTAAGGTTATTTTAATAAATATTGAAATTTAAGGTTATTTTAGTAAATATTGAAATTTGTGGCTATTTTAATAAATATTGAAATTTGTGGCTATTTTAATAAATATTGAAATTTAAGGTTATTTTGATAAATATTGAAATTTAAGGTTATTTTGATAAATATTGAAATTTGTGGTTATTTTAATAAATATTGAAATTTGTGGCTATTTTAATAAATATTGAAATTTGTGGCTATTTTAATAAATATTGAAATTTAAGGTTATTTTAATAATTAACAAAATTCGCGTTAATTTCAATAAACAACAAAATTCGACGAATTGAATTTCAGCAAACAACGAAACGAAAAAAAGCAAAACTTCGAAATAATAAAGATTAATAATAATTTTCTAAATTAAATAACAAAAAACAGAAACGAAAATCAAGTAAAAACATGAAACAAACTGAATTAAATCTGCAAATATAAAGAATTCGATAAATTTTGAGGTTAGAATAAATCTGAACGCTTGAATTTCGTTAATATTTACAAATTCACTCGTGAATTCGATTAAAAATACGTTTTGAAACTGGAATTTAAACTTTGCTTACTTAATTCGTTTTCCAATCGTTTGAAATTAATGCAAAATTCGTGAATTTCTGCGCTTTAATTGTTAAATTGTTAAATTGTTAAATTTGTTGTTTTCCTTCTTTTCAGTTACGATTTTTCCACGTTTCTTTCGTCCGCCATTTTGAATTTGATTCGTCGTTCGATTGGTAAGAAATTGGCGGCAAATTTGAATTCGAATTAATCTGAATTTAAGCAAATTTAACGGAATTAAACCGAATTTAACTGAATTAATGCGAATTTAACCGAATTTAAATGAATTAATGCGAATTTAACTGAATTTAAATGAATTAACGCGAATTATAGCCGAATTTTAGCGAATTAAACCGAATTTGAACAAACTGAACGAAATTTAACCGAATTAATGCGAATTTAGCCGAATTATGTCGAATTTAATCGAATTTAGCCGAATTAAGTCGAATTTAGTCGAATTTAAACGAATTAATCCGAATTTTACCGAATTTAACCGAATTAGTCCTAAATTTAAGCGAATTTAACAGAATTAAACCGAATTTAACTGAATTAATCCGAATTTAACTGAATTAACCCAAATTTAACCCAAATTTAACCGAATTCAAACGAATGAATCCGAATTTAACCCAAATTTAACCGAATTTAAGTGAATTAATCCGAATTAACCCAAATTTAATTGAATTAACCCAAATTTAACCCAAATTAACCCAAATTCAACCAAATTTACCCAAATTAAACCAAATTAAACCAAGTTTAACCCAAATTAAACCAAATTAAACCAAGTTTACCCAAATTAAACCAAATTAACCCAAGTTTAACCCAAATTAAACCAAATTTACCCAAATTAACCCAAATTAAACCAAGTTTAACCGAATTAAACCAAATTTACCCAAATTAAACCAAATTAACCCAAGTTTAACCCAAATTAAACCAAATTAACCCAAGTTTAACCCAAATTAAACCAAATTTACCCAAATTAAACCAAATTCAACCAAATTTACCCAAATTAACCCAAATTAAACCGAATTCAACCCAAATTAACCCAAGTTTAACCCAAATTAAACCAAATTTACCCAAATTAAACCAAATTAACCCAAGTTTAACCGAATTAACCCAAATTTACCCAAATTAAACCAAATTCAACCAAGTTTAACCCAAATTAAACCAAATTTACCCAAATTAAACCAAATTTACCCAAATTAACCCAAATTAAACCAAATTAACCCAAGTTTAACCCAAATTAAACCAAATTTACCCAAATTAAACCAAATTTACCCAAATTAAACCAATTTCAACCAAGTTTAACCAAATTTACCCAAATTAAACCAAATTAACCCAAGTTTAACCCAAATTAAACCAAATTTACCCAAATTAAACCAAATTTACCCAAATTAAACCAAATTCAACCAAATTAAACCAAATTTACCCAAATTAAACCAAATTAACCCAAGTTTAACCGAATTAACCCAAATTCAACCAAGTTTAACCCAAATTAAACCAAATTAACCCAAGTTAAACCAAATTAAACCAAATTTACCCAAATTAAACCAAATTAACCCAAGTTTAACCCAAATTAAACCAAATTTACCCAAATTAAACCAAATTCAACCAAATTTACCCAAATTAACCCAAATTAAACCGAATTCAACCCAAATTTAACCCAAATTTACCCAAATTAACCCAAATTAACCCAAGTTCAACCGAATTAAACCGAATTTAATTGAATTAACCCAAATTTAATTGAATTAACCCAAATTTAACCCAAATTTGACCGAATTCAAACGAATTCAACTCAAATTTAACCGAATTCAACCAAATTAAACCAAATTTACCCAAATTAAACCAAATTAACCCAAGTTTAACCCAAATTAAACCAAATTTACCCAAATTAAACCAAATTCAACCAAATTAAACCAAATTTACCCAAATTAAACCAAATTCAACCAAGTTTAACCGAATTAAACCAAATTTACCCAAATTAAACCAAATTCAACCAAGTTGAACCCAAATTAAACCAAATTTACCCAAATTAACCCAAATTAAACCAAATTAACCCAAGTTTAACCCAAATTAAACCAAATTTACCCAAATTAAACCAAATTCAACCAAATTAAACCAAATTTACCCAAATTAAACCAAATTCAACCAAGTTTAACCGAATTAAACCAAATTTACCCAAATTAAACCAAATTCAACCAAGTTGAACCCAAATTAAACCAAATTTACCCAAATTAACCCAAATTAAACCAAATTAACCCAAGTTTAACCCAAATTAAACCAAATTTACCCAAATTAAACCAAATTTACCCAAATTAAACCAATTTCAACCAAGTTTAACCAAATTTACCCAAATTAAACCAAATTAACCCAAGTTTAACCCAAATTAAACCAAATTTACCCAAATTAAACCAAATTTACCCAAATTAAACCAAATTCAACCAAATTAAACCAAATTTACCCAAATTAAACCAAATTAACCCAAGTTTAACCGAATTAACCCAAATTCAACCAAGTTTAACCCAAATTAAACCAAATTAACCCAAGTTAAACCAAATTAAACCAAATTTACCCAAATTAAACCAAATTAACCCAAGTTTAACCCAAATTAAACCAAATTTACCCAAATTAAACCAAATTCAACCAAATTTACCCAAATTAACCCAAATTAAACCGAATTCAACCCAAATTTAACCCAAATTTACCCAAATTAACCCAAATTAACCCAAGTTCAACCGAATTAAACCGAATTTAATTGAATTAACCCAAATTTAATTGAATTAACCCAAATTTAACCCAAATTTGACCGAATTCAAACGAATTCAACTCAAATTTAACCGAATTCAACCAAATTAAACCAAATTTACCCAAATTAAACCAAATTAACCCAAGTTTAACCCAAATTAAACCAAATTTACCCAAATTAAACCAAATTCAACCAAATTAAACCAAATTTACCCAAATTAAACCAAATTCAACCAAGTTTAACCGAATTAAACCAAATTTACCCAAATTAAACCAAATTCAACCAAGTTGAACCCAAATTAAACCAAATTTACCCAAATTAACCCAAATTAAACCAAGTTTAACCGAATTAAACCAAATTTACCCAAATTAAATCAAATTTACCCAAATTAAACCAAATTAACCCAAGTTTAACCCAAATTAAACCAAATTAAACCAAATTAAACCAAATTAAACCAAGTTTAACCCAAATTCAACCAAATTTACCCAAATTAAACCAAATTAACCCAAGTTTAACCGAATTAAACCGAATTCAACAGAATTATTCCAAATTTAATTGAATTAACCCAAATTTAACCCAAATTCAACCAAATTAACCCAAATTAAACCGAATTCAACCCAAATTAACCCAAGTTTAACCCAAATTAAACCAAATTTACCCAAATTAAACCAAATTCAACCAAGTGTAACCCAAATTAAACCAAATTAACCCAAGTTTAACCCAAATTAAACCAAATTAAACCAAATTTACCTAAATTAAACCAAATTAACCCAAGTTTAACCCAAATTAAACCAAATTTAACCCAAATTAAACCAAATTTACCCAAATTAACCCAAATTAAACCAAGTTTAACCGAATTAATCCGAGTTCAACTGGAATTCCTTCCACGAACTTCTTCACAATTCCACGCATTTCGCTGGCAATTAATTCGCGCGAACCGGCGAACCGCTGTGATCTCTTCTCTTCCTCGCCTAGCAATTTACAAGCGGTACATCTTCGTTCCCCCGTTGAATAACGAACGACGCCCGAAAGGCGAATGACACGCGAAAGAATGTCGCGTGAACTTTGCGTCCTTCTTTTCTCTTCTTTCCTCTTCTTTTCTCCCGTTCGAATTCCAACCGTTTCCATTTCTACGAGTTTACATTCTCAAGCTTCCGCGATTTTGTTCGTTGTTCGCTTCAAGAGCATTCGAATTCGTCGGTTTTAACTGGGTTAGGATTGGGTTAATGGCATTTGGGTTAGGTTTGGGTTAGGTTTGGGTTAGGTTTGGGTTAGGTTTGGGTTAATGGCATTTGGGTTGATTTCAGGGAATTTGGGGGAATTTTGGGGGATTTTGGGGATTTTGGGGGAATTTTGGGGAATTTGAGGGAATTTGGGGGAATTTAAGGGAATTTGGGGGAATTTTAGGGAATTTGAGGGAATTTAAGGGAATTTGGGGGAAATTAAGGGAATTTAAGGGAATTTGGGGGAAATTAAGGGAATTTGAGGGAATTTGAGTGAATTTGAGGGAATTTGGGGGAAATTTGAGGGAATTTTGGGGAATTTGAGGGAATTTGAGGGAATTTAAGGGAATTTGAATGAATTTTTAGGGAATTTGAATGAATTTTGAGGGAATTTGATGGAATTTGATGGAATTTGAGGGAAATTAAGGGAATTTGAGGGAATTTGAAGGAATTTAAAGGAATTTGAATGAATTTTGAGGGAATTTGATGGAATTTGAGGGAAATTGAGCGAATTTTGGGGAATTTGGGGGAATTTTGAGGGATTTTGGGGATTTTGGGGAATTTTGAGGGAATTTGAATGAATTTGAGTGAATTTGAGGGAATTTGAGGGAATTTGGGGGAATTTTGGGGAATTTGGGGCAATTTTGAGGGAATTTGAATGAATTTTGAGGGAATTTTGTGCGAGTTTAAGGGAATTTGGGGGAATTTTAGGGAATTTGAGGGAATTTAAGGGAATTTGGGGGAAATTAAGGGAAATTGAAGGAATTTGAAGGGAATTTAAGGGAATTTGGGGGATTTTGAGTGAATTTAAGGGAATTTGAGGGGATTTGAAGGAATTTAAAGGAATTTGAGGGAATTTGATGGAATTTAAGGGAAATTAAGGGAATTTGAGGGAATTTGAAGGAATTTAAAGGAATTTGAATGAATTTTGAGGGAATTTGATGGAATTTGAGGGAAATTGAGCGAATTTTGGGGAATTTTGAGGGAATTTAGGGGAATTTGGGGGAATTTTGAGGGAATTTAAGGGAATTTGGGGGAAATTAAGGGAATTTGAGGGAATTTGAAGGGAATTTAAGGGAATTTGAGGGAATTTGATGGAATTTGAGGGAATTTGAGGGAAATTAAGGGAATTTGAGGGAATTTGAAGGAATTTAAAGGAATTTGAATGAATTTTGAGGGAATTTGATGGAATTTGAGTGAATTTGTGCGAATTTAGGGGAATTTGAGGGAATTTGAGGGAAATTGAAGGAATTTGAGGGAATTTGAGGGAATTTGAAGGAAATTGAATGAATTTGAATGAATTTTGAGGGAATTTGGAGGAATTTGAGGAAATTTAAGGGAATTTGAATGAATTTTGAGGGAATTTGAGGGAATTTAAGGGAATTTGAGGGAATTTGATGGAATTTGAGGGAATTTTGAGGGAATTTGATGGAATTTGAGGGAATTGAAGGGAATTTGAGGGAATTTAAAGGAAATTGAGCGAATTTAAGTGAATTTGAGCGAATTTGAGCGAATTTAAACGAATTTGAGTGAATTTGAAGGAATTTAAGGGAATTTGAATGAATTTTGAGGGAATTTAAGGGAATTTGAGGGAATTTGAGTGAATTTTGATGGAATTTGAGGTAATTTAAAGGAATTTGAGGGAATTTAAGGGAATTTGAGGGAAATTAAGGGAATTTGAGGGAATTTGAAGGAATTTAAAGGAATTTGAGTGAATTTTGAGGGAATTTGATGGAATTTGAGGGAATTTGAGGGAAATTGGGGGAAATTGAGGGAATTTTAGGGAATTTGAGGGAATTTGAGGGGATTTAAGGGAGTTTGAGGGAATTTAAGGGAGTTTGAGGGAATTTTGTGTGAATTTAAGGGAATTTGAGCGAATTGAAGCGGATTTAAGCGAATTGAAGCGAATTCAACTGGATTTAGCAGGATTTGACCGAATTTAACAGAATTTAAGCGAATTTTGTGCGAATTTAACAGAATTTAAGCGAATTTAAGGGCAGTTGAGGGAGTTTGAGGGAATTTTGTGTGAATTTAAGGGAATTTGAACGAATTTAAATGAATTTGAGCGAATTTTGTGCGAATTTAAGCGAATTTGAAGGAATTTGAGGGAATTTATGGGAATTTGAGGGAATTTGAATGAATTTTGAGCGAATTTAAGGGAATTGGAGCGAATTTAAGGGAATTTGAGCGAATTTATGTGAATTTTAGGGAATTTGAGCGAATTTTGTGCGAATTTAACAGAATTTAAGAGAATTTAAGCGAATTTGAGCGAATTTTGTGCGAATTTAAGCGAATTTGAGGGAATTTGAGCGAATTTAAGGGAATTGAAGAGAATTTAAGAGAATTTGAGGGAATTTGAGTGAATTTAAGGGAATTTAAATGAATTTGGGCGAATTGAAGTGAATTTGAGAGAATTTGAAGGGAATTTGAGAGAATTTTGCACGAATTTAAGCGAATTTGAGCGAATTTAAATGAATTTGAACGAATTTTGTGCGAATTTAAGGGAATTTGAGCGGATTTAAATGAATTTGAGCGAATTTAAGAGAATTTGAGGGATTTTGAGCGAATTTAGTGCGAATTTAAGGGAATTGAAGCGAATTCAACTGGATTTAACAGGATTTGACCGAATTTAACAGAATTTAAGCGAATTTGAACGAATTTGAGGGAATTTGAGCAAATTTAAGCGAATTTAGACGAATTCAACTGTATTTAACAGGATTGGACCGAATTTAACAGAATTTAAGCGAATTTAAGGGAATTTAAGGCAATGTAAATTCGTCTAAACCACGACTAATCCCCCCACAATTCGCCGAAATCTTCTCGTTTCCGAACTCGATCGAATGAAAACACAAAAACACGAGAAATACGAAAAATAAAGAATAAAGAATAAAGAATAATTAAAAAAGCAGCGAACAACCGAAACATTCCTTGGAATAATCGAAAAATTAAATTGTTTCCGCCCTCAAATCGAATTGAACTTGACCTTTGCAACTCGACCCAGAAAAATTCTCCTCGTTCACTTTCACCTGCTCGGCGCGTTAACCTTTTGCGCTCCGTGTGGATGTTAGTTTACGTAGCGGGTTTGAATAAAATGTGTCCCATTCTTGTTTCTAAATTCTCTTCATTTGAAAGAAAGTGAAAAAGTTTAGTAAAAATACGCGTCGACTTGTGGAGGCGCAGAAAGGGAAATGAATAGGAAAAAGGAGAAGGGCGCGCAATTCGTTGCAATTCGTTGCAATTCGTTGAAATTCGTTGCAATCTTCCGTCGGAATTCGTTGAATTTCTTTTCAATCTTCCGTTGAAATTCGTTGCAATTCGTTGAAATTCGTTGCAATTCGTTGCAATCTTTCGTTGAAATTCGTCGAAATTTATTGAAATTCGTTGCAATTCGTCGAAATTCCTTTCAATCTTCGTTTGAAATTCGTTGAAATTCGTTGCAATCTTCCTTTGAAATTCGTTGAAATTCGTGAAATTCGTTGCAATCTTCCGTTGAATTTCGTTGCAATTCGTTGAAATTCGATGCAATCTTCCGTCAAAATCGTTGAAATTCGTCAAAATTCGTTGCAATCTTAAATTGAAGTTCGTTGCAATTTTCCTGTTCAAATTCGTCGAAATTCGTTGCAATCTTCCGTTGAAATTCGTCGGAATTTATTGAAATTCGTTGCAATCTTCCGTTGAAATTCGTTGCAATTCGTCGCAATTCGTTGAAATTCATCGAAATTGTCGCAAATCCTCCAAATTCGTTGAAATTCGTCGAAATTCCTTTCAATGTTCCGTTGAAATTCGTTGCAATCTTCAGTTGAAATTCGTCGAAATTCCTTTCAATCTTCCATTGAAATTCGTCGAATTTCGTCGAAATTCCTTTCAATCTTCCACCGAAATTCATCGAAATTCCTTTCAATCTTCCGTTAAAATTCGTTGCAATTCGTCGAAATTCCTTCCAATCTCCCACCGAATTTCGTCGAAATTCCATTCAATCTGCCGTCGAAATTCGTTGCAATTTCACGCGTTTCTCGCTCGCCGCGTCCGACGCGTCGATTAATAATTCATCGTAGCCGCGGACTACTTGCGCACGTGTGCTGGAAACGTCGAACGAAAGTGGGGAAAGAGGACGCGGAGCGGCGGGAATGGTGGTGGAATCAGGGGCGTATATAAAACGGGCCGACGCACGCCGGCCTCGTCTCTCCGTTTTCACACTCTCGCCTCGCTCGAATATCCACGAACTCGCGCACGACTCGCATCATTAGCTAGCCGGAAAGTTTCGTCTCGTGGCGCACGGCAAACGATACGCAAAGGAAGTAATAAAGGTGAGTGATCGTCGTGAAAAAGTTCCGCGAGCTACTAAAAAACAAAACCAGTTTTCCTTCCTTCGTTTTCAACTTCACCCGCGCGCTTATCTTCGTTTCTGCGTGAAAACTCGGCAGAATTTGTGCAAAAGCAGCGTTTCGCAAATTCGCTGTGATCTTCTCTGTGTTTCTTTGCTTCTTTGATCTTCTGTGCGTGTTTTCGGAAAATTTGAATAGTTCGAAATTGTGCGGATTCCACTTGCACCCGAGAGGAGTAGAATTCTCGTTCTACGTGGGATTACGATCTACCGTTAACCGTGGGAAAGTCGCCAAGGTCGCCGGGAATCGTTGAACCCTGGAAACATTATTTACTTCCTTAGTTGTTTTCGAGTGTAATTTTTTCCCCAGTGAATTAATCATTAGTCGAACGAGGTTTCGTCGACGAAACCGCGAAACCGCGTGAAAACGGCGTGGAAATGAAATTTTGGGAAATTTCTTTGGGGCGGGGCCCCGAAAAAATTGGCTACGTCCCTGGTTTTCGTACGGAGGAATATATAAAAGCGAATATCTCGCGAACTATTCGTCGCACGGAAAAATGTTTCGAACGAAAGTTGTAGAATTTTTGGAGCGCTATAATTTTGGTTAATAGAGTTTTGCTATAAGTGCTATAGTTTGGGAGATATCAAAAGCAACTTTGTTATTTTAAATGGAAGGGTGTATATTTTAGTGCGCTGTTCGACGCGGCTGATTTTTCTCTATAAAAAAGTGTTACAGCAGTTGTGACGTGAAACGAATGGTTTTGGAGTTATTTTAATTCAAAAATTATTAAATGCGGTTTAATTAATTTGGGAGGAATTTTGAAACGATATAACTCCGTAACCGTTGCTTTTTTCGTATAAGTGCCTTTATAGTTTTTTATGGGAAATAAAAATCGCTATCCAGTGCCGTATAGAAAAATACAGAGTCCCGTTTGAAAAAACAATGTTGACCTTGATATCTTCTATACTTGTGCAGTTATGGCAAAAATGTGTTAAGCAAAATTGTAGCACTCCAAAAGCTGTGCAACTTTTATTCGAAACATTTTTCCGTACACGCGATACTTTACGAGATATTCGCGTTTATAATTGTTTTTCTATTGAAACCAGGGGCGTACCAAGACTTTTGGGGCCCCGTGCCTAATTTTCACCGTAAATTCCAATTTTCCACGTTTTCCCGACGTCGCACGAAAAAATGTTTCAGACAAAAGTTGTACAACTTTGAAAGTGCTATAATTTTCATTAATACATTTTTGCCATAACTGCAATAGTTTAAATAATACCAACGTCAACTTCATTATTTGAAATAGCACATGATAGCTTTCGTTACGCCATTCAATAGCGCGTCCGATTTCCCATAAAAAAGTATTAAGCTGTTTATATGAGAAAACGAACGGTTACGGAGATATTTCCATTTTTACATGTTTCAGAACGATGAAATTCGCCGCGATTTTGGCGATTCTCTGCTGCGTAGCGGCGAACGCGTTCAGCTCGCCGTTGCCGAAGATTGCCGAAGCCGACCGGGAATCGGCGAGCCGAAATCTGCTGGCAAACGAAGCCAGGCAAACCGCCGCTGTTCCGCCGGCAGTCGTAGAAGACGACGACGACGATGACGACGACGACGACGACGATGACGTCGATTTCGACATCACCGGCGATGACGACGACGATGACGATGACGACGATGACGACGATGACGACGATGACGACGATTCCGATTATCTGGAGCGATTCATCGAAGACATTTTGGGTAAATTCTTGTCGTTGATTATATTATCATTGATTATCTGGAAGATTTTTTTCATTGAGTAAAGATGATTTTATTAAATAACATGGGAAAGATTTTGAAAGGTTTTGGAAGGTTTTGGAAGGTTTTGAAAGGTTTTGCAAACGTTTTGAAAGGTTTCGAGAGATTTTGGAAGGTTTTTAAAAGTTTTGAAAGGTTTTCGAAGGTTTCGACGGATTTTTAAAGGTTTTGCAAACGTTTTGAAAGGTTTTGAAGGTTTTGGAAGGTTTTAAAAAGTTTTCGAAGGTTTCGACAGATTTTGGAAGGTTTTCAAAAGTTTTCGAAGGTTTCGACGGATTTTGAAAGGTTTTCTACAGTTTTGAAAGGTTTGCAAACGTTTTGAAAGGTTTTGAAGGCTTTGAAAGGTTTTGCAAATGTTTTGAAAGGTTTTGCAAACGTTTTGAAAGGTTTTGAAGGTTTTCAAAAGTTTTCGAAGGTTTCGACGCATTTTTAAAGGTTTTGCAAAAGTTTTCGAAGGTTTCGACAGATTTTGAAAGGTTTTGCAAACGTTTTGAAAGGTTTTGAAGGTTTAGAAAGGTTTTGCAAACGTTTTGAAAGGTTTTGCAAACGTTTTGAAAGGTTTTGAAGGTTTAGAAAGGTTTTGCAAACGTCTTGAAAGGTTTTGCAAACGTTTTGAAAGGTTTTGAAGGTTTTGGAAGGTTTTGCAAACGTTTTGGAAGGTTTCGACGGATTTTGAATGGTTTTGAAAGGTTTCAAAAGATTTTTAAAGGTTTTGAAAGGTTTTGAAAGGTTTCAAAAGATTTTTAAAGGTTTTGAAAGGTTTGGATTAGGTTTGGGTTAGGTTTGGGTTAGGTTTAAGTTTTCCAACGCGTAAACAAACAAAAAATAGGTTAGGTTTGAGTTGCATTGGGTTAGGTTTGCATTTTCCACCGCGTGAACAGAAAAAAAATGGGTTAGGTTTGAGTTACATTGGTTTAGGTTTGAGTAACATTGGGTTAGGTTTGGGTTAGGTCTGTTTTCCACCGCGTAAACGAACAAAAAATGGGTTAGGTTAGAGTTACGTTGGGTTAGGTTCGGGTTAGGTCTGTTTCGCAACGCGTAAACAAACAAAAAATAGGTTAGGTTTGGGTTAGGTTCAGTTCGATTTGGGTTAGGTCTGTTTTCCACCGCGTAAACAAACAAAAAGTGGGTTAGGTTTGAGTTACGTTGGGTTAGGTTTGAGTTAGGTCTGTTTTCCACCGCGTAAACGAACAAAAAATTGGTTAAGTTTGGGTTAGGTTTGACTAACGTTGGGTTAGGTTTGGGTTAGGTCTGTTTTCCACCGCGTAAACAAACAAAAAATAGGTTAGGTTTGGGTTAGGTTCAATTAGATTTGGGTTAGGTCTGTTTTCCACCGCGTAAACAAACAAAAAATTGGTTAAGTTTGGGTTAGGTTTGACTAACGTTGGGTTAGGTTTGGGTTAGGTCTGTTTTTTCACCGCGTAAACAAACAAAAAATAGGTTGGGTTTGGGTTAGGTTCATTTCGATTTGGGTTAGGTCTGTTTTCCACCGCGTAAGCAAACAAAAATGGGTTAGGTTTGAGTTACGATGGGTTAGGTTTGGGTTAGGTCTGTTTTCCACCGCGTAAACAAACAAAAAATGGGTTAGGTTTGGGTTAGGTCTGTTTTCCACCGCGTAAACAAACAAAACATGAGTTAGGTTAGGGATAGGTCTGCGTTTTCATCGCGTAAACAAACAAAACATGGGTTAGGTTTGGGTTAGGTCTCTTTTCCACCGCGTAAACAAACAAAAATGGGTTAGGTTTGAGAAAGGTTGGGTTAGGTTTGGGTTAGGTCTGTTTTCCACCGCGTAAACAAACAAAAAATGGGTTAGGTTTGGGTTAGGTCTCTTTTCCACCGCGTAAACAAACAAAAATGGGTTAGGTTTGAGAAAGGTTGGGTTAGGTTTGGGTTAGGTCTGTTTTCCACCGCGTAAACAAACAAAACATGAGTTAGGTTAGGGTTAGGTCTGCGTTTTCATCGCGTGAACAAACAAAAAATGGGTTAGGTTCGGGTTAAGTCTGTGTTTTCATCGCGTGAACAAAAAAAATGGGTTAAGTTTGGGTTAGGTTTGAGTTACGTTGGGTTAAATTTGGGTTAGGTCTGTGTTTTCCACCGCGTAAACAGACAAAAAATGGGTTAGGTTCGGGTTAGGTCTGTGTTTTCATCGCGTGAACAAAAAAAAAGGGTTAAGTTTGGGTTAGGTTTGAGTTACGTTGGATTAAATTTGGGTTAGGTTTGGCTTGGTTTCTGTCAGGTTTGGGTTAGGGCTTTGTTTTCCGCCGTGTAAACGTACAAAACATGAGTTAGGTTTGGGTTAGGTCTGTTTTCCACCACGTAAACGAGCAAGAAATGGGTTAGGTTAGAGTTACGATGGGTTAGGTTTGGGTTAGGTCTGTTTTCCAACGCGTGAACAAACAAAAAATGGGTTAGGTTTGAGTTTCGTTGGTTAAGTTTTGGGTTAGGTCTGCGTTTTTTACCGTGCAAACAAAGAAGAAATGGGTTAGGTTTGGATTAGGTTCAATTAGATTTGGGTTAGGTCTGTGTTTTCCACCGCGTAGACAAACAAAAATGGGTTAGGTTCGTTGTTACGTTCATTTAGATTTGGGTTAGGTCTGTTTTTCACCACGTAAACAGACAAAAAATATGTTAGGTTTGGATTGGTTTGGGTTAGGTTTGGGTTAGGTCTGTGTTTTCCACCGCGTAAACAGGCAAAAAATGGGTTAGGTTTGGGTTAGGTCTGTGTTTTCCACCGCGTGAACAAACAAAAAATGGGTTAGGTTTCGGTTAAATTGAGATAGGTTTGGGTTAGGTCTGTTTTCACCACGTAAACAAACATAAAATGGGTTAGGTTAGAGTTACGATGGGTTAGGTTTGGGTTAGGTCTGTTTTCCAACGCGTAAACAGACAAAAAATAGGTTAGATTTGGGTTAGGTCTTGGTTCTCACCGCGTAAACAAACAAAAAATGGGTTAGGTTAGGGTTAGGTTCAGTTAGATTTGGGTTAGGTCTGCGTTTTCCACCGCGTAAACAAACATAAAATGAGTTAGGTTTGCATTAGGTTCAATTAGATTTGGGTTAGGTCTGCGTTTTTCACCGCGTAAACAAACAAAAAATGGGTTAGGTTTGGATTGGTTTCAGTTAGATTTGGGTTAGGTCTGCGTTTTTGCCGTGCAAACAAACAAAAAATAGGTTAGGTTTGGATTGGTTTCAGTTAGATTTGGGTTAGGTCTTTGTTTTCCGCCGAGTAAACAAACAAAAAATGGGTTAGGTTCGGGTTAGGTCTGTGTTTTCATCGCGTAAACAAACAAAAAATGGGTTAAGTTTGGGTTAGGTTTGAGTTACGTTGGGTTAGGTTTGGGTTAGCTTACGCTTTTCCACGAGTGTAAACAATAAAAATGGGTTAGGTTTGGGTTTTCCACCGCGTTAACAATAAAAATGGGTTAGGTTTGAGGTTAGGTCTGGGTGAGGATTGGATTTAGTTTGGGTTAGGTTTTCTGATACGATTGGGTTAGGTTAGGCTTTTCCACGAATGTAAACAATAGAAATGGGTTAGGTTTGAGTTTTTCACCGCGTGAACAAAAGAAACATGGAAAAGCAATGGTTTAAGTTTGGGTTAGGTTTGTGTTTTCCGTCGCGTAAACAAAAACGATGCGCTCAAACGCAATGAAAACAAAAGAACAAACAGTTTCGCTTTGCCTTTATCCACTGCATAAACGAACATTAAAAGCAGACCTTAAACTCGAAGACGTTAAACTAAAGCAGAATTAGTTTTGCCTTTTCCGTCGAGTAAACAAAAAAAACCAATGCGTTAAATTTTGCTTTTCCACCGCTTAAACCAAACCCAAAAAAAAGCCCCGCAAAAAACCGAACGAAAACAGAAACAGAAACAGTTTAGTTTCGCCTTTGCCTCAATCCGCTTCGCAACCAACCAAGAAGAGAAAAACGAAAGAAAGAAAGGAAGAATTGAAGCGAAGAAGAATCGGGTCAAGTTCAATTCGGCCCACGTTTCACAGGCGGACTAAAACGAATCGAAGGAACGGTATTCCGCGGCAAATCGGGGGGAAAGTTTCGGCATTTGCCTGGCGGCCGTCTGGCTAACGGTGAAATTCGAATTAACATAAATCGACGCTTGGCGTAAATAAAACGCGGCGATGCGACGGAATTTCTACGCGCTACTTCGTTTCAATCGACCCAAATTCCGACGCGTCTTCGGGTTTCGGAAAGGAAACGAAACTTTCAATCATCGGTACGCGATTTAAAATCGTTCTTCAATAATTCCTTCTTCAATTCGATTATTTCAATCCCTTGGATTTGAATTTCGCGCGCTTTTTAACATTCCTTCCATTTGAATTTCGCGCCTTTTTTAAATCCCTTCCATTTGAATTTCGCGCCTTTTTTAAATCCCTTCCATTTGAATTTCGCGCCTTTTTTAAATCCCTTCCATTTGAATTTCGCGCGCTTTTTAGAATTTCTCCTGTTTGAATTTCGCGCGCTTATTTAAAATTCGTTCGATTCGAATTTCGCGCGCTTTTAAAGAATTTTGTTCGATTCGAACTTCGCGCGCTTTGATATCGGATGAAATATTGGAGATGGAGCGATGAAAAAATTAGGGGAGATGGGTGAAATAGTTGTGAAGAAGCGTGGGAATTGGCAATGGCGTAGCTTTATTAGTTTTGTCAAAATAAATTCATAAATATCATCCAAAGTTAATTCATCCAATTATTGCAATGCGAAGCACGTTAATGTTAATAACTTTTGAAATATTGCAAATGGAGCATTGAAAAAATTCACAAAAATACAGTTAACAATATTAAATAATTCTCTAAATCGCCAATATCGTAGCTTTCTTCGTTTCCCCGAAATAAATTCGCAAACCTAACCCAAGCTTTATCCATCCAATCATTTCAACACGAAGCACGCTAAAATTAATAACTTTCGAAATATTGCAATTGGAGCATTGCAAAAATTCACAAAAATACCTTTAACAATATTAAATAATTCTCTAAATCGCCAATATCGTAGCTTTCTTCGTTTCCCCAAAATAAATTCCCAAATATATTCCACAATACATTTACCAAATTTCCAATATATCTAATACATAAATGTTAATAACTTTTGAAATATTGCAAATGGAGCATTGAAAAAATTCACAAAAATACCTATAATAATACTAAATAATTTGCCAAAATGCCAACTTTGGAGCATTAGTGGTTTCATCAAAATAAATTCTCAAATCATTCCACCTAATATTAACAGCAGCATATCGTCACTCAAGTAGCTACCGAATATTAAAATATTAATAACTTTTGAAATATTGCAAATGGAGCAATGCAAAAATTCACAAAAATACCTATAATAATACTAAACAACTCCTTAAAACGCCAATATCGTAGCTTTCTTCGTTTCCTCAAAATAAATTCCCAAATCTAACCCAAGCTTTATTCATCCAATCATTTCAACACGAAGCACGTTAAAATTAATAACTTTTGAAATATTGCAAATGGAGCATTGCAAAAATTCACAAAAATACCTATAATAATATTAAACAACTCTCTAAAACGCCAGTATCGTAGCTTTCTGCGTTTCCTCAGAATAAATTCCCAAATATATTCCACAGCACATTAACCAAATTTCCAATATATCGAATACATAAATGTTAATAACTATTGAAATATTGCAAATGGAGCATTGAAAAAATTCACAAAAATACCTATAATAATACTAAATAATTTGCCAAAATGCCAACTTTGGAGCATTAGTGGTTTCATCAAAATAAATTCTCAAATCATTCCACCTAATATTAACAGCACCATATCGTCACTCAAGTAGCTACCGAATATTAAAATATTAATAACTTTTGAAATATTGCAATTGGAGCATTGCAAAAATTCACAAAAATACCTTTTACAATACTAAACAACTCCTTAAAACGCCAATATCGTAGCTTTCTTCGTTTCCTCAAAATAAATTCCCAAACCTAACCCAAGCTTTATTCATCCAATCATTTCAACACGAAGCACGTTAAAATTAATAACTTTTGAAATATTGCAAATGGAGCATTGCAAAAATTCACAAAAATACCTATAACAATGTTAAACAACTCCTTAAAATGCCAATATCGTAGCGTTCTTCGTTTCCCCGCAATAAATTCCCAAACCTAACCCAAGCTTGATCCATCCAATCATCGCCAAACCAAACACATAAACATTAATAACTTTCGAAATATTGCAAATGGACAGTTGCAAAAATTCCCAAAAATCCCTATAACAACACTAAACACCTCCTTAAACCGTGAACATCCTATCTTTCTCCGTTCCCGCGCAATAAATTCGCAAACCCACCGCACGAAAGTAACCATCTCCATCTCCACCAACAGCAAAAATTCCCTTCTCCCGCTTGCCCCTCCAAATTCCCCCACTCCAAACGGTTACCAACGCTCCAAACACTTGGTAACAAACGCCCCAATCACCCAAGACACGTTCAAACCCTTTCCAAAACACAATGAATAAAAAAAAACGATGAAAATCGCGTGTTCACAGGCGAAGAAGACGATGACGACGACGAGGACGCAGGCCCCGCCCCTCAATCGCCCCCACCACTCTCCAACGCCCCGCCCACGCTCTCCCATTTGCCGGCGGCGGTGGAGGCGGACCTAAGCTCCGCCCACGAGCCTGACCACGCCCCCGAAACGCTTCAAGACGCTTCGATAGCGGAGAACGAGCCAACGGCCGTCGACGACGAGGACGCGGAGTTATCGAATGATTCCGGGATCCACGAAACGGTTTTGGAGACCTCCGAAACGGTTTCGAATCCGGTGCACGCTTCCGTGGTCAGCAACGAGGCGCAAGTCGACGACGATGACGAAGATGACGACGAGGACGAGGACGAAGACGTGGATTTGGTTTACGCGGAGGATGACGACGATGACGATGACGACGACGATGACGAGGATGACGATGATGACGATGACGGGATCGCGGATATCGCCGGCGCTAGACGGGCACGTGAGTTCGATGCGACGAGGAGGGATTAGAATGATGATCGATTGTAATGATAAGACGAATGAATGAACGAATTCATGACGGATGCGAATGTATGATCGATTATTCATTGTTAACTGTTGGTTATTGATGTTTCATGATTGATGATTCATTATTGATTATTGATGATTGATTATTGATGATTGATTATTGATTATTGATGATCGATTATTGAATATTGATTAGTGATGATTTATTATTGATTATTGAATATTGATTGTTAATCATTGATTATTGATTGTTAATCGTTGATTATTGATTGTTAATTGTTGATTATTGATTATTGATTGTTAATCGTTGATTATTGATTGTTAATCATTAATCATTGATCGTCGATTGTTGATTATTAATTATTGACTGTTAATTGTTGATCATTAATTATTGCTTGTTAATTATTAATTACTGATTATCGATTGTTAATGATTGATTATTGAATATTGATTATTAATTGATAATCGTTAATTATTGATTGTTAATTGTTGATTATTGATTGTTAATTGTTGATTATTGATTATTGATTGTTAATCATTAATTATTGATTGTTAATCGTTGATTATTAATTATTGATTGTTAATCATTGATTATTGATTATTGATTGTTAATTGTTGATTGTTAATTATTGATTATTGATTGTTAATCATTAATTATTGATTGTTAATAGTTGATTATTAATTATTGATTGTTAATCATTGATTATTGAATGTTAATCATTAATTATTGATTGTTAATTGTTGATTATTGATTATTGATTGTTAATCATTGATTATTGATTGTTGATTATTAATCATTGATTGATAATCATTAATTATTGATTGTTAATCGTTGGTTATTAATTATTGATTGTTAATTATTGATTACTGATTGTTAATTGTTGATTATTGATTATTGATTGTTAATCATTGATTATTGATTGTTAATCATTAATTATTGATTGTTAATCGTTGATTATTAATTATTGATTGTTAATCATTGATTATTGAATGTTAATCGTTGATTATTAATTATTGATTGTTAATTATAAAAATAAAAACAGTTAAAAACAGACAAAAACAGATAAAAACATCTAAAAACAGCTGAAAACAGCTAAGAAACAGCCAAAAACAGCTGAAAACAGCCAAAAACAGCCAAAAACAGAAAGAAACATCCAAAAACAGCTAAAAACAACTAAAAACAGAAATAAACAGCCAAAAACAGCTGAAAACAGTTAAAAACAGCTAAAAACAGCCAAAAACAGCTAAAAACATCCAAAAACAGCTAAAAACAGCCAAAAACAGCTGAAAACAGTTAAAAACAGCCAAAAACAGCTAAAAACAGCTAAAAGCAGCTAAAAACATCTAAAAACAGCTAAAAACAGAAATGTTGGATTTTTGCATAAATCGTTGCGTTATATTTTGTCACAACGTTCAACGTTTTGCTTTCTCCATGTTTATTTTTTCTTTTTTGAAACGGGAAACGAGAAGAAACAATGAAACAGCTGAAAACAGCCAAAAACAGCTAGAAACAGCCAAAAACATCCAAAAACAGCTAAAAACAGCCAAAAACAGTTAGAAACAGCTATAAAACAGAAATAAACATCCAAAAACAGCTAAAAACAGCTAAAAACAGCCAAAAATAGCTGAAAACAGTTAAAAACATCGAAAAACACTAAAAACATCCAAAAACAGCCAAAAACAGCTAAAAACAGCCAAAAACAGCTAAAAGCATCAAAAAACAGCTAAAAACAGCCAAAAACAGCTATAAAACAGAAATAAACATCCAAAAACAGCTAAAAACAGAAATAAACAGCCAAAAACAGCTGAAAACAGTTAAAAACAGCCAAAAACAGTTAAAAACAGCTAAAAACAGAAATAAACAACTAAAAACAGAAATAAACAGCCAAAAACAGCTGAAAACTGTTAAAAACAGCCAAAAACAGCTAAAAACAACTAAAAACAGCCAAAAACAGCCAAAAACAGCTAAAAACATAAAAAAACAGCTAAAAACAGCTAAAAACAGCTAAAAACAGTTAAAAACAGCCCAAAACAGTTAAAAACAGCCAAAAAACAGCTAAAAACAGTTAAAAACATCGAAAAACAGCTAAAAACACCCGAAAACATCTAAACACAGCTAAAAACAGCCAAAAACAGCTAGAAACAGCCAAAACATCCAAAAACAGCTAAAAACAGTTAAAAACAGCCAAAAACAGCCAAAAACAGCTAAAACCAGCAAAAAACAGCTAAAAACAGCTAAAACCAGCTAAAGACAACCAAAAACAACTAAAAACAGCCAAAAACAGTTAAAAACAGCCAAAAAACAGAAATAAACATCCAAAAACAGCTAAAAGCAGAAATAAACAGCCAAAAACGACTAAAAACTGAAATAAACATCCAAAAACAGCTAAAAACAGCCAAAAACAGTTAAAAACAGCTAAAAACAGAAATAAACATCCAAAAACAGAAATAAACAGCCAAAAACAGCTGAAAACATTTAAAAACAGCCAAAAACAGTTAAAAGCAGCTATAAAACAGAAATAAACATCCAAAAACAGCTAAGAAACATCCAAAAACAGCCAAAAACATTCAAAAACAGCTAAAAACTGCTAAAAACAGCCACAAACAGCTAAAAACAGCTAAAAACAGTTAAAAACAGCCAAAAACAGCTAAAAACAGCTAGAAACAGCCAAAAACAGAAATAAACAGCCAAAAACATCCAAAAACAGCTAAAAACAGCCAAAAACATCCAAAAACAGCCAAAAACAGCTAATAACACTTAAAAACAATTAAAAACATCCAAAAACAGCTAAAAACAGCCAAAAACATCCAAAAACAGCCAAAAACAGCCAAAAACAGTTAAAAACAGACAAAAACAGCTAAAAACAGCCAAAAACATTCAAAAACAGCTAAAAACAGCCAAAAACATCTAAAAACAGCCAAAAACAGCCAAAAACATCTAAAAACAGCCAAAAACAGCTGAAAACAGTTAAAAACAGCCAAAAACAGCTAAAAACAACTAAAAACAGCCAAAAACAGCTGAAAACTGTTGAAAACAGCCAAAAACAGCTAAAAACAACTAAAAACAGCTAATAACAGCCAAAAACAGCTAAAAACAGTTAAAAACATCGAAAAACAGCTAAAAACATCTAAAAACAGCCAAAAACATCTAAACACAGCTAAAAACAGCCAAAAACAGCTAAAAACATCCAAAAACAGCTAAAAACAGCTAAAAACAGTTAAAAACAGCCAAAAACAGTTAAAAACAGCCAAAAAACAGAAATAAACATCCAAAAACAGCTAAAAACAGAAATAAACAGCCAAAAACATCCAAAAACAGCTAAAAACAGCCAAAAACAGCTAAAAACAGCCAAAAACATCCAAAAGCAGCTAAGAAACATCCAAAAACAGCTAAAAACAGCCAAAAACAGCTAATAACACTTAAAAACAATTAAAAACACCTAAAAACAGCTAAAAACTTCCAAAAACAGCCAAAAACAGCCAAAAACAGTTAAAAACAGCCAAAAACAGCTAAAAACAGCCAAAAACTTCCAAAAACATCCAAAAACAGCTAAGAAACATCCAAAAACAGCTAAAAACATCCAAAAACAGCTAAAAACAGCCAAAAACAGCTAAAAACAGCCAAAAACATCCAAAAACAGCTAGGAAACATCCAAAAACAGCTAAAACGAGCCAAAAACAGCTAATAACACTTGAAAACAATTAAAAACAGCTAAAAACTTCCAAAAACAGCCAAAAACAGCCAAAAACAGCCAAAAACAGTTAAAAACAGCCAAAAACATCCAAAAACATCCAAAAACAGCTAAAAACAGCCAAAAACTTCCAAAAACATCCAAAAACAGCTAAAAACATCCAAAAACAGCTAAAAACAGCCAAAAACAGCTAATAACACTTAAAAACAATTAAAAACACCTAAAAACAGCCAAAAACAGCCAAAAACAGTTAAAAACAGCCGCAAACATCCAAAAACAGTTAAAAACAGCCAAAAACAGCTAAAAACAGCCAAAAACATCCAAAAACAGCTAAAAACAGCCAAAAACAGTTAAAAACAGCCGCAAACATCCAAAAACAGTTAAAAACAGCCAAAAACTTCCAAAAACATCCAAAAACAGCTAAAAACAGCCAAAAACTTCCAAAAACATCCAAAAACAGCTAAAAACACCGAAAAACACCTAAAAACGACCAAAAACAGCCAAGACCCTCGAAAAACATCCAAAAACAGCGAAAAACAAGAAGAGAGACGAAAAGGAAACGAAAAGGAAGAGATAAAAAGAAAAGCGTGACTTTGGCTTTGCGTTTCGATGTCAGGGTCGTTGGAGTTTCGTTGCGAATCGAATCTCAGCCGCGTTAACCTAAATTCTTTGTCGGCGCGGTGAAAGGCGCGGAAAAGAGAAAGAAAAAGAGAAAGAAAAAGAGCGAAGAATTTGCGGAACTCGGTCGCAGTTCGCGCCTTAAAAAGATTCATCGACATTCTTTCTTCCTTTCTTCTTTCTTTTGCTTGTTTTACTTCCTTTTCTTTAAGAGCGCGTGCGTTGAAAGTTAATTCGATTAATCGGTCAGTGGATCAGCAACTGATTCCGGATTCGATAGATCGAATCGATGAATCGATTCGATGAATCGATTCGATGAATCGATGCTTTTGAAGGGGAAGTTTTTTTGGATTGTCGGAATGGTGGAATGTTGGATGATGTTTGGGAATTTATTTTGGGGAAACGAAGAAAGCTACGATATTGGCGTTTTAGGGAGTTGTTTAGTATTGTTATAGGTATTTTTGTGAATTTTTGCAATGCTCCATTCGCAATATTTCAAAAGTTATTAATATTTTAATATTCGGTAGCTACTTGAGTGACGATATGCTGCTGTTAATATTAGGTGAAATGATTTGAGAATTTATTTTGATGAAACCACTAATGTTTCAAAGTTGGCATTTTGGCAAATTATTTAGTATTATTATAGGTATTTTTGTGAATTTTTTCAATGCTCCATTTGCAATATTTCAAAAGTTATTAACATTTATGTATTAGATATATTGGAAATTTGGTAAATGTATTGTGGAATATATTTGGGAATTTATTTTGGGGAAACGAAGAAAGCTACGATATTGGCGTTTTAGGGAGTTGTTTAGTATTGTTATAGGTATTTTTGTGAATTTTTGCAATGCTTCATTAGCAATATTTCAAAAGTTATTAACAATTGAATGTTTGATATGTTGGAAATTTGGTAAATGAAAGTAGGATTATATTTGGGAATTTATTTTGTGGAAAGTAATAAAGCTACAATATTGGCGTTTTAGCGAGTCATTCAGTATTATTATAGCTATTTTGGGGAATTTTTGCAAGAGTCAATTTGCAATATTTCAAAAGTTATTAATTATTTAGTGTTTTGTAGAGTAATAATTGGTCGAATGCAATTTGGATGATGTTTGGGAATTTATATTGGAGAAACTATTGAAGCTACGCCGTTGCTATTTTCAGTACTTATTTAGTATTATTATAGCTATTTTTCGGAATTTTTGCAATGCTCTATTTGCTATATTTCAAAAGTTATTAATAATTGAACGGTTTAATATTTAGCGATTAATAATTAATATTCGAATTACCGAATTACCGAGTTACAAAATACGCTATTATTAATAACTTTTGAAATATTGCAACTGGACTCTTGAAAAAATTCACAAAAATACCTAAAATAATACTAAATGATTCTCTAAACCGCCAATATCGTAGCTTTCTTCGTTTCCCTAAAATAAATTCCCAAATATATTCCACAATACATTAACCAAATTTCCAATATATCTAATACATAAATGTTAATAACTTTGGAAATATTGCAAATGGAGCATTGCAAAAATTCACAAAAATACCTATAATAATACTAAATAATTTGCCAAAATGCCAACTTTGGAGCATTAGTGGTTTCATCAAAATAAATTCTCAAATCATTCCACCTAATATTAACAGCACCATATCGTCACTCAAGTAGCTACCGAATATTGAAATATTAATAACTTTTGAAATATTGCAAATGGAGCATTGCAAAAATTCACAAAAATACCTATGACAATATTAAACAACTCCTTAAAATGCCAATATCGTAGCTTTCATAGTTTCCCCAAAATAAATTGCCAAACCTAACCCAAGCTTTATCCATCCAATCATTTCAAAACGAAGCACGCTAATATTAATAACTTTCGAAATATTGCAATTGGAGCATTGCAAAAATTCACAAAAATACCTATGGCAATACTAAACATCTCCTTAAAATGCCAATATCGTAGCTTTCTTCGTTTCCCCAAAATAAATTCCCAAATATATTCCACAACACATTAACCAAATTTCCAATATATCTAATACATAAATGTTAATAACTTTTGAAATATTGCAAATGGAGCATTGCAAAAATTCACAAAAATACCTATAATAATACTAAATAATTTGCCAAAATGCCAACTTTGGAGCATTAGTGGTTTCATCAAAATAAATTCTTAAATCATTCCACCTAATATTAACAGCACCATATCGTCACTCAAGTAGCTACCGAATATTAAAATATTAATAACTTTTGAAATATTGCAAATGGAGCATTGCAAAAATTCACAAAAATACCTATGACAATATTAAACAACTCCTTAAAATGCCAATATCGTAGCTTTCATAGTTTCCCCAAAATAAATTCCCAAACCTAACCCAAGCTTTATCCATCCAATCATTTCAAAACGAGGCACGCTAATATTAATAACTTTCGAAATATTGCGAATGGAGCATTGAAAAAATTCTCAAAAATACCTATAATAATGCTAAACAAGTCCTTAAAACGCCAATATCGTAGCTTTCTTGGTTTCCCCAAAATAAATTCCCAAACCTAACCCAAGCTTCATTCATCCAATCATTTCAACACGAAGCACGCTAATATTAATAACTTTCGAAATGTTGCAATTGGAGCATTGAAAAAATTCTCAAAAATACCTATAACAATGCTAAACAAGTCCTTAAAACGCCAATATCGTAGCTTTCTTCGTTTCCCCAAAATAAATTCCCAAACATCATCCAAATTGCATTCGACCAATTATTACTCTACAAAACACTAAATAATTAATAACTTTTGAAATATTGCAAATTGACTCTTGCAAAAATTCCCCAAAATAGCTATAATAATTCTAAATAACTCGTTAAATCGCCAATATTGTAGCTTTATTAATTTCCCCAAAAATAAATTCCCAAATATATTCCAAATTGCATCTATCCAATTAATGCAATTCTAAATACGTGATTGTTAATAACTTTTGAAATATTGCAAATGGACTCTTCCAAAAATTCACAAAAATACCTCAAGCAACACTAAACAACACTCCAAAACCTCAACGCCGTACCTTTCTTCCTTTCCCCGAAATAAATTCCCAAACATCCCAACCTCGTCTCGCCCATAACCGGTTCCTAATCGAATCGATTCTCCGATTGCCGACGACCTCAACGCGTCGAGTTACGCGAGAGACCGACTTCCTGTTACACGACCATTCGCCACGACCCGAATGAATCACTCTGCTCGAACCGTGCTCGCCGCGTAACGGTAAAATCGAACGGAATTCCGAACAGGTGATTGGAAAAGTGGGACGCGACACGCTTTTTTTAAAACCATTCGAATCGAACGACGAATTGCGATTAATAGCTTAAATATTTTCAATTCCAAGCCTTTAAGCCTTTAAACGTTTCCCAAGCTATTGAATTGCGGACCCAAATTGTTGCGATTCCCAAGAACTGCGACAAATTGTGAGTTTATTAACGAAGTCGATTTAAATTTTCTTTATTTATTCAACGTCGAGCTTTTGTCGATCGAAAGGAGAAAAATTGGTGGTTCTTAAGATTTTTAGCGATTGTGATGATGCCTTAGACACATAAGGAGGCAAGTAGAAGACAGATGGGATAGTCGATGCGAAATTTATGCCGTTGTGACGTCATTTGGATGTTAAGTTTGCGATTTCGGAAGAATGGAGAGGGTTGGGTTAGGGTTAGGGGTTTGGGAATTTATTTCGGGGAAAGTAGTGATGGTACGATGTTGCGGTTTTGAGGAGATGTTTGGGATTGTTTGAGGTATTTTTGGGAATTTTTGCAAGAGTCCATTTGCAATATTTTGAAAGTTATTAATATTAGAGTGATTGGAGTTGAAATGATTGGATGGATAAAGCTTGGGTTAGGTTTGGGAATTTATTTCGGGGAAACCAAGAAAGCTACGATATTGGCATTTTAGAGAGTTGTTTAGCATTGTTATAGGTATTTTTGAGAATTTTTTCAATGCTCCAATTGCAATATTTCAAAAGTTATTAATATTTTAATATTCGGTAGCTACTTGAGTGACGATATGGTGCTGTTAATATTAGGTGGAATGATTTGAGAATTTATTTTGATGAAACCACTAATGTTCCAAAGTTGGCATTTTGGCAAAATATTTAGTATTATTATAGGTATTTTTGTGAATTTTTTCAATGCTCCATTCGCAATATTTCAAAAGTTATTAACATTTATGTATTAGATATATTGGAAATTTGGTTAATGTATTGTGGAATATACTTGGGAATTTATTTTGGGGAAACGAAGAAAGCTACGATATTGGCATTTTAAGGAGATGGTTAGTATTGTCATAGGTATTTTTGTGAATTTTTGCAATGCTCCAATTGCAATATTTCGAAAGTTATTAATTTTAGCGTGTTTCGTGTTGAAATGATTGGATGGATAAAGCTTGGGTTAGGTTTGGGAATTTATTTCGGGGAAACCAAGAAAGCTACGATATTGGCATTTTAGAGAGTTGTTTAGCATTGTTATAGGTATTTTTGAGAATTTTTTCAATGCTCCAATTGCAATATTTCAAAAGTTATTAATATTTTAATATTCGGTAGCTACTTGAGTGACGATATGGTGCTGTTAATATTAGGTGGAATGATTTGAGAATTTATTTTGATGAAACCACTAATGTTCCAAAGTTGGCATTTTGGCAAAATATTTAGTATTATTATAGGTATTTTTGTGAATTTTTTCAATGCTCCATTCGCAATATTTCAAAAGTTATTAACATTTATGTATTAGATATATTGGAAATTTGGTTAATGTATTGTGGAATATACTTGGGAATTTATTTTGGGGAAACGAAGAAAGCTACGATATTGGCATTTTAAGGAGATGGTTAGTATTGTCATAGGTATTTTTGTGAATTTTTGCAATGCTCCAATTGCAATATTTCGAAAGTTATTAATTTTAGCGTGTTTCGTGTTGAAATGATTGGATGGATAAAGCTTGGGTTAGGTTTGGGAATTTATTTCGGGGAAACCAAGAAAGCTACGATATTGGCATTTTAGAGAGTTGTTTAGCATTGTTATAGGTATTTTTGAGAATTTTTTCAATGCTCCAATTGCAATATTTCAAAAGTTATTAATATTTTAATATTCGGTAGCTACTTGAGTGACGATATGGTGCTGATAATATTAGGTGGAATAATTTGAGAATTTATTTTGATGAAACCACTAATGCTCCAAAGTTGGCATTTTGGCAAATTATTTAGTATTATTATAGGTATTTTTGTGAATTTTTGCAATGCTTCATTTGCAATATTTTCAAAGTTATTAACATTTATGTATTCGATGTATTGGAAATTTGGTTAATGTATTGTGGAATATATTTGGGAATTTATTTTGGGGAAACGAAGAAAGCTACGATATTGGCATTTTAAGGAGATGGTTAGTATTGTCATAGGTATTTTTGTGAATTTTTGCAATACTCGAATTGCAATATTTCGAAAGTTATTAATTTTAGCGTGTTTCGTGTTGAAATGATTGGATGGATAAAGCTTGGGTTAGGTTTGGGAATTTATTTTGGGGAAACCAAGAAAGCTACGATATTGGCATTTTAGAGAGTTATTTAATATTGTTAAAGGTATTTTTGGGAATTTTTTCAATACTCTATTTGCAATATTTCAAAAGTTATTAACAATCGCCTGTTTTACAATTTAGTAATTCGGTAATTTGAATATTGGACGATATTTGGGAATTTATTTAGAGGAAACCAATTAATCTACGTCATTGCCATTTTCACCAATTATTCACCAATACTATACCTATTTTTTCCAATTTTTTCAATACTCCATTTGCAATATTTCAAAAGTTACTAACAATTTTATTCTTACTCTCTCGCTCTTATTCGCTAATTTGTAATTTTCTATATATATTTGCGAATTTATTTTACCGAAACCAATAAAGCAACGCCATTGCTATTTACACCACACATTCAACAACACCATACCTACTTTTCTTAATTTTTTCAATGCTCCATTTGCAATATTTCAAAAGTTATTAACAATTTCATACTTTCCCTCCCTTTCATCAATTACCAAAAATTATCGTCGCTCTCGATTTCAATAAACCAATCATATTGTCATCCAACCGTTAACAACAACAACAACAACAACAAAAACACAACAACAACAACAACAACAACATACAACAACAATAACAACAACAATAATCGCCGAATGCCAAATATTTACAACAATATTGACAAAAATCGTCGTTTTCGAATGTCAATAAACCAATCGTTATTACATCAATTATTATCCAACCTTTAACAATAATAATAACAATAACAACAACAACAACAACAACAATAATCGCCGAAGACGAAATATTGACAATAATCGTCGTTCTTGAATTTCAATAAGCCGATCATTGTTATATCAATTATTATCACATTATTAACCAAATGTTAAATGTTAAATGAAGCACGCTAATATTAATAACTTTTGAAATATTGCAAATGGAGCATTGCAAAAATTCACAAAAATAGCTATAATAATACTAAATAAGTATTGAAAATAGCAACGGCGTAGCTTCAATAGTTTCTCCAAAATAAATTCCCAAACATCATCCAAATTGCATTCGACCAATTATTACTCTACAAAACACTAAATAATTAATAACTTTTGAAATATTGCAAATTGACTCTTGCAAAAATTCCCCAGAATAGCTATAATAATTCTAAATAACTCACTGTAACGCCAATATTGTAGCTTTATTAATTTCCCCAAAATAAATTCCCAAATATCTTCAATATTACATTTATCCAATTATTGCAATTCTAAATACATGATTGTTAATAACTTTTGAAATGTTGCAAATAGAGCATTGCAGAAATTCACAAAAATACCTATGACAATATTAAACAACTCTTTAAAACGTCAATATCGCAGCTTTCGTCGTTTCTCCAAAATAAATTCCCAAATATCATCCAATAATCCAATTATCGAATTACTAAATTGTATAACAGGCGATTATTAATAACTTTTGAAATATTGCCAATGGAGCATTACAAAAATTCACAAAAATACCTTCAACAATATTAAACAACTCTCTAAAACGCCAGTATCGTAGCTTTCTTCGTTTCCCCAAAATAAATTACCAAGTATATTCCACAACACATTAACCAAATTTCCAATACATCTAATACATAAATGTTAATAACTTTGAAAATATTGCAAATGAAGCATTGCAAAAATTCACAAAAATACCTATAGTAATGCTAAATAATTTGCCAAAATGCTAACTTTGGAGCATTAGTGGTTTCATCAAAATAAATTCTCAAATCATTCCACCTAATATTAACCACACCATATCGTCACTCAAGTAGCTACCGAATATTGAAATATTAATAACTTTTGAAATGTTGCAAATGGAGCATTGCAAAAATTCACAAAAATACCTTTTATAATACTAAACAACTCTGTAAAATGCCAATATTGTAGCTTTCTTCGTTCCCCCAAAATAAATTCCCAAACCTAACCCAAGCTTTATCCATCCAATCATATCAACACGAAGCACGCTAATATTAATAACTTTTGAAATATTGCAATTGGAGCATTGCAAAAAATCACAAAAATACCTTCAACAATATTAAACAACTCTCTAAAATGCCAATATCGCAGCTTTCGTCGTTTCTCCAAAATAAATTCCCAAATATCATCCAATAATCCAATTATCGAATTACTAAATTGTATAACAGGCGATTATTAATAACTTTTGAAATATTGCCAATGGAGCATTGCAAAAATTCACAAAAATACCTTTCACAATATTAAACAACTCCTTAAAACGCCAATATCGTATCTTTCTTCGTTTCCCCAAAATAAATTACCAAGTATATTCCACAACACAATAACCAAATTTCCAAGATATCTAATACATAAATATTAATAACTTTTGAAATATTGCGAATGAAGCATTGCAAAAATTCACAAAAATACCTATAATACTACTAAATAATTTGCCAAAATACTAACTTTGGAGCATTAGTGGTTTCATCAAAATAAATTCTCAAATCATTCCACCTAATATTAACAGCACCATATCGTCACTCAAGTAGCTACCGAATATTAAAATATTAATAACTTTTGAAATATTGCAAATGGAGCATTGCAAAAATTCACAAAAATACCTTTTATAATACTAAACAACTTTGTAAAATGCCAATATCGTAGCTTTCTTCGTTCCCCCAAAATAAATTCCCAAACCTAACCCAAGCTTTAACCATCCAATCATATCAACACGAAGCACGCTAATATTAATAACTTTTGAAATATTGCAATTGGAGCATTGCAAAAATTCCCAAAAATACCTTCAACAATACTAAACATCTCTGTAAAATGCCAATATTGTAGCTTTCTTCATTCCCCCAAAATAAATTCTCAAACCTAACCCAAGCTTTAACCATCCAATCATATCAACACGAAGCACGCTAATATTAATAACTTTTGAAATATTGCAATTGGAGCATTGCAAAAATTCACAAAAATACCTACAACAATACTAAACAACTTTGTAAAATGCCAATATAGTAGCATTCTTCGTTCCCCCAAAATAAATTCCCAAACCTAACCCAAGCTTTATCCATCCAATCATATCAACACGAAGCACGCTAATATTAATAACTTTTGAAACATTGCAATTTGAGCATTGCAAAAATTCACAAAAATACCTACAACAATACTAAACAACTCTGTAAAACACCAATATCGTAGCTTTCTTCGTTTCCCCAAAATAAATTCCCAAATATCATCCAATAATCGAATTATCGAATTACAACATTGTAAAACAGGCGATTATTAATAACTTTTGAAACATTGCAAATAGAGCATTGTAAAAATTCACAAAAATACCTTCAACAATGTTAAACAACTCTCTAAAACACCAATATCGTAGCTTTCTTCGTTTCCCCAAAATAAATTCCCAAACAATAATCGCCAAAACTGAAATACGTAGCAAAAATAATCATCGTTCTCGAATTTCAATGAAACCAATCATTATTATATCAATTATTATCACATTATTATCCAAATGTTAACAATAACAACGACAACAACAACAATAATCGTCGTTCTCGAATTTCAATGAAACCAATCATTATTATACCAATTATTATCACATTATTATCCAAATGTTAACAATAACAACGACAACAACAACAATAATCGTCGTTCTCGAATTTCAATAAAAGCAATCCTTATTATATCAATTATGAACAATAACAATAACAACAACAACATCATCAATAATCGCGAAAAAACACCCGAAAATAATCGTCGTTTCCCGACTCTTCAAGGCACGATGCAATCGGACCCGAGCAACGACGTCTCCACGATCTACGTCTCGAAGTACAACCGTTTCGTGGACAACATATTGGGCCGCATAAACAAGATCCTGAGGAGCAATTACGATCCGGTCACGGTGAAATTGACGAATCCAAGCGCGGCCAAGACGAAAACGGGAAGCAAAAGCGGCAAAGGCAAGGGGAAGAGGGGGGGAAACGCGGGGAAGAAGAACAATGGCAAGAAGAGCGCCGCGAACGTGACCACGGAGAAAATCGGAGAGGAGATCGCCGAGAATACGCAGGTATGGTTGTTCGAGGAGGAGGGAGGGATTGGGAGGGTGGGGAGATGTTGGGATGTTGTGACGTTGGACGTTAGGATGTTAGGATGTTGGGTGTTAGGATGTTGGATGTTGGAATGTGGAGATGCTGGGATGTTGGAATGTGGAGATGTTGGATGTTGGAATGTTGGATGTTAGGATGTTCGAATGTGGAGATGCTGGGATGTTGGATGTTGGAATGTTGGATGTTAGGATGTTGGAATGTGGAGATGCTGGGATGTTGGATGTTAGATGTTGGAATGTGGAGATGTTGGATGTTGGATGTTGGAATGTTCGATGTTCGATTGTGGAGATGCTGGATGTTGGAATGTGGAGATGTTGGGATGTTGCGATGTTGGATGTTGGAATGTTACATGTTGGGATGTTGGATGTTCGAATGTGGGGATGTTGGATGTTCGATGTTGAATGTTGGATGTTGGATGTTGGAATGTGGAGATGTTGGAATGTTGGATGTTACGATGTTCGGATGTTGGAATGTTGGGTTTGATGGATCGAGACAGGCGATTATTAATAACTTTTGAAATGTTGCAAATGGAGCATTGCAAAAATTCACAAAAATACCTACAACAATACTAAACAACTTCCTAAAATGCCAATATCGTAGCTTTCTTCGTTTCCCCGAAATAAATTCCCAAACCTAACCCAAGCTTTATCCATCCAATCATTTCAAACACGAATCACGCTAAAATTAATAACTTTTGAAAAATTGCAAGTGGAGCATTGCAAAAATTCACAAAAATACCTATAATAATATTGAATAACTCTGTAAAATGCCAATATCGTATCTTTCTTCGTTTCCCCAAAATAAATTCCCAAATATATTCCACAACACATTAACCAAATTTCCAATATATCTAATACATAAATGTTAATAACTTTTGAAATATTGCAAATGGAGCATTGAAAAAATTCACAAAAATACCTATAATAATACTAAATAATTTGCCAAAATGCCAACTTTGGAGCATTAGTGGTTTCATCAAAATAAATTCTCAAATCATTCCATCTAATATTAACAGCACCATATCGTCACTCAAGTAGCTACCGAATATTAAAATATTAATAACTTTTGAAATATTGCAATTGGAGCATTGCAAAAATTCCCAAAAATACCTTTGACAATATTAAACAACTCTTTAAAATGCCAATATCGTAGCTTTCTTGGTTTCCCCGAAATAAATTCCCAAACCTAACCCAAGCTTTATCCATCCAATCACTTCAACACGAATCACGCTAAAATTAATAACTTTTGAAATATTGCAAATGAAGCATTGCAAAAATTCACAAAAATACCTATGACAATATTAAACAAGTCTCTAAATCGCCAATATCGTAGCTTTCTTCGTTTCCCCAAAATAAATTCCGAAACCTAACCCAAGCTTCATCCATCCAATCATCGCCTTACTAAACACATAAATGTTAATAACTTATGAAATGTTGCAAATGGACTCTTGAAAAAATTCCCAAAAATCCCTCAAACAATACTAAACAACACTCTAAATCGCCAATATCGTAGCTTTCTTCGTTTCCCCGAAATAAATTCGCAAACCTTTCTGTCGCAGAAAATTCTCGAAGCCGCTTACGAGAACATAACTCAATCCGGTTTCAACGTGGAAAAGGAACAAATCGCCACGACGATCGCCTCTGAAATCGTCGGCAAACCGAATTCGGATGCCTTGGCGTCGCCCAATAGCCGAGCCGCGAATTCGAGCGGCAAAAAGTCGAGCAAAACGCGAAACGGAACCAAAAACAACAAAACGAAGAACGAAAATTCGAGCGCCGGCAATAAAAATAAGGTGAGAATTATTCGCCATTAATTTGCTTTATTTTAGTACTTATTTATTTGTTTATTTTAGTATTCATTTCATTATTTATTTAAGTATATTCGTTCAATTTTAATTCGTTCAATTCTTCAATTTTTCGTCGATTTCAATTCCATTCAATTTCTCTAATTTTTCTTCGATTTCAATTCCATTCAATTCTTCAATTCCTTCATTTTTCCCCCTTCAATTTCAATTCTTCAATTTTATCAATCTTTATCCAATTTTTCTCCGATTTCAATTCCATTCAATTCTTCAATTTTTCGTCGATTTCAATTCCATTCAATTTCTCCAATTTTTCCCCAATTTTTCTTCGATTTCAATTCCATTCAATTCTTCAATTCCTTCATTTTTTCCCCTTCAATTTCAATTCTTCAATTTTATCAATCTTTATCCAGTTTTTCTTCGATTTCAATTCCATTCAATTCTTCAATTTTTCGTCGATTTCAATTCCATTCAATTTCTCCAATTTTTCTCCAATTTTTCTTCGATTTCAATTCCATTCAATTCTTCAATTCCTTCATTTTTCCCCCTTCAATTTCAATTCCTCAATTTTATCAATCTTTATCCAATTTTTTTCCAATTTCTACTCCATTCAATTCTTCAATTTTTCTTCGATTTCAATTTCTTCAATTTTTCGCCAATTTTTCGTTAATTTCAATTTCTTCGATTCCTTCGAACGTTCCAGCAGACGAAGCGAAGCAAACCGAAAGCTAGAGCCACGCTGTACGGTTTGGCGAGTCTACAAAGATCCGGCGACGTTTCCGTGAACATGATGAGCGACCACACGATGATCAAAACGCGTTTCACGTTGGGCCCGTTGATTTTGAAGGTCGAGAAGGAGTTCGGCAGAGCGGCGAAGAAGGAATTGAGAAGCGCCACCGCCACCACCGCGGAGATGTCCGGAAAATTGAGTTTAAGAGTGCTGCACGGCGGCGCGGCGACCTTGAACTCGATTAGGGTTCTGCAACCTAAACAAGTGAGTCGTGGCGGCGTTATTTTGACACCGATTGGGATGAATTTTTAATATGATATGGAAATCGATGTTCTGAGCAATTTTGGTCTCTTGTCATTTTTTGATATTTTGCGTGGTTTTTGAGATATTCGCAATAATGTGGGGAATTATGCGAGTTATGGCAATTTTGTTTTGGTATCGATTGGGATGAGTTTTTAGTATGATATGGAAATCGATGTTCTGAGCAATTTTGGTCTCTTGTCATTTTTTGATATTTTGCGTGGTTTTTGAGATATTCGCAATAATGTGGGGAATTATGCGAGTTATGGCAATTTTGTTTTGGTATCGATTCGGATGATTTTTAAGTATGATATGGAAATCGATGTTCTGAGCAATTTTGGTCTCTTGTCATTTTTTGATATTTTGCGTGGTTTTTGAGATATTCGCAATAATGTGGGGAATTATGCGACTTATGGCAATTTTGTTTTGGTATCGATTAGGATGATTTTTAAGTATGATATGGAAATCGATGTTCTGAGCAATTTTGGTCTCTTGTCATTTTTTGATATTTTGCATAGTTTTTGAGATATTCGCAATAATGTGGGGAATTATGCGACTTATGGCAATTTTGTTTTGGTATCGATTAGGATGAGTTTTTAGTATGATATGGAAATCGATGTTCTGAGCAATTTTGGTCTCTAGTCATTTTTTGATATTTTGCGTAGTTTTTGAGATATTCGCAATAATGTGGGGAATTATGCGAGTTATGGCAATTTTGTTTTGGTATCGATTAGGATGAGTTTTTAGTATGATATGGAAATCGATGTTCTGAGCAATTTTGGTCTCTTGTCATTTTTTGATATTTTGCGTGCTTTTTGAGATATTCGCAATAATGTGGGGAATTATGCGAGTTATGGCAATTTTGTTTTGGTATCGATTAGGATGAATTTTTAATATGATATGGAAATCGATGTTCTGAGCAATTTTGGTCTCTTGTCATTTTTTGATATTTTGCGTGGTTTTTGAGATATTCGCAATAATGTGGGGAATTATGCGAGTTATGGCAATTTTGTTTTGGTATCGATTCGGATGATTTTTAAGTATGATATGGAAATCGATGTTCTGAGCAATTTTGGTCTCTTGTCATTTTTTGATATTTTGCGTGGTTTTTGAGATATTCGCAATAATGTGGGGAATTATGCGACTTATGGCAATTTTGTTTTGGTATCGATTAGGATGATTTTTAAGTATGATATGGAAATCGATGTTCTGAGCAATTTTGGTCTCTTGTCATTTTTTGATATTTTGCATAGTTTTTGAGATATTCGCAATAATGTGGGGAATTATGCGACTTATGGCAATTTTGTTTTGGTATCGATTAGGATGAGTTTTTAGTATGATATGGAAATCGATGTTCTGAGCAATTTTGGTCTCTAGTCATTTTTTGATATTTTGCGTAGTTTTTGAGATATTCGCAATAATGTGGGGAATTATGCGAGTTATGGCAATTTTGTTTTGGTATCGATTAGGATGAGTTTTTAGTATGATATGGAAATCGATGTTCTGAGCAATTTTGGTCTCTTGTCATTTTTTGATATTTTGCGTGCTTTTTGAGATATTCGCAATAATGTGGGGAATTATGCGAGTTATGGCAATTTTGTTTTGGTATCGATTAGGATGAATTTTTAATATGATATGGAAATCGATGTTCTGAGCAATTTTGGTCTCTTGTCATTTTTTGATATTTTGCGTGCTTTTTGAGATATTCGCAATAATGTGGGGAATTATGCGAGTTATGGCAATTTTGTTTTGGTATCGATTAGGATGAATTTTTAATATGATATGGAAATCGATGTTCTGAGCAATTTTGGTCTCTTGTCATTTTTTGATATTTTGCGTGGTTTTTGAGATATTCGCAATAATGTGGGGAATTATGCGAGTTATGGCAATTTTGTTTTGGTATCGATTCGGATGATTTTTAAGTATGATATGGAAATCGATGTTCTGAGCAATTTTGGTCTCTTGTCATTTTTTGATATTTTGCGTGGTTTTTGAGATATTCGCAATAATGTGGGGAATTATGCGACTTATGGCAATTTTGTTTTGGTATCGATTAGGATGATTTTTAAGTATGATATGGAAATCGATGTTCTGAGCAATTTTGGTCTCTTGTCATTTTTTGATATTTTGCATAGTTTTTGAGATATTCGCAATAATGTGGGGAATTATGCGACTTATGGCAATTTTGTTTTGGTATCGATTAGGATGAGTTTTTAGTATGATATGGAAATCGATGTTCTGAGCAATTTTGGTCTCTAGTCATTTTTTGATATTTTGCGTAGTTTTTGAGATATTCGCAATAATGTGGGGAATTATGCGAGTTATGGCAATTTTGTTTTGGTATCGATTAGGATGAGTTTTTAGTATGATATGGAAATCGATGTTCTGAGCAATTTTGGTCTCTTGTCATTTTTTGATATTTTGCGTGCTTTTTGAGATATTCGCAATAATGTGGGGAATTATGCGAGTTATGGCAATTTTGTTTTGGTATCGATTAGGATGAATTTTTAATATGATATGGAAATCGATGTTCTGAGCAATTTTGGTCTCTTGTCATTTTTTGATATTTTGCGTGCTTTTTGAGATATTCGCAATAATGTGGGGAATTATGCGAGTTATGGCAATTTTGTTTTGGTATCGATTAGGATGAGTTTTTAGTATGATATGGAAATCGATGTTCTGAGCAATTTTGGTCTCTTGTCATTTTTTGATATTTTGCGTAGTTTTTGAGATATTTGCAATAATGTGGGGAATTATGCGACTTATGGCAATTTTGTTTTGGTATCGATTAGGATGAGTTTTTAGTATGATATGGAAATCGATATTCTGAACAAATTTCTTCTCTTGCAATTTTCCAAAATTTCGCCTAATTTCCAAGATATTAATAAAAAAGCTTATCAACATTATGTCAACCATAGTAATTGCATTTCATTATCGATTAGGATGATTTTTAAGTATGATATGGAAATCGATATTCTGAACAAATTTCTTCTCTTGCAATTTTCCAAAATTTCGCCTAATTTCCAAGATATTAATAAAAAAGCTTATCAACATTATGTCAACCATAGTAATTGCATTTCATTATCGATTAGGATGATTTTTAAGTATGATATGGAAATCGATATTCTGAACAAATTTCTTCTCTTGCAATTTTCCAAAATTTCGCCTAATTTTCAAGATATTGCCAAAAAAACCGTATCAAAATTATGTCAATCATAGCAATTTTATTTCATTACCGATTCGAACAATTTTTAAATATGACCTAAAACACAATCTTCTGAACAACTTTGCTCTCTTGCAATTTTCCAAAATTTCGCCTAATTTTCAAGATATTAATAAAAAAGCTTCTCAACATTATGTCAACCATAGTAATTGCATTTCATTATCGATTAGGATGATTTTTAAATATGACCTAAAACTCAACATTCCAAACAACTTTGCTCTCTTGCAATTTTCCAAAATTTCGCCAAATTTTCAAGATATTCGCAAAAAAGTGTGGCGAGATTATGTCAATCATAGTGATTGCATTACGTCATCGATTAGGACGATTTTTAAGTATGATATGGAAATCGACATTCCAAACAACTTTGCTCTCTTGCAATTTTCCAAAATTTCGCCTACTTTCCAAGTTATTCCTCCCAAAAGCAACTCAACTCAATTTTCATTTCTCACCTCAATTTCACCATCATTTAATAACCAATTTCAATTGTTCACAGCTTAAAAAACGACTCCAAAACCTTGTTCTCATTTCCAGGTGAGAGTCGAGAGTTCCGACGACCACGACAGGACGCGCGAATTCGTCTGGAAGCGTTCCTCGCACATCGCGCACCTCGTTTCGGAAAAACTGTCATCGGCCACGAAATCGATGCTTAGACCGCCGCCAATTTCCGTTTTAGTCGCGTGAAACGAACGATAAAAACCCCCAAAAAACGTCTGAAAAAAATGTCCCCCCCTCCTTCGATGTTCGTTGAAAAGCGCCTTAATTTAATAATCGCGTTTTTCGCGTGGCAAAACGAGGAAAAAAATCGATTAATTTATTTATTTATTTCAGCGGATTTTTAAGTTATTTTCTTCCTTTAATTGATCAGTTGTTAATTTAATTCTCGAGGACGGTTGAAATTAATTTTTCGATTCGTTCCTCGGGACGATATTTTAAGAGATTTAGTTGTTTAAGGTATGAGATTCTTTTTTTTTACTAATGTAAGCGATTAATAAAGAATTGAGCTTGTATCGATTTTTGTTTTTGGTTTGTTTGAGTGATTGTTTGGTTTGTCTGTTGGAATTTATTTTGGGGAAAGTAATAAAGCTACAATATTGGCGTTTTGAGGAGATGTTTAGTAGCATTGTAGCTATTTTTGGGAATTTTTGCAATGCTCTATTTGCAATATTTCAAAAGTTATTAACAATCACGTATTTAGAATTGCAATAATTGGATAAATGTAATATTGAAGATATTTGGGAATTTATTTTTGGGAAATTAATAAAGCTACAATATTGGCGATTTAGTGAGTTATTTAGTATTATTATAGCTATTTTGGGGAATTTTTGCAAGAGTCAATTTGCAACATTTCAAAAGTTATTAATTATTTAGTGTTTTGTAGAGTAATAATTGGTCGAATGCAATTTGGATGATGTTTGGGAATTTATTTTGGAGAAACTATTGAAGCTACGCCGTTGCTATTTTCAGTACTTATTTAGTATTATTGTAGCTATTCTTGTGAATTTTTGCAATGCTCTATTTGCTATATTTCAAAAGTTATTAATTTTAGAGTGTTTTGTATTGCAATAATTGGATAAATGTAACTTTGATGATATTTGGGAATTTATTTTGAGGAAACTAATAATGCTACAATATTGGCGTTTTGGAGTATTATTAAGTATTGTTCAAGGTATTTTTTTGAATTTTTGCAATGCTCTATTTGCTATATTTCAAAAGTTATTAACAATCACGTATTTAGAATTGCAATAATTGGATAAATGTAATATTGAAGATATTTGGGAATTTATTTTGAGGAAATTAATAAAGCTACAATATTGGCGATTTAGTGAGTTATTTAGTATTATTGTAGCTATTTTGGCGAATTTTTGCAAGAGTCAATTTGCAATATTTCAAAAGTTATTAATTATTTAGTGTTTCGTAGAGTAATAATTGGTCGAATGCAATTTGGATGATGTTTGGGAATTTATTTTGGGGAAACTATTGAAGCTACGCCGTTGCTACTTTCAGTACTTATTTAGTATTATTGTAGCTATTTTTGTGAATTTTTGCAATGCTCTATTTGCTATATTTCAAAAGTTATTAATTTTAGAGTGTTTTGTATTGCAATAATTGGATAAATGTAACTTTGATGATATTTGGGAATTTATTTTGAGGAAACTAATAATGCTACAACATTGGCGTTTTGGAGTATTGTTTAGTATTGTTCGATGTATTTTTGGGAATTTTTGCAATGCTCTATTTGCAACATTTCAAAAGTTATTAACAATCACGTATTTAGAATTGCAATAATTGGATAAATGTAATATTGAAGATATTTAGGAATTTATTTTGGGGAAATTAATAAAGCTACAATATTGGCATTTTAGTGAGTTATTCAGTATTATTGTAACTATTTTGGCGAATTTTTGCAAGAGTCAATTTGCAATATTTCTAAAGTTATTAATTATTTAGTGTTTTGTAGAGTAATAATTGGTCGAATGCAATTTGGATGATGTTTGGGAATTTATTTTGGGGAAACTATTGAAGCTACGCCGTTGCTATTTTCAGTACTTATTTAGTATTATTGTAGCTATTTTTGTGAATTTTTGCAATGATCTATTTGCTATATTTCAAAAGTTATTAACGTTAGAGCGTTTTGTATTGCAATAATTGGATAAATGTAACTTTGAAGATATTTGGGAATTTATTTTGGGGAAACTAATAATGCTACAATATTGGCGTTTTGTAGTATTATTTAGTATTGTTCGAGGTATTTTTGGGAATTTTTGCAATGCTCTATTTGCAATATTTCAAAAGTTATTAACAATCACGTATTTAAAATTGCAATAATTGGATGAATGTAATATTGAAGATATTTGGGAATTTATTTTGGGGAAAATAATAAAGCTACAATATTGGCGATTTAGTGCGTTATTTAGAATTATTATAGCTATTTTTGGTAATTTTTGGAATGCTCTATTTGCTATATTTCGAAAGTTATTAATATTAGCGTTCTTCGTTTTGAAATGATTGGATGGATAAAGCTTGGGTTAGGTTTGGGAATTTATTTTGGGGAAACGAAGAAAGCTACGATATTGGCATTTCAGGGAGATGTTTAGTATTGTCATAGGTATTTTTGTGAATTTTTGCAATGTTCCATTTGCAATATTTCGAAAGTTATTAATATTTCAATATTCGGTAGCTACTTGAGTGACGATATGGTGCTGTTAATATTAGGTGGAATGATTTGAGAATTTATTTTGATAAAACCACTAATGCTCCAAAGTTGGCATTTTGGCAAATTATTTAGTATTGTTACAGGTATTTGTGTGAATTTTTGCAATGCTCCATTTGCAATATTTCAAAAGTTATTAACATTTATGTATTAGATATATTGGAAATTTGGTTAATGTGTTGTGGAATATATTTGGGAATTTATTTTGGGGAAACGAAGAAAGCTACGATATTGGCGTTTTACAGAGTTGTTTAATATTGTTATAGGTATTTTTGTGAATTTTTGCAATGTTCCATTTGCAATATTTCAAAAGTTATTAATAATCGCCTGTTTTACGGTGTACTAATTCGATAATTGGAATATTGGTCTATGTTTGGGAATTTATTTTGGGGAAATTAATAAAGCTACAATATTGTTGTTCCGTACAGTTATTTAGTATAATTATAGCTATTTTTGTGAATTTTTGCAATGCTCCATTCGCAATATTTCAAAAGTTATTAACATTTATCTTACCGACCTCATCCTTACCACCCGAATCCGAAGCTTACCACCGTCGGTAACAACATCATTATCATCCGGATAACCTAACCCAAACCTAACCCAAACCTAACCCAAACCTAACACAAACTTAAACAATACCTAACTCCTCGATATTTTCTTTATTTCTTTAAGAATTGCAAAAGAGCAAAACTAAGAATTGCAAAAGAGCAAAAGTGCAAAACTAAGAATTGCAAAAGTGCGAAACTTAGAATTGCAATAGTGCAAAACTTAGCATTGCAAAAGTGCAAAACTAAGAATTGCAAAAGAGCAAAAGTGCAAAATTGAGAATTGGAAAAGAGGAAAAGTGCAAAACTAAGAATTGCAAAAGTGAGAATTGCAAAAGTGCAAAAGTGCAAAACTTAGAATTGCAAAACTAAGAATTGCAAAAGTGCAAAACTTAGAATTGCAAAAGTGCCAAAGTGCAAAACTTAGAATTGCAAAAGAGCAAAAGTGCAAAATTGAGAATTGGAAAAGAGGAAAAGTGCAAAACTAAGAATTGCAAAAGTGAGAATTGCAAAAGTGCCAAAGTGCAAAACTTAGAATTGCAAAAGTGCCAAAGTGCAAACCTGAGAATTGCAAAAGTGCAAATGTGAAAACAGAAAACAATAAAACAATAAAACAGTAAAACAATAAACAATGAAACAATAAACAGAAAAGCAAGAATCGCAAAACCAAGAATCGCAAAACTACAAAACTGCCCAAAACCCCCAAACCAATAATAACAATCGCCACGCCGCTCGAAAGCGGCGCGTTCTCCAGCCTCTCGACCCGTGGCGCTCTTATCCCTTCCCTTTCCTCCCCCCTTCAACCGAACGATGTCAATTCGATTAGTCATCGACCGATAGAACGGAGTGGAACGGAGCGAAGCATCAGCTGGATGCCGCCGCCGCAGCAGCGCGCGTGACGCGAGCGAAACGACGACTACGACGTAAGAAAGAAAGAAAAGTTGACAAGTGCGACGCGAAACTTTGAAACGCGGTGGAAATCGTGAAACCGGCGGAGAAAAGGGGATCCTTCAAACGTTCTCTCGTTCGCGATTCGGCGAAGCAGATGGGACTTTTCCAGGCCGCCTCGCCTTTCGACGCCGACGTCGGTGAGTCGAAATTTTAGATTTTCGTTTACGTTTTTATTATGCATCGTTGATTTTATCGTTTTTTGTCGTTCTCGTGGGGCGTGTGACCTGTGTGTTTTCTTTGTTTTCTCTTATCTTTGTATTTGCCTTTTTTTGGAGTTGGTTTTTTTAGGCATTTGGTGGCTTTTTTCATCGGTATTTGGAGAAATGAAGGTTTGTGGGGCGAGAGAGGTTAGGTTCAGATGTTCTGTGCTGTTATTGGGTTAATGCTGGATTTATGTTGCAGGAGTTTATTGGATTAATATTGGATTGATTTTGAGTTTTGTTGGAGATTGGTTGGAATATTATTGGATTAATATTGGAGTAATATTGGAATTAAAGTGAAGTTTTGGTGGAATTAGGTTAGTTTTGGTGAAGTTTGATTGTCATAATATTGGGGTATTATTGGAGTAATATTGAATTAATATTAATGGATTGAAATTGTAGTGTTTTGGTGAGGTTAGGTTGGAATAATATAGGAATAACATTGGAGTATTATTGGATTAATATTGGAGTTCTGTTGGAATAATATTGGATTTAGGGTGAAGTTTTGATGGAGATAGGTTGGAATAAGGTTAGACTTTTGGTGAAGGTAAGTTGTCATAATATTGAAGTAATATTGGGGTATTATTGGAGTAATATTGGATTAATATTAATGGGATGGAACTTTAATGTTTTTGTGAGGTTAGATTGGAACAATATTGCAATAACATTGGAATAACTTGGACTATTATTGGATTAATATTGGAGTTATGTAGGAATAATATTGCAGTTAGGTTGAATTTAGGTTCGATGAAGTTTGCTGGTCATCGTATTGCGTTACTATTGGAGTAATATTCGATTAATATTGAGTTAATATTAGTGCGTTGGAATTTTAGTGTTTTGGTGATGTTACGTTGAAACAATATTGGAGTTATGTTGGAACAATATTGGAATGACATTGACGTTTGCTTGGATTTCACTTCTAGTTTCGATGAAGTTAGGCTGTCATAATATTGCGTTAATATCGGATTAATATTGAATTAATATTAATGCATTGGGATTTTAGTGTTTTGGTGAGGTTAGGTTGGAATAATATTGAAGCTTGCTAGCAATTACTTTAAAGTTTCGCTATACTTAGCGTCTCATAATATTCAACTAATGCTGAATTAATATCGAATCAACATTAACTCATTCCAATTTCAACATTTTTTGCTTACGTCAACTTGCAAAATAATATTGAAACAATATAAGAATATTATTAAATTAACATCCAAATTTTGCTCCCATCCAAATTAAATTACCAACAATAATCATTAATTACTTTAATACAATGTTCAAAGTATAATTAATCCCAATTTTTGTCTCTCATTTTTCAGAGAAGGCGACGAGTGAGAAGAACACTTCGGTGGAATGGGGAAAGATGCTGGATATCTGCGACAAAGTTGGCACTTCCACTCAAAACGCAAAGGACTGCCTCAGGTCGATCGTTAAGAGGCTTTATTCGCCTGATCCTCATCGAGTTATGCAGGCATTAACGGTGAGTGCAAATAGCAATTATTTTTACTTCTTCGATGATTCATTTGTCTTCTTTGGTCGCTTATTCGATTGCATTTAATGAATGCATCTTATATGACTTCTCTTCGCTTGCCAATTGATAACGTAACCAAAACCTAACCCAAACCTAACCCAAATTGATACCTAACCAAAATTAATACCTAACCCAAATTGAAGCCTAACCCAAGCCTAACCCAAATTGATACTGAACCAAAATCGAAACCTAACCCAAATTGAAACCTTACCCAAATCGAAACCTAACCCAAATTGAAACCTAACCAAAATTAATACCTAACCCAAATTGAAGCCTAACCCAAGCCTAACCCAAATTGATACCGAACCAAAATTAATACCTAACCCAAATTGAAGAGTAACCCAAGCCTAACCCAAATTGATACTAAACCAAAATCGAAACCAAACCCAAATTGCTACCTAACCCAAATTGAAACCTAACCCAAATTGATACCTAACCCAAATTGAAGAGTAACCCAAACCTAACCCAAATTGATATTAAACCAAAAACGAAACCTAACCCAAATTGCTACCTAACCAAAAACCAAACCTAACCCAAATTGATACCTAACCAAAATTAATACCTAACCCAAATTGCAACCTAACCCAAATCAAAACTTAACCAAAACCTAACCCAAATTGAAGCTTAACCCAAACCTAACCCAAATCGAAGCTTAACCAAAAAAAACCTAACCCAAACCTAACCCAAATTGAAGTCCTAACCAAAACCTAGCCCAAACCTAACCCAAATTGAAGTCCTAACCAAAACCTAACCCAAACCTAACCCAAAATCTCAAATTTCCGAATTGCTTTTTCCCAGTTTCTAATTAATTCTAATCCCTAAAATCGCTCCAAATAGAAAACAACAATAATAACAATAACAACAATAACAGCGACAATTTGTTATAAACAATTGATTCCAGTTGCTAGACGTGTGCGTGATAAACTGCGGCAAAACGTTCCACCTGGAAATCGCGTCGCGCGACTTCGAAGGAGACCTGCGGAAGCTGGTGAACCACCAGGAGCCGAAGATAGCCGAGAAAGTGCGAGAGTTGCTGAAGAAATGGGCGGAGAACGATTTCAAAAGCGATCCGCAGCTGAATTTGATCCCTAGTTTGTACAACCAGTTGAAAAACAAGGGATACGTTTTCACGTCCACTTCCGAAACCGTGAGTAAATTTATCCTTTTTCCTTTCTTTATTTCTTTATTTATTTCTTTGTTTGTTTGTTTGTTTCTTTCTTTATTTCTTTCTTTATTTATTTATATTTTTCTATTGTTGTTCGTGATTCAATAATTAAATAGTGGTTCAATTGTTAAACATTCGAATATCGGACTTTTAATTGGTGCAATTATTATTAATTAAACGCGGGACTTTTTAAATAGTGGGATTATTAAAAAAGCGCGCGAATTTTTAAATATTGGAATTCTTAGCGAAGCTTTTTTTAATTTCCAAGCCGCGCGAATTTTTAAATGTTGGAATTAATAAAAAAGCGCGCGAATTTGCAGATATTTGAAATATTGGAATTATTATTAAATAAGCGCGCGAATTTTCAAATATTCGAATTTACAAACGCGCGAATTTATAAATATTCGAATTATTAAATAAACGCGCGAATTTTTAAATAGTGGAATTATTGAAAAAAAGCCCGCGAATTTTAAATTAATCAAATTATAATTAATTAATCGCGCGAATTTATAAATATTCGAATTATTATTAATTAAGCGCGCGAATTTTTAAATATTGGAATTTAGAAGCGCGCGAATTTTAAAATAGTGGAATTATTAAAAAAGCCCGCGAATTTTAAGATATTCGAATTATTATTCATTAAGCGCGCGAATTTTTAAATATTTGAATTTAGAAGCGCGCGAATTATTAAATATTCGAATTATTAACGAAGCTTTTTTCATTTCCAAGCCGCGCGAATTTTTAAACGGTGGAATTTTTAATCAAGCGCGCGAATTTTTAAACATTCGAATTTATAAAGGCGCGAATTTTTAAATATTCGAATTATTAGATAAGCGCGCGAATTTTTAAATACTGGAATTATTAAAAAAGGCGCGAATTTTTAAATATTCGAATTTAGAAGCGCGCGAATTTTTAAATATTCGAATTATTAAATAAGCGCGCGAATTTTCAAATATTTGAATTTCTAATCGTTTAAATTTGCACGATTATTAATTAAAAATGGCGCAAACTTAAAATGTTCGAATTTCAAAGCACGCGAATTTTCAAATATTCGAATTCCTAATTATTTAAATTTGCACGATTATTAATTAAAAAAGGCGCGAATTTTCAAATATTCGAATTCCTAATAATTTAAATTTGCACGATTATTAATTAAAAAAGGCGCGAATTTTCCAATATTCGAATTCCTAACAATTTAAATTTGCACGATTATTAATTAAAAAAGGCGCGAATTTTCAAATATTCGAATTATTAATAATTTAAATTTGCACGATTATTAATTAAAAAAGGCGCGAATTTTCAAATATTCGAATTCCTAATAATTTAAATTTGCACGATTATTAATTAAAAAAGGCGCGAATTTTCAAATATTCGAATTATTAATCATTTAAATTTGCACGATTATTAATTAAAAAAGGCGCGAATTTTCCAATATTCGAATTCCTAACAATTTAAATTTGCACGATTATTAATTAAAAAAGGCGCGAATTTTCCAATATTCGAATTCCTAATAATTTAAATTTGCACGATTATTAATTAAAAAAGGCGCGAATTTTCCAATATTCGAATTCCTAATCATTTAAATTTGCACGATTATTAATTAAAAAAGGCGCGAATTTTCAAATATTCGAATTCCTAACAATTTAAATTTGCACGATTATTAATTAAAAAAGGCGCGAATTTTCCAATATTCGAATTCCTAATAATTTAAATTTGCACGATTATTAATTAAAAAAGGCGCGAATTTTCCAATATTCGAATTCCTAATAATTTAAATTTGCACGATTGTTAATTAAAAAAGGCGCGAATTTTCAAATATTCGAATTCCTAATCATTTAAATTTGCACGATTATTAATTAAAAAAGGCGCGAATTTTCAAATATTCGAATTATTAATAATTTAAATTTGCACGATTATTAATTAAAAAAGGCGCGAATTTTCAAATATTCGAATTCCTAATAATTTAAATTTGCACGATTATTAATTAAAAATGGCGCGAATTTTCAAATATTCGAATTCCTAATAATTTAAATTTGCACGATTATTACTTAAAAAAGGCGCGAATTTTCAAATATTCGAATTCCTAATAATTTAAATTTGCACGATTGTTAATTAAAAATGGCGCGAATTTTGAATTCAAGCTTTTTAATATTGATTAAACTTTTTGTAGACTTTTTGTTTCTGAATAATTAATAGTAAAATTAATGGTAAAAGTAAATAATTAAGCTTTGGATGTTTGAATTCGTGTTTTTCGCGAGATTCAGTGGAATAATTGTTATCGAACGGTGAGGAAAGAGCAATAGGAAAAACACGGCGAGTTAATAAACAGAGATAGCATAATCTTGAAAGAAAGAAAGAAAGGAAGAGTATGGAAAATGAGAATCGTGGTTCGCAACTCAGTTTGCACGTTAATTAATATATTAATGAATTTGTAAATTGGTAAATTGGTGGATTCGTAAATGAAGCAATTTATGAATTCATGAATTTGGAAATTTGTAAATTCATACATTCGTAAATTAATGAATTCGTAAATTTGTAAATTCGTAAATTAATCAATTAATGAATTCATAAATGAATAAATGAATAAATGAATGAATGAATGAATGAATAAATGAATAAATGAATGAATGAATGAATAAATGAATAAATGAATGAATTCATATCTTTGATTCGTAATTTTAAATGCATTTGAATATTGCGAAACTTCGAAATAATGGAATTACGTAATTTCTACATTGCGTCTCTTTTTTTTGCAAATGTTTTCAGGCGAAACGCAACGTGAATGTTTTAAGCAAAGATCCGAACGCAGTTTCGAACTCGCAAGAGGAGGAAGACATAGCAAAAGGTATAATATAATTATTATAATTATTAGTATTATTATTATTGTTGTTATTATTATTATTATTATTATTATTTTGTGTTAGTATTAAGTATTTTTAGTATGCAGAATTTTGACGATAATCAATGAATGAATGGAAATGACTGGAAATGAATGTAAATGAATGGAAATGAATGGAAATGATTGCAAATGAATACGAATGAATGGAAATGAATACAAATGAATGGAAATGAATGGAAATGATTGGAAATTAATGGAAACGAATGGAAGTGAATGGAAACGTATGGAAACGAATGCAGATGTATTAAATTGAATAGAAATGAGTGGAAATGAATGGAAATGATTGGAAATGAATGCAAATGAATGGAAGTGAAGGGAAATGGATGGAAACGTATGCAAATGAATGCAAATGAATGGAAGTGAAGGGAAATGGATGGAAACTAATGCAAATGAATGAAAATGAATGGAAATGAGTGGAAATGATTGGAAATGAATGCAAATGATTGGAAATGAATGGAAATGAATGCAAATGATTGGAAATGAATGCAAATGAATGGAAGTGAAGGGAAATGGATGGAAATGAATGCAAATGAATGGAAGTGAAGGGAAATGGATGGAAACGTATGCAAATGAATGAAAATGAATGGAAATGAGTGGAAATGATTGGAAATGAATGCAAATGATTGGAAATGAATGCAAATGAATGGAAGTGAAGGTAAATGGATGGAAACGTATGCAAATGAATGGAAATGATTGGAAATGATTGGAAATGAATGCAAATGATTGGAAATGAATGGAAATGATTGGAAATGAATGGAAATGATTGGAAATGAATGCAAATGAATGGAAGTGAAGGTAAATGGATGGAAACGTATGCAAATGAATGAAAATGATTGGAAATGAATGCAAATGATTGGAAATGAATGGAAATGATTGGAAATGAATGCAAATGAATGAAAGTGAAGGGAAATGGATGGAAACGTATGCAAATGAATGGAAATGATTGGAAATGATTGGAAATGAATGCAAATGATTGGAAATGAATGGAAGTGAAGGTAAATGGATGGAAACGTATGCAAATGAATGAAAATGAATGGAAATGAGTGGAAATGATTGGAAATGAATGCAAATGAATGGAAGTGAAGGGAAATGGATGGAAATGAATGCAAATGAATGGAAGTGAAGGGAAATGGATGGAAACTAATGCAAATGAATGAAAATGAATGGAAATGAGTGGAAATGATTGGAAATGAATGCAAATGATTGGAAATGAATGGAAATGAATGCAAATGATTGGAAATGAATGCAAATGAATGGAAGTGAAGGGAAATGGATGGAAATGAATGCAAATGAATGGAAGTGAAGGGAAATGGATGGAAACGTATGCAAATGAATGAAAATGAATGGAAATGAGTGGAAATGATTGGAAATGAATGCAAATGATTGGAAATGAATGCAAATGAATGGAAGTGAAGGTAAATGGATGGAAACGTATGCAAATGAATGGAAATGATTGGAAATGATTGGAAATGAATGCAAATGATTGGAAATGAATGGAAATGATTGGAAATGAATGGAAATGATTGGAAATGAATGCAAATGAATGGAAGTGAAGGTAAATGGATGGAAACGTATGCAAATGAATGGAAATGATTGGAAATGAATGCAAATGATTGGAAATGAATGGAAATGATTGGAAATGAATGCAAATGAATGGAAGTGAAGGGAAATGGATGGAAACGTATGCAAATGAATGAAAATGAATAGAAATGAGTGGAAATGAATGGAAATGATTGGAAAAGATTGCAAATGAATGGAAATGAATAGCAACAAATGGAAATGTATGCAAATGAATGGAAATGATTGGAAAAGATTGCAAATGAATGGAAACGAATGGAAAAGAAAGCAAATGAATGGAAATGAATGGAAAAGAAAGCAAATGAATGGAAATGAATAGAAACGAATGGAAAAGAAAGCAAATGAATGGAAATGAATGGAAATGCTTGGAAATGAATCAAGTAATAAATGGAAGTGAATGGAAATGAATGGAAATGAATGGCAATGAATGGAAATGTTTGGAAATGAATGGAAATGAATGCAAATGAATGAAAATGGTTGGAAATGCATGCAAATGAATGGAAACGAATGCAAATGATTGGAAATGAATGAAAATGAATGGAAATGAATGGAAACGAATGCAAATGATTGAAAATGAATGGAAATGAATGGAAATGAATGCAAATGATTGGAAATGAATGCAAATGAATGGAAGTGAAGGGAAATGGATGGAAACGTATGTAAATGAATGACAATGAATGGAAATGATTGGAAATGAATGGAAATGATTGGAAATGAATGCAAATGAATGGAAATGAATGGAAACGATTGCGAATAATTGGAAATGAATGGAAATTAATGCAAATGAATGGAAACGAATGCAAATGAATAGAAATGAATGGAAATGAATAGAAATGAATGGAAATGAATGGAAATGAATGGAAAAGAAAGCAGATAAATGGAAATGAATGGAAACGAATGGAAATGAATGTAAAAGTGTGGAAGTGAGTGGAAATGATTGAAAATGTTTGGAAATGAATGCAAATGATTGGAAATGAATGGAAATGAATGCAAATGATTGGAAATGAATGCAAATGAATGGAAGTGAAGGGAAATGGATGGAAATGAATGCAAATGAATGGAAGTGAAGGGAAATGGATGGAAACGTATGCAAATGAATGAAAATGAATGGAAATGAGTGGAAATGATTGGAAATGAATGCAAATGATTGGAAATGAATGCAAATGAATGGAAGTGAAGGTAAATGGATGGAAACGTATGCAAATGAATGGAAATGATTGGAAATGATTGGAAATGAATGCAAATGATTGGAAATGAATGGAAATGATTGGAAATGAATGGAAATGATTGGAAATGAATGCAAATGAATGGAAGTGAAGGTAAATGGATGGAAACGTATGCAAATGAATGAAAATGATTGGAAATGAATGCAAATGATTGGAAATGAATGGAAATGATTGGAAATGAATGCAAATGAATGAAAGTGAAGGGAAATGGATGGAAACGTATGCAAATGAATGGAAATGATTGGAAATGATTGGAAATGAATGCAAATGATTGGAAATGAATGGAAGTGAAGGTAAATGGATGGAAACGTATGCAAATGAATGAAAATGAATGGAAATGAGTGGAAATGATTGGAAATGAATGCAAATGAATGGAAGTGAAGGGAAATGGATGGAAATGAATGCAAATGAATGGAAGTGAAGGGAAATGGATGGAAACTAATGCAAATGAATGAAAATGAATGGAAATGAGTGGAAATGATTGGAAATGAATGCAAATGATTGGAAATGAATGGAAATGAATGCAAATGATTGGAAATGAATGCAAATGAATGGAAGTGAAGGGAAATGGATGGAAATGAATGCAAATGAATGGAAGTGAAGGGAAATGGATGGAAACGTATGCAAATGAATGAAAATGAATGGAAATGAGTGGAAATGATTGGAAATGAATGCAAATGATTGGAAATGAATGCAAATGAATGGAAGTGAAGGTAAATGGATGGAAACGTATGCAAATGAATGGAAATGATTGGAAATGATTGGAAATGAATGCAAATGATTGGAAATGAATGGAAATGATTGGAAATGAATGGAAATGATTGGAAATGAATGCAAATGAATGGAAGTGAAGGTAAATGGATGGAAACGTATGCAAATGAATGGAAATGATTGGAAATGAATGCAAATGATTGGAAATGAATGGAAATGATTGGAAATGAATGCAAATGAATGGAAGTGAAGGGAAATGGATGGAAACGTATGCAAATGAATGAAAATGAATAGAAATGAGTGGAAATGAATGGAAATGATTGGAAAAGATTGCAAATGAATGGAAATGAATAGCAACAAATGGAAATGTATGCAAATGAATGGAAATGATTGGAAAAGATTGCAAATGAATGGAAACGAATGGAAAAGAAAGCAAATGAATGGAAATGAATGGAAAAGAAAGCAAATGAATGGAAATGAATAGAAACGAATGGAAAAGAAAGCAAATGAATGGAAATGAATGGAAATGCTTGGAAATGAATCAAGTAATAAATGGAAGTGAATGGAAATGAATGGAAATGAATGGCAATGAATGGAAATGTTTGGAAATGAATGGAAATGAATGCAAATGAATGAAAATGGTTGGAAATGCATGCAAATGAATGGAAACGAATGCAAATGATTGGAAATGAATGAAAATGAATGGAAATGAATGGAAACGAATGCAAATGATTGAAAATGAATGGAAATGAATGGAAATGAATGCAAATGATTGGAAATGAATGCAAATGAATGGAAGTGAAGGGAAATGGATGGAAACGTATGTAAATGAATGACAATGAATGGAAATGATTGGAAATGAATGGAAATGATTGGAAATGAATGCAAATGAATGGAAATGAATGGAAACGATTGCGAATAATTGGAAATGAATGGAAATTAATGCAAATGAATGGAAACGAATGCAAATGAATAGAAATGAATGGAAATGAATAGAAATGAATGGAAATGAATGGAAATGAATGGAAAAGAAAGCAGATAAATGGAAATGAATGGAAACGAATGGAAATGAATGTAAAAGTGTGGAAGTGAGTGGAAATGATTGAAAATGTTTGGAAATGAATGCAAATGATTGGAAATGAATGGAAATGAATGCAAATGATTGGAAATGAATGCAAATGAATGGAAGTGAAGGGAAATGGATGGAAATGAATGCAAATGAATGGAAGTGAAGGGAAATGGATGGAAACGTATGCAAATGAATGAAAATGAATGGAAATGAGTGGAAATGATTGGAAATGAATGCAAATGATTGGAAATGAATGCAAATGAATGGAAGTGAAGGTAAATGGATGGAAACGTATGCAAATGAATGGAAATGATTGGAAATGATTGGAAATGAATGCAAATGATTGGAAATGAATGGAAATGATTGGAAATGAATGGAAATGATTGGAAATGAATGCAAATGAATGGAAGTGAAGGTAAATGGATGGAAACGTATGCAAATGAATGAAAATGATTGGAAATGAATGCAAATGATTGGAAATGAATGGAAATGATTGGAAATGAATGCAAATGAATGAAAGTGAAGGGAAATGGATGGAAACGTATGCAAATGAATGGAAATGATTGGAAATGATTGGAAATGAATGCAAATGATTGGAAATGAATGGAAGTGAAGGTAAATGGATGGAAACGTATGCAAATGAATGAAAATGAATGGAAATGAGTGGAAATGATTGGAAATGAATGCAAATGAATGGAAGTGAAGGGAAATGGATGGAAATGAATGCAAATGAATGGAAGTGAAGGGAAATGGATGGAAACTAATGCAAATGAATGAAAATGAATGGAAATGAGTGGAAATGATTGGAAATGAATGCAAATGATTGGAAATGAATGGAAATGAATGCAAATGATTGGAAATGAATGCAAATGAATGGAAGTGAAGGGAAATGGATGGAAATGAATGCAAATGAATGGAAGTGAAGGGAAATGGATGGAAACGTATGCAAATGAATGAAAATGAATGGAAATGAGTGGAAATGATTGGAAATGAATGCAAATGATTGGAAATGAATGCAAATGAATGGAAGTGAAGGTAAATGGATGGAAACGTATGCAAATGAATGGAAATGATTGGAAATGATTGGAAATGAATGCAAATGATTGGAAATGAATGGAAATGATTGGAAATGAATGGAAATGATTGGAAATGAATGCAAATGAATGGAAGTGAAGGTAAATGGATGGAAACGTATGCAAATGAATGGAAATGATTGGAAATGAATGCAAATGATTGGAAATGAATGGAAATGATTGGAAATGAATGCAAATGAATGGAAGTGAAGGGAAATGGATGGAAACGTATGCAAATGAATGAAAATGAATAGAAATGAGTGGAAATGAATGGAAATGATTGGAAAAGATTGCAAATGAATGGAAATGAATAGCAACAAATGGAAATGTATGCAAATGAATGGAAATGATTGGAAAAGATTGCAAATGAATGGAAACGAATGGAAAAGAAAGCAAATGAATGGAAATGAATGGAAAAGAAAGCAAATGAATGGAAATGAATAGAAACGAATGGAAAAGAAAGCAAATGAATGGAAATGAATGGAAATGCTTGGAAATGAATCAAGTAATAAATGGAAGTGAATGGAAATGAATGGAAATGAATGGCAATGAATGGAAATGTTTGGAAATGAATGGAAATGAATGCAAATGAATGAAAATGGTTGGAAATGCATGCAAATGAATGGAAACGAATGCAAATGATTGGAAATGAATGAAAATGAATGGAAATGAATGGAAACGAATGCAAATGATTGAAAATGAATGGAAATGAATGGAAATGAATGCAAATGATTGGAAATGAATGCAAATGAATGGAAGTGAAGGGAAATGGATGGAAACGTATGTAAATGAATGACAATGAATGGAAATGATTGGAAATGAATGGAAATGATTGGAAATGAATGCAAATGAATGGAAATGAATGGAAACGATTGCGAATAATTGGAAATGAATGGAAATTAATGCAAATGAATGGAAACGAATGCAAATGAATAGAAATGAATGGAAATGAATAGAAATGAATGGAAATGAATGGAAATGAATGGAAAAGAAAGCAGATAAATGGAAATGAATGGAAACGAATGGAAATGAATGTAAAAGTGTGGAAGTGAGTGGAAATGATTGAAAATGTTTGGAAATGAATGCAAATGATTGGAAATGAATGCAAATTAATGGAAATGAATACAAATGAATGAAAATGAATACAAATGAATGAAAATGAATGCAAAATGAATTGAAATGAATGAAAATTAATGGAAACGAATGCAAATAATTCGAACTGAATGCAAATTAATGGAAATGAATGGAAAAATGATGGAAACAATGAATGAACCAAATGAAACGAACGAAACATGAATATAATAATGAATGGAAGCAAACGAATTCTACTAAATATTGAAACGAGCATTGCGTATTAAATGAAACGAACCTAAATTAAACTCAATTCAACATTCCGTTTGCAATCATTACAACACCAATAATAATAATAATAATATTCGTTTTCTTCCAATCTTAGCGATGCAAAATAACCAACAATTCATCAATAACAATGTGAAATAATCGTTGATCCAACATCAACTTTGTCCTCCAACGAATAATTCAACAATCATTTTCACACTTTACAAAGTTCCCAATTAATAATGCGTTAATTATTTCCTTGCGACGCGTTCCATTATTAATCGTCCATTATTCTCGACTTTATCTACTTTTTCTTGCATTTCGCAGCGATCGAATTGTCGCTGAAAGACAGCAAAGCCCAGAGCCAAGCGTCCGCGGCGTCGTCGCACAATTCGCCGCGTTTTTACAAGCAGCAGCAGCCGAGTTTGTACCCGAACGTGAAATCGGCGTTCGCCGCCGCGTCGGCGGCGCAAAATTCGCAAGATTGCCGAACGGTTCGCGCGCTGTACGATTTCGAAGCCGCTGAGGACAACGAGCTGACGTTTTTGGCGGGAGAATTAAGTGAGTCGAATATAATGCAAATATCTAATGTTTCAAATGTCGCGAATTAATTTCCAATGTTGCTAGTAGCTAACCCAAACATAATCCAAATTTATAGTGGCGTTCAGCTTGACGAAATCGAACGTAACTTAAGCCAAACCTAACCTAAATCTGACTTAACTTTAAGCTGACCTAACTCAGATGTAAAGTGACCCAAACCTAACCTAACCTAATCGAAATTTATAGTGGTAAGCTAGTCGAATTCAAACGTGACCTAACCCAAATTTAAGATAATCGTAATGTGACCTAACTCGAATTTGAAGTGATCCAAACGTGACCTAACCTAAATTTAAGCTAATCGTATTGTGACCTAACTCAAATTTGAAGTGATCCAAACGTGACCTAACCTAAATTTAAGCTAATCGTATTGTGACCTAACTCAAATTTGAAGTGACCCAAACGTAACCTAACCCAAATTTAAGCTAATCCTAATGTAACCTAACTCAAATTTGAAGTGATCCAAACGTGACCTAACCTAAATTTAAGCTAATCCTAATGTAACCTAACTCAAATTTAAAGTGATCCAAACGTAACCTAACCCAAATTTAACCTAATCCTATTGTAACCTAACTCAAATCTTAAGTGATCCAAACCTAACCTAACCCAAATCTAAGCTAATCCTAATGTAACCTAACTCAAATTTGAAGTGATCCAAACGTAACCTAACCCAAATTTAACCTAATCCTATTGTAACCTAACTCAAATTTAAAGTAATCAAAACCTAACCTAACCTAATTCAAGGCTATAGTAGTCGTAAGGTAGCTGAAATCAAACGTAACCTAACCCAAATTTAAGCTAATCCTAATGTAACCTAACTCAAATTTAAAGTGATCCAAACGTAACCTAACCCAAATTTAACCTAATCGTAATGTAACCTAACTCAAATTTAAATTAATCCAAACCTAACCTAACCCAAATCTAAGCTATTCCTAATGTAACCTAACTCAAATTTAAAGTGATCCAAACGTAACCTAACCCAAATCTAAGCTATTCCTAATGTAACCTAACTCAAATTTAAAGTAATCCAAACCTAACCTAACCTAATTCAAGGCTATAGTAGTCGTAAGCTAGCTGAAATCAAACGTAACCTAACCCAAATTTAAGCTAATCCTAATGTAACCTAACTCAAATTTAAAGTAATCCAAACGTAACCTAACCCAAATTTAACCTAATCCTATTGTAACCTAACTCAAATCTTAAGTGATCCAAACCTAACCTAACCCAAATCTAAGCTATTCCTAATGTAACCTAACTCAAATTTAAAGTAACCCAAACCTAACCTAACCTAATCCAAATTTGTAGTAGTCGTAAGCTAGCCGAATTCAAACGTAACCTAACCCAAACCTAACCCAAATTGATGCAATCAAGATTAATGTTATTCACATTTCTAAGCGCGCGAATTTTCAAATATTCGAATTTCTAAGCGCCGCGAATTTTCAAATATTCGAATGTTAATATTGATATTATTAATGCTGATATTAATAATATTAATGTTAATGCTATTAACCCAATGCTGTATACCCAAACCTAACCTATACCTAACCGAAACCTAATCCAAACTAAAAACAAACTCGATTTAAATCCAAACGAAAGTTGCTAAAATATTGGGGTTTCATTGATTAATAAGTGATTCATTTAACCTAACCCAAATTTAATGCAAACCTAACCCGAAGGTAACCCAAATTTAATGCAAACCTAACCCAAATTAATGCTATCATAATTAATATTATTCACAGTTATAAGCGCGCGAATTTTCAAATATTCGAATTTCTAAGCGCGCGAATTTTTAAATATTCGAATGTTAATATTGATATTATTAATGCTGATATTAATCATATTAATGTTAATGCTATTAACCCAACACTGTATACCCAAACCTAACCCAAACCTAACCCAAATTAATGTTATTCACATTTATAAGCGCGCGAATTTTCAAATATTCGAATTTCTAAGCGCGCGAATTTTCAAATATTCGAATATTAATATTGATATTATTAATGCTGATATTAATAATATTAATGTTAATACTATTAACCCAACACTGTATACCCAAACCTAACCCAAACCTAACCCAAATTAATGTTATTCACATTTATAAGCGCGCGAATTTTCAAATATTCGAATTTCTAAGCGCGCGAATTTTCAAATATTCGAATATTAATATTGATATTATTAATGCTGATATTAATAATATTAATGTTAATACTATTAACCCAACACTGTATACCCAAACCTAACCCAAACCTAACCCAAATTAATGCCATCAAAATTAATGTTATTGATATTTGAAAATTCGCGCGCTTAGAAATTCGAATATTTGAAAATTCGCGCGCTTATAACTGCGAATAATATTAATTTTGATAGCATTAATTTGGGTTAGGTTTGTATTGAATTTGGGTTAGCTTTGGGTTAGGTTTGCATTAAATTTGGGTTAGGTTAAACGAATCGCTTATTAATCAATGAAACCCCAATATTTTAGCAACTTTCGTTTGGATTTAAATCGAGTTTGTTTTTAGTTTGGGTTAGGTTTCGGTTAGGTATAGGTTAGGTTTGGGTATACAGTATTCGGTTAATAGCATTAACATTAATATGATTAATATCAGCATTAATAATATCAATATTAATATTCGAATATTTGAAAATTCGCGCGCTCAGAAATTCGAATATTCGAAAATTCGCGCGCTTATAACTGAATAATATTAATTTTGATAGCATTAATTTGGGTTAGGTTTGCATTGAATTTGGGTTAGCTTTGGGTTAGGTTCGCATTAAATTTGGGTTAGGTTAAATGAATCGCTTATTAATCAATGAAACCCCAATATTTTAGCAACATTCGTTCGGATTCAGATCGAATTTTTATATATTCGAATTTGTGAGCGCGCCAATTTTCAAATATACGAATATTAATATTGATATTATTAATATGAATATTGTTAATATTGTCGATATGTTAATTTTCAGTTAACATATTGGACGACTCGGACCCGAATTGGTGGAAAGGCAGCAACAAAAATGGCGAAGGTTTGTTCCCATCGAACTTCGTCACCGCTGATTTATCGGTGGAACCCGAAGAATTCACGAGTAAGTGACAAAAAAGAACAAAAGCGCCCAATATTAATAATAATCAATTTTCACGAAATCATTAAATGTTGAAATATTATCTAAATTTAATATTGCAATTTGTAAATTGTAAGTTTTCCATTCTAAATTCGTATTTTAATTTAAATTTCCCGCCAAGCATTCGAAAACTGTAAATTTTCCATTCCAAATTCGTATTTAAATTCAAATTTCCCGCCAACAATTCGAAAACTGTAAATTTTCTATTATAAATTCGTATTTAAATTCAAATTTCGCGCCAACAATTCGAAAACTGCAAATTTTCTATTCTAAATTCCACTTGAATTCAAATTTCCCGCCGACAATTCGAAAATGCTAAACAATCGAAAGTATAATCGCGTTTAAATTGTACAGAAGATCGCGTTTTCAATTTTCCCCATTTTGCCCATACTTTATTTTCTATTTCTTCTGTTTTTTCAGAATTGGAGGACAACAACAAGAAAATGGTGCAATTCGCCGACGAAGTCGAGGTGAAAACTGTGAAAAGGGAGCCGGAGATAATCGAAGTCGAGATAGACGAGCGAAAAATGGATCGATTGTTGCATCTGTTGCACGAGGCGGATCCGCAATGCGACAATTCGGATCCGCAGGAAATGTTGGATTTGGAAGGTGAATTATTTCGTCGTGCCGCGTTAAATTTTCATTAGTATTCGATAAAAACGAGGGCGGAGAAATTTTCCTATTCATTTTCGTTGCAAGCTTTTCTTTCTTTCGTTGCCGTTTTTCTCAGATCTTGGCGATTTTAAAATTCGCGCGCTACTTAACTTTCCCAACATTTGACATTCGCGCGCTTTTTAATGTTGCCAAGGTTTGAAATTCGCGCGTTTTAATATTCGAAACATTTAAATTTGGCGCGTTTTAATATTGCGACAATTTAAAATTGCAAGGCTTGAAATTCGCGCGTTTTAATATTGGAAACATTTAAATTCGGCGCGTTTTAATATTGGAAATATTTAAATTCGCAAGGCTTGAAATTCGCGCGTTTTAATATTGCAAATATTTAAATTTGGCGCGCTTTAATATTGGAAATATTTAAATTCGCAAGGCTTGAAATTCGCGCGTTTTAATATTGAAAATAGTTAAATTTGCAATGCTTGAAATTCGCGCGTTTTAATATTGGAAATAGTTAAATTTGCAATGCTTGAAATTCGCGCGTTTTAACATTGAAAATATTTAAATTTGGCGCGCTTTCAATATTGGAAATATTAAAATTTGCAAGCTTGAAATTCGCGCGTTTTAATATTGGAAATATTTAAATTTGGCGCGCTTTAATATTGGAAATATTTAAATTCGCAAGGCTTGAAATTCGCGCGTTTTAATATTGAAAATAGTTAAATTTGCAATGCTTGAAATTCGCGCGTTTTAATATTGAAAATAGTTAAATTTGCAAAGCTTGAAATTCGCGCGTTTTAATATTGAAAATAGTTAAATTTGCAAAGCTTGAAATTCGCGCGTTTTAATATTGAAAATAGTTAAATTTGGCGCGCTTTAATATTGCGAAGATTGAAAATTGCAACGTTTGAAATTCGCGCGTTTTAATATTGAAAATATTTAAATTTGCAAGGCTTGAAATTTGCGCGTTTTAATATTGAAAATAGTTAATATTGGAAACATTTAAATTTGGCGCGTTTTAATATTGGAAATATTTAAATTTGCAAGCTTTAAATTCGCGCGTTTTAATATTGCAAATATTTAAATTTGGCGCGCTTTAATATTGAAAATAGTTAAAATTGCAAGGCTTGAAATTCGCGCGTTTTAACATTGAAAATATTTAAATTTGGCGCGCTTTCAATATTGGAAATATTAAAATTTGCAAGCTTTAAATTCGCGCGTTTTAATATTGCAAATATTTAAATTTGGCGCGTTTTAATATTGGAAATATTTAAATTCGCAAGGCTTGAAATTCGCGCGTTTTAATATTGCAAATATTTAAATTTGGCGCGTTTTAATATTGGAAATATTTAAATTCGCAAGGCTTGAAATTCGCGCGTTTTAATATTGAAAATAGTTAAATTTGCAATGCTTGAAATTCGCGCGTTTTAATATTGGAAATATTTAAATTCGCAAGGCTTGAAATTCGCGCGTTTTAATATTGAAAATAGTTAAATTTGCAAGGCTTGAAATTCGCGCGTTTTAATATTGGAAATAGTTAAATTTGGCGCGCTTTAATATTGCGACGATTGAAAATTGCAACGTTTGAAATTCGCGCGTTTTAATATTGGAGATATTTGAATTTGCAAGGCTTGAAATTCGCGCGTTTTAATATTGAAAATATCTAATATTGGAAATATTTAAATTTGGCGCGTTTTAATATTGGAAATATTTAAATTTGGCGCGTTTTAATATTGGAAATATTAAAATTCGCAAGGCTTTAAATTCGCGCGTTTTAATATTGAAAATAGTTAAATTCGCAAGGCTTGAAATTCGCGCGTTTTAATATTGAAAATAGTTAAATTTGCAATGCTTGAAATTCGCGCGTTTTAATATTGGAAATATTTAAATTTGGCGCGCTTTAATATTGCGAAGATTGAAAATTGCAACGTTTGAAATTCGCGCGTTTTAATATTGGAGATATTTGAATTTGCAAGGCTTGAAATTCGCGCGTTTTAATATTGAAAATATTTAATATTGGAAACATTTAAATTTGGCGCGTTTTAATATTGGAAATATTTAAATTCGCAAGGCTTGAAATTCGCGCGTTTTAATATTGAAAATAGTTAAATTTGCAATGCTTGAAATTCGCGCGTTTTAATATTGAAAATAGTTAAATTCGCAAGGCTTGAAATTCGCGCGTTTTAATATTGAAAATAGTTAAATTTGCAATGCTTGAAATTCGCGCGTTTTAATATTGGAAATATTTAAATTTGCAAGGCTTTAAATTCGCGCGTTTTAATATTGAAAATATTTGAATTTTCAAGGCTTGAAATTCGCGCGTTTTAATATTGAAAATATCTAATATTGGAAATATTTAAATTTGGCGCGTTTTAATATTGGAAATATTTAAATTCGCAAGGCTTGAAATTCGCGCGTTTTAATATTGAAAATAGTTAAATTTGCAATGCTTGAAATTCGCGCGTTTTAATATTGAAAATAGTTAAATTTGGCGCGCTTTAATATTGCGAAGATTGAAAATCGCAACGTTTGAAATTCGCGCGTTTTAATATTGGAGATATTTGAATTTTCAAGGCTTGAAATTCGCGCGTTTTAATATTGAAAATATTTAATATTGGAAATATTTAAATTTGGCGCGTTTTAACATTGAAAATATTTAAATTTGCAAGGCTTGAAATTCGCGCGTTTTAATATTGAAAATAGTTAAATTTGCAAGGCTTGAAATTCGCGCGTTTTAATATTGGAAATAGTTAAATTTGGCGCGCTTTAATATTGCGACGATTGAAAATTGCAACGTTTGAAATTCGCGCGTTTTAATATTGGAGATATTTGAATTTGCAAGGCTTGAAATTCGCGCGTTTTAATATTGAAAATATCTAATATTGGAAATATTTAAATTTGGCGCGTTTTAATATTGGAAATATTTAAATTTGGCGCGTTTTAATATTGGAAATATTAAAATTCGCAAGGCTTTAAATTCGCGCGTTTTAATATTGAAAATAGTTAAATTCGCAAGGCTTGAAATTCGCGCGTTTTAATATTGAAAATAGTTAAATTTGCAATGCTTGAAATTCGCGCGTTTTAATATTGGAAATATTTAAATTTGGCGCGCTTTAATATTGCGAAGATTGAAAATTGCAACGTTTGAAATTCGCGCGTTTTAATATTGGAGATATTTGAATTTGCAAGGCTTGAAATTCGCGCGTTTTAATATTGAAAATATTTAATATTGGAAACATTTAAATTTGGCGCGTTTTAATATTGGAAATATTTAAATTCGCAAGGCTTGAAATTCGCGCGTTTTAATATTGAAAATAGTTAAATTTGCAATGCTTGAAATTCGCGCGTTTTAATATTGAAAATAGTTAAATTTGGCGCGCTTTAATATTGCGAAGATTGAAAATCGCAACGTTTGAAATTCGCGCGTTTTAATATTGGAGATATTTGAATTTTCAAGGCTTGAAATTCGCGCGTTTTAATATTGAAAATATTTAATATTGGAAATATTTAAATTTGGCGCGTTTTAACATTGAAAATATTTAAATTTGCAAGGCTTGAAATTCGCGCGTTTTAATATTGAAAATAGTTAAATTTGCAATGCTTGAAATTCGCGCGTTTTAATATTGGAAATAGTTAAATTTGGCGCGCTTTAATATTGCGAAGATTGAAAATCGCAACGTTTGAAATTCGCGCGTTTTAATATTGGAGATATTTGAATTTGCAAGGCTTGAAATTCGCGCGTTTTAATATTGAAAATATCTAATATTGGAAATATTTAAATTTGGCGCGTTTTAATATTGGAAATATTTAAATTTGGCGCGTTTTAATATTGGAAATATTAAAATTCGCAAGGCTTTAAATTCGCGCGTTTTAATATTGAAAATATCTAATATTGGAAATATTTAAATTTGGCGCGTTTTAATATTGGAAATATTTAAATTTGGCGCGTTTTAATATTGGAAATATTTAAATTCGCAAGGCTTGAAATTCGCGCGTTTTAATATTGAAAATAGTTAAATTTGCAAAGCTTGAAATTCGCGCGTTTTAATATTGAAAATAGTTAAATTTGCAATGCTTGAAATTCGCGCGTTTTAACATTGAAAATATTTAAATTTGGCGCGCTTTCAATATTGGAAATATTAAAATTTGCAAGCTTGAAATTCGCGCGTTTTAATATTGGAAATATTTAAATTTGGCGCGCTTTAATATTGGAAATATTTAAATTCGCAAGGCTTGAAATTCGCGCGTTTTAATATTGAAAATAGTTAAATTCGCAAGGCTTGAAATTCGCGCGTTTTAATATTGAA